>BSBK01009339.1:0-562500 GCA_027943335.1 Chamaecyparis obtusa | reverse complement strand
AATTCTACAACCTATTCCGAAATGGAAATGCCGAGACAGAGAAAACCTAGAAATCTTTCTCCAAGATGAGCTCAGGTCAGGTTTGACCCTCATAAAAGGTCAAATGCTACATTCTTTATTTGAAGTCTGATTCTGATTCTATTCGCAGATCTTGAAAGTTTGTCGAAAAGGGTATCCAAATTCGCTCTCAAATCTGAAATTTTGCACCTATACTTGCAAGAAAATAGGGGTTTTTGTTGTATGGGGGGTTTTCCTTGGTCAAACCCCAATTTAGGAATTAACCTTGAAATTGAAGTGAAATATATTGTGCATAAACAAAGTAATTGAAACAAATCACCTCGCTTATGTTGAAGTCCTTGTAGAGTATTCGAATCCTCAAATCCACAAGTAGGAATGCTTCAATGGATGTAGAATGAATGTAGGATGTCTCCAATCAATGGTATTTTATCTTCAACACCAATCTTGACTTGATCTTTGCATATGAGAAGGCTTGGATGAATGGAGAAAGATGGATCTTCAAGGGGGCTCCAAAGAGATTGAATCCTTCAATGGCTAACAATGGATCTCCTTGATGGATGGATGCTTAAACACTTGAATGCTTGAAGGCTTGCTTGCACTTGAGAGTTTGAGAGCTTTCAATTGCTTGAGATGAGGTATGAATAATGGATGTTGGATTAATCACCTTGCTTGAGAGTGCTTGAGCATGAAAACCTGATGTGAAAATGAGAGAGGAAGGCTTCCTTTTATAGTGAAGTAGGGCACAATCCTCTAGAGGGACCACCTTGGAGAATTAAATCCAAATTAGGTCCTAACCTTTATAAAATATACCTAGATTAAATGTAATTAGAGGATTTACCATCCTGAAACCCGAAATGGCCAACCCGAAGGCGGGAAAATAAATATCCCGAAAGCCCAATGCCTGAAAATCAAGGATTCTGGAAATTTGAATGAGGGGGGAAAAATTAAGGTTGGACTTGACCTAGTCAGGTTTGACCTCGATCATTACCTAGTCAAGATCAATCTCAAATTTGACCCTGAGCCCAAATATAGTCAAAACTAGGTCAGGAGGTCCCAGGGATGCCCATAAACCTAGAAATGATACCAGAACAGGACAGAATGCTAGGGATAGACATAAAATCCTATGATTACTATGATGAAGGCCAAGAGGACCTATTTCTAAATCTTACCTATAAAATAGAGCCATGAAAGAGGGAAATTAAGGAGAATCCTCGGGATCCTAACCCTAATTTCACCTAGAATGAAGAAATCAAGTGCAGGAAAGAAGTGGAAAGTGGGGAGAAAGCCAAATACATGCAAAGACCTAATCAAGGTGCTTAACATGACCCAAAACCACCTAATTGAAGGGATAAACACTCTTATCATGGAAGTGCTTCCATTTTAAGATGATACAATTATAATCATATGATTATATGTTATAATATTTATGTAATAAATGTAATAATGATGGTGTGGTGCATTATTGATATAGGCTCGATGGCTCTTGTCAATGTGTCAAAATATCAATGTGGTGGTGGGTAGTGTGTGTTGAAGACTTCACGGACACAGATCAACCCTAGACAAAAATTTTGGTACTGCCCAAATAGAAAAAAGGTTACTAATATGTATATATTTAATGTTTCTAATGTAAATACTGTTCATTATATTAAAAGAACTAATGTAGATTGGGCATCATAGGGAAATAATGGCTGCAGATACTTTAGTTGGGTCGATGAAAAATCATCTACATCTATCCGCCCATCTCCACTTATCCGTGATGAAGGATTTGAGTGCAAAACATGTTAGGCTAGGGAAAATGCCAAAATTATATTTTTATGATGCCTTCTCTATATTGTATTCACATATCTTTATTGTGACCATATGCGGAGATGAGCTCAGGAATCAGTCAGTTTAGTATTTTCATATTGTAACTAATATTTTAATATGGATATGGTGTAACTTCTCTTTGCCTCAAGTGCGCATATATTTGGTTTACATCTTTTTTTACAATAATTCTTCATGTTTATGGCTCAGGTGAGCCCCAATCTACTATCAATCATTTCAATTTAAGGCTTATCATTTCCATTAAGGTTTACATTCAAAATTTGATTACAATAAGATCAATATATGATCAAAACAATATCATATGATCATGAAGGAAGGAAGATTTGGCATAAAATATATGAAGGATACTTAGTTTATCTTAGGGATAGAGATAATTTAATTTTAACTTTGGTTGTGTTAAAGGAACTATGTTGACTTTTTTTGTAGTTGTTTAACATGAGAGTTTGTAGATTAATAGTTCACATTTTTATGGGAACGTATCATTCAATTAAGCATTAATGCCCATCTATATCTACGAAGATGAACAGAACTCATGTACCTCATGTTAATGTGCTTGGATACCTTGTATACACTATTTTGAATTAGACTAGACATTATCCAAATAGTGATTATTTATATAAAGTGCTCAAAGATCAAAGGCCCAAGTCCAGAATGCCAAAATTAATAATAGTGACAACCCTCACAAGCGATTGGATAATGTCTAGTCTAATCCAAGCACACTAGCATGAGGTACATGAGTTATGTTCATCTCACTAGATATAGATGGGCATTAATGCTCAATTGAATGATACATTCCCATAAAAATGTGAACTCCTATTAATCTTATTCAAATCTTATTTAATTCATTACTACATAAAGATATAATATTTTTATATAAATATAGACTAATTAAATAATTGAGAGATTTTGGATCAACATTTGGTTATATAAGTCAGAGAGAGAGAGAGAGAGGAATGATGAGGATATTGATGCTCCACTTAGCTATTACCATATTGATGATTCGCTTAGCCGATACGGTAATGGCTAAGTAGAGCATCAATATCCTCGTCATTCCCCTCCTCTCTCTCTCTCTCTCTCTCCTACTGGTCCTTTGGCATGTATTAAACATAATATAATTTTTAGTATATTATTATCATTCTATTTCTTTGTTGTAAACATGCCATTGGTTCAGTTTTGTAAAAAAAAATTGTGTTAACATGCCATTGGTTTTGTTTTGTAATTTATTTTTTGTTGTAAACATGTCATTGGTTCAGTTTTGTAATTTTTTATCAGGATCAATCTGGCCAAGGGCCAAATCAATACTGCTCGCAATATCATTGCCAAAGTGGCCAAAGACTATGTTAGGATGATAAAATATGGGGATTCTCTTTACCACTGCAAATCTTTTAAGGTTGTTGCACTTGGACAGATGTGTACCATTGTTAAGAGAATTGGACCGAGTTTGGCTTACCTCGAACAGGTGAGGCAAGATTTATGTGGGTACCCTAATGTTGGAAATAGTTCTTATTGTAGTTTGTAATATGATTGATTTACAACTACTAGAGACACTAGTACCGGAGGAGGATGCAAAATTCTTTGCAGAGATGAGATCTGAGGCTAGGAAAAATATGGGTGGGCTCTTTGGGAATTAGGAGGGGGGGGATGATGGCGTGCTACTCTCTATGAGTGATTTAAAGGAAGAAGGGGTGATTTCTATGAAGAATGTAGCATGCGAGAGGTTGTTGGATTAGAGAGTGGAAATTAAGATGAAGTTGAAGAAGATCAGTAATTGTCTCAATAGGATTCATGTTGCAATGCCCAAGCTGCGAGATGGGAAAGAGAGGCCCCCTTGTATTCCTCAAGCTATTTTGGATGCTAGGGCACATACTACCAAGGAGGCCATGAATCTGGAGAAGGATATTGAGAATGAAAATGGTGGGGTTGGATTTTACTCTACAAGCTTGAAGAAGTGGTATATTTTGGAAAATGAAGAGTGTAAAGAAGATGATATTCCTGAGATCATGGATGGAAACAATGTTGCAAAATTTATTGATCCAGATATCTTGCAGAGGCTTGAAGAACTAAAGATGGAAGAAGGGCTTAGGATGGTAGCTAAGGGTGATGAGGATGATGAGATGGGGGAAGTGGAGTTGAATCTTGATGAACAGGAAGCTCTGGCTGCAATTAGGAAGAAGAAGAAGATGCTTATCGTCGAACACAGATTGAAGAAGAGTACTGTAGAGAGCTGAGAAACATAAATGTAGATTTCACAATAGCTGAGAAACATAAATGTAGGCATCATGGTCACATTTTTTTGGAGACAACATAATTGACTTGTATACCCATACGATGTAGAGAAACTTCTGCTCCTCCGATTCCAAGTTAACACTGTGGGATCCAAAGACCATAGATAAGGAATAAATTTAGAGAGTGGAGGAGGGTCATAACAATCAAAATAATACAGGACAAACCTCAAGTTAAATGAGGCAACTGCAAACATTTTAATAGATTTTTATTATTAAATAATGAAATTTGCATATACTAGTGTTCTAAGCCCCCTCATTACATGATTTAGTATTGTAAGCCCCCTCTGACTTACGCATCTAGAAAATGAAACTACAACCTATTAGGATTGAGACAAACCTTATAAAACAACAATAGCTAAGAAGGATCGCTTGCCAACATCTTCTCATGAATACAAGGTCCTCCAACATATGTATTTAATAGATGTTGGAAAGTGATCCTTCTTAGCTGTTGTTGTTTTATAAGGTTTGTGCCAATCCTAATAGGTTGTAGTTTCATTTTCTAGATGCGTAAGTCAGAGGGGGCTTACAATAATAAATCATGTAATGAGGGGGCTTAGAACACTAGTATATCCAAATTTCATTATTTAATAATAAAAATCTATTAAAATGTTTGCATTTGCCTCATTTAACTTGAGGTTTGTCCTGTATTATTTTTATCATTATGGCCCTCCTCCACTCTCTAAATTTATTCCTTATCTATGGTCTTTGGATCCCACAGTGTAAACTTGGAACCGGAGGAGCAGAAATTGCTCTACATCATCTGGGTATACCACTCAATTACGTTGTCTCCAAAAAATTGTGACCATGATGCCTACAATTATGTTTCTCAACTGTTGTGTCCCAAGACCCCTTATGACCCTTTAAAACCCTTTATGATCCCTAAGAATACATCTTAGAGGTCTTAACATGTCGTAAAGGGTCATAAGAAGCTCCTAGGAGGGGCCTAATGAGCTTCCACCTTCACGTGGTTGGCCCTGTTAAGTATAGAATGTTAAACTATTCTCAAAACAAAGAGAAGCTCAATAATTTAAGGTTTCAGTCCATGGAAAAATTAAATTAGACTTACTATCCAAATTGGTACATTGATGAGAATCAATGATGGGGAGTTTTTAGATTCTGAGAAGACGTTTATGTAGTGGAGGCTATAAGGGATTTTTGTGGAGATTTTCTAGATGTGGAGATTTTCTAGAGTGGTTATATACACATGAGGATTTCCAGATTGAGTACCAATGCATAGATGATGATTTAGTAACCTACATCTATAAAACCTTCACAAATATCCCTTCTTTGGCCTCCACTCATACCTCTTCTTAGAATCTAGAAACTTTGGATACTGTTTCTCATCCATGCACAAAATGTGCTAGTGATCATATAAAATTACTTAAAATTAGTAAAGGGTGTTGGGAACAGCCTCTGGCTTATGAAGGGATTCCATTTTGGTGTGGGAGGTGTATTCAGACTGGGCATCCTGGTGGAAAGATGTCTCACACCATCATTATATGGTGGAGAAGAAGTTGAAGCAACAAAAGATTTTTTCTCAAGCTGTGCATGGTGAGACATCGAATCAGGAAATTGGAAATGCATGTAAAATTTCCCTCACATTTGGCTCACTATCTCCAAACACACTTGTGTAGCAATAGAATCAAGTTCTCAACTTGAATTTCACTCATAAAAAATCAACACACCTATGTAGCAATAGAATCAAGTTCATCGAAAAATAGGACACAAGGAGCTCATCCTCTGGCTTTATCAAAAATTTCCCTCACATTTGCCTCACTCTCTCCAAACCACATTGTTAACAATTCAGGGCCCTTCACACTAATGTCTTTCCACAACCCGGTGGTCCATAAAATAGCATTCCTTTTGAAGGAGACATGAGAAATTTTTCAAATTTCTCAGGATGCTCCATTGGATATTGAACAGTCTACATCAAACTCATAATGAATTTTGTTAGTTAATATCTCCTTGCATATCATACTTTCTGCATTAAAAGAAAAGAAAAATAGAAATAGCGTACCTCTTGAAGCTCTCTCTTGACATTTTCCAACCCTCCAATATCTTCCCAAGAGACATTTGGAACTTCAACCACCTGTCAATATTTTTCCAACATTCATAAGAAAACATGCCAATCTCAAATTATCACTATGTCTTTGAAAATTAATGCCATATGTTGCTTACATTTGATTCAATTTCCATATTAATTACTCTCTTCAGTTGTATTAGAAAATTTTGCCTTAAGCATGTGTGATGCAAACCTGTAACATCTCTTTTATCCTCTAGTTATTTTTGTTCATTTATAGTGCACTTTTGATGGCTTATCCATATGTAATCATGATGCTCTATTTCTTGGTAGTTGTGACTCTTAATGATTAAACCATCTCTTGATCATGTTATTGCATTTGATATATGGTTGTTTCATGTAGGTACCTTGGTTGATCTCTTATCTCTAGTTGAATATACTATAATTATTTATTATCCTTGTATAGATGTCATGGTCTGATCTATGTTCCCTCTTAATCTAGTCTCTTTGTATGTCACTGCCCTACTAGTATTATTTCTTCATCACTGTGATGTGCACTATGTTCTATTGGTCTTCATTGTCATTGTTGCTCATGAATATTTTTTTGTTGTAGTAACATGGAAATATGTAGTAGCATGGAAAAAGCATAAGGTTGCACATCCACATCCACATCTATTTGCATGATTAAACTATTTAATTTATTGGATACCTAATCAGCATTATCATTTTCTTCTTTTATTCATTCATTTGGAGTTGTATTTAGAGGTAGATATTTGTTGCTAATTTCATGTTTATATGTTACATATGCTATTTACTATAGAAAAATAGAATCATTCATGAATTTAGAAAGAAAGAAGATTTGCTAACTAATTCTGAGGATTAATATAAAATAGATTTCTATAACAAGGCTTCAGAATAAGTCATCATCATCTTTATTATCTGTTGTAGCAAATACATCTGAAGCACCAACAAGTCTATCTGGAAATTAAAATTTAGAACCAAAGCCTCAAGATTGTTGTAGTGTTTGTGCAAAGGCTTGATACTTCTGAATATCAACATCATTGACACTTCTTCGAGCATATTTCATCGACTCCTCAAAATGAGCAGTCTTTATTTCAGCTACCTCATCACTATCACCCTCATCCATTGCCTCGGGGTTCTCACTTCTTTTTCTTTCATGTTCAATATCTTGTAAAAGTGAAAAGGAAAGAGAACATGACAAATTGAAATAATAAGATACAAGTTGAGGAAAATTGAATCGAAAAATGTAAAATTCTAACACACCAGTTCAAATAAAAGCATTAAGAAATTCATAACCAAATCTAGTTTGCAAAAGCCACCACAATTGAAACTCACCTTCTCAATATTTTCTCTAATAGCATACTTGCAAGTCCGCTGAAAAATCTCTGTAATATCGGCTCCACTGAATCCTTGGGTATAACAGCCCAGTGCCATTAGGTCCACATCCCTTGAGACGGGTGATTTTCTCAAGAAAGACTTGAAAATTTGATAATGTGAGGACTCATTAGGTTAAGGACTCTATCCTCAGCACCACCAGCATCCCCAACAAGCAGATGGATCACTAGAGCCCAAAGTAGTTTTCAAAATAGAATGAGTAGGGACCCGCTAACAACAAGTAGAAGAACGAGTGTGGACACTTGAAGATAAATATATAGACTATTCATTGATCAGGATGTCGTTGGTGATTAGTCTAGATATTTATCTTTATTTATTTTTTTAAACATTCCATATTTAGTCAAAATTTTGACTAACCATAGTCGATGTTTTGACTAACCGATGTCGAAACTCTGACCTAGTTGGGTCTAAAAATTGACCATTTTGTGTCAAATTGTGGCATCGTGGGTTTGGCATCTTGGTCAAAGAGGACAAATATTTCGACCAATATTGGTCTATATTATGACACAATTTGGTCAAAATATGACCGTCGTGGTTTTCGCATCCTGGTCGGATGGGCCAAGCATTTCGACCAACTTTGGTCAAATTTTTTACGAATATACCACCACTTGCTAATGTCATTTTCAACCAAGATTACCGTCAAACATTCTATGATTACAACGATATGTCGATATTTCGATGAGAAAAATAGTGACCAACTAGTTGGTCAAGTATTCAGCCCATTTGGGTAGAAACTTTGACCAATAGTCTGTCGAAAATAGGTGCAAATTGTACTAGTGGTTATTTTTATTATTAACCTTAGTGTTTTTAGAATCTTTTTGGTAGTGTTCAATTTCATCGCTTCACATCAATTTGATTATTCATCAAAATCAATGGTATTAGTCTCAGACATGTTTTGAGTTTCATCGCACCACATCAAGATGATCATTCTAGTCTCAAATCAATCATCAGTTAAATCAAGTTCAATTCACAGGATCAACATCATCAACTAGGGGCGTTTTCATTGAGGACTATATCAAACTGTTTGTTGTATTAGACATCAGATATTTTTTGAATCAACACACTGAGTGCACACTGATTCAAAGAGGGACAAATTTAATCACCTAAAAATTGGTCTACTCTTATCAAAAGACATAATTGCCCTAAATCTCAATCAGGTGATCAAACCACATCAATATCAAGCTTATCTCTGTAATTGAAAACATCATTTTAATTACATAATTCATCAATCATCAATCATCAAGGATCATTCATTGATTAATTCTCCTAAGCCATTTAATCAAATTCACAATAAAAAATCCCATGGTTAAGGAGATTAATTAGTTTGATTTAATTAATTGTCCTATTATCTACTCAAATCACAAAAGGACAAATAATTTGATTTCATCCAATGAGCTTCAATCACAAGGATCACTCACACATATCAAGTGAGAATCAATATCAATCAATCATTATGAATCAATCTTAATCATCGAATTCAAATTCAAATCGAGTTCACTCCAAGAGGAAATCTATAAAATCAATATTAATCAAGTCATTTAACATCTAGATTCAATTTGCATAGAAATTATATCAATTTTTTTTCTCATCTAGATCAATTCTTCTATTTCTTGTATCATTTCTTCATCTAGCTTATTAATTTTATCTCTTGTGTACATTTAGTTGCATTGTAATAATTGAATCTTCTATCTTATAAGTGTCTAGTAACTGATCTATGCACAATTCTGAGAGTAAACTCACAAATAGGAAGCACTAAGACTATTTTAATTGGTATATTTGATGTTTTCATTGCTTTAGCATGCTAACCAATTGATATAATGAGTTAGTGAAGTATTTGTGCTTGCAGGAATAGGTATAAATTGTATACACATTTTTAAAAATGTGTATAATTTATACCTGTATCTGCGAGTACAAACACTCTATGAAACATTAAATCCTTGGTTAGTTAAATTTTAATGAAGAAAATCAAGCAAATAACTCAAGAAAATCATCACATTGCTCTCTAACTAGGAAGAGTATGCTTAGATCATCAAATCGCTCTCATAATTTAATCTAAATCAGTGACTAGACAGCCTAGAATGAGAGATTCAGTCTATGTAGTTGTGCAATTTAACTTGATTTTAAGATAGGAAATGACAATTTCATTAACTAGATCTAAGCTATGAATGATCAAGAAGGTAATCTAAATGCAAACTAATAAAATGAACATATGAATGCAATTAAATTGATATCAATGAGCTCTCAAAATGGCAGCATGTAAGTTTGAGTTCAAATTAACTATGCGAATGGAGCTTAGAGTGAGTTCATTTTATAGTTTTGAGAATGAAATGGATGGTTTAGATCTTTCCTTGAAGAGTGGTTAGGATTGATTTTACCTTGATCCATGTGGTTGATCCATGTGAGCATCCCTTTGATTGGTGGGAATTAAGCCTATAGTCTTTTAGTGTGAATGTGGAAATTAGGACATTTTAGGAAATTAAACTAATTAAATACTCTAGATATGAGATTTAATGGGATCAATTCAATTAGCTAATCTAGGATCATTAATTAATTATTGATCCAATTGAAGAGTCTTATAGGTTTGATTGCTTAATTTAGTAATTTTTGATGAATTATGTTAGCATTTTGATTTGATGTACTAACATAATCAAGAAATTGATTTGATTTAGAGAAAATAGGCCTCTAAGTTAGACTAGCCCATTTTAGGTGATTACATTTTCTCCTCTTTGAATCGATGTATGAGAAGCACATTGATTCAAAAAATAAATTGTCGTCAGATTAGAGATTATCAAGAAATATCTTGATGTGAAGTGATGAAAATTTTCCAGAAAGTTGATAAAAAATTGTTGATATTAGTTTCGAACTTGATTGATCAAAAACTCATAGAGATACCACAATGTATACCAGTTCTAAACTTGATTGAATAAAGACTGCTAACATAATGCTCAGTTTGATGAGAAACGATGAAACTAAACCTAGTCAAAAAGGTTATAAAACCTAAGGTCTATCAAAATAAATCAATAATTAACTTGATATGAGATTTGATGAAGCTAATTATGTGATAGAGACAATGTCAATTTGATGTGGTGCGATGAAATTGACATGCCCCAATTGATCAATAAGACTGAGCAATTTGATACGGTTCTGATGAAATTAGTAATTGTAAAGTCAATGATTTAGATTGATTAGAAATATTCAATCTTGATGTGGTTCGATGTTCCTGATGCCAGAATTTGATTTGAATCACTGATTAAAAAGATGAAGCAATCCTAATAAGATTTCTTTGATTTGATTAATGCAAGTTTTATTTGATTTGGATGTGTTAATGCCCCCTCAAGATCCAAATTGAAAGAAAAATTGTTGAAATCATGATTCCCAGTAAGTAGAATGATATAAAAAGTATGTGAGATTGATTAGGATCAAGGAGAAATTGATTTGAATTGATTATGTGTTGATATGAACACATTTTGACCAAGTTTGACAATAGTTTGACCACTTTTGAGAAAGGTTTGACCAATTTTTTACTTTTGTTTACTGGATAGATCTTATTGAAAATTGACCTCTATGTCATTTGATATGTTGTTGTGCCCTTGTTGACCAAGTTTGACCACTTTTGAGCTCTATTTGACCAAGCTTTGATTGAAATTATGTTATGGTTGACTTATGTTGATTAAAAAATCAACTTTTGCATTCAGTTGCATGATTCTGCATCTTTTCCATAGCATTCTGAATATAATTTGACCATAGTTTGACTTTTTGCATATTAGGGTTTACTTTTGCTTTGTTGGCTTTTCTGACTGATCTTGGCCTTTTATTTTTTATTTCCATTCTAATATGTGCTTTGACAACCGATTCTACATTCTGACTCCATTAGGTCAAAAATTTGACTTAATTACCCTATTTTGAAAAAGTATATGAAGGTCAAAAGTTACTTTTTATCCACTCATTTTTACTATTCACTTTCTTTATTTTAGAGCTCTATGCATGAAAATGGTGGTCCTAGTAGAGAAACATCAATTTGTGCTAACTCAAAGGCATCAATGGCCCACAGAGTACAGTCCACCTGTGAGTTGGCTTTATACCTTGTCTTTGACTTTGAATTTTTATTTTTAGCATGTGTTTTATTGATTTTATTACATGCTAAATTTCAAGTCATTTTTGGGATTTAGAGTCATATCCTGTCAATCCCGAGTCATATTCATTTTTTCATATTTTCCCTAATCATTTTCAGGATTTAGAAAGTCGTATCCCACTCTTAATATTAGCATTTTTAGAAATTTCCCTCAAAAATTTGTATCCCATCGTTGAATAATTCTATCTGGTATACTGAGTTGCATGTCATTTTTAGCCAGTCATTTCCTATTTTCCCCATTTCTTGAGTCGTATCCAGGAAATCTCGAGTCATTTCCCATTTTGAAGTCATTCTTAAACTGTCTTGAGTTGCATAGTTTATTTTGTCTATTTGTCAACCTTGTTTGATTGTGTTCTTGACTCATTCACTCTATTGGTCAACTTGTTTGATTGATTTACTTGTTATTCCCCCTTTCTACTTGTATATCACACTGATTAATCTTCTTGTTGTCTTGATTGCAGTGAAATCTTGGTGTTGTTTTCTTTCGATTTTCATGACCAAGGGTGATGAGCATAGTGCCTTGGCTCTCTGATGAGGAACTCATATTATTGGTAGATTAGGTCTTTTAAGTTGTCTAGATTTTCTTGGTATTTGGGAAAACAAAGGTTTGTTGATTTCTCTGGCTAAGAGGTGGCATTTAGAGTACAACACCTTTCACCTACCCACTAGAGAGATGATAGTGACTCCATAGGATGTATGGAGGATACTTATGATTCTTTTGGTCAGCGAGCTTGTATATTATGATCAGGCTCCACAGGTTGGGATTTCAATTGCGTGATGATTTTTTCACGATGAGGGTATAGTATGTTACCACATTACATAGGATCATATGCATGATGCTTATCTGGATATTCCTTCAGTTTTGGTGGGTGTTATTGGAGGGATTCTAGTGCTCGACCGAGGTATGCACGGGTTATTATGTGGTTGGACACATATTTTGGAGGATATGCTAGCTATACCTCAGAGATTTGTATGGGGATCTTGTAAATTAGCACATATGTATAGGGAGCTTCATGAGGTTGTATATCATCATGCATGAAGTATGACAACCAGTATATGTATGTATGTATATATATATATATATATATATATATATATATATATATATATATATATATATATATATATATATATATATATATATATATATATATATATATATATATATATATATATATATATATATTCTCAATATGTGCAAAAACCCCACCCATGCAAGTTAGATTACTGGTGGCAAGTGCTAGACAATTGTACAGATGTTGTTTGGAGATCCTATGTAGATTGTGATCCTTGGAGATCATATCATCTTGAGGTTCCATTTTTCTCTCAAAGTTAGTATTTGATAGGCCACACCATCTGTGTTGTTTTGAGATGTATATTTACTCAGGTGTTACATCAGTTTGGGTGCATTCAAGGGATACCTCAGGAGATGACAATATATGCACGCATTCGAGATGAGGAGACTACTAGGGGTGCATGTATTTCTTATGAGACAACATCACTAGATAAGCTTGTTCCTTCTATTTGGGAATATTACATAGCTATTCTTAATGTTGGGATGACTACAAAGTACTAGGCTTATCTACAACAACATCCATTTTTGAGCTTCATAGCTCCAGAGGAGATAGTTCCTCGTATTGATTATCCATTGGACTATGATCTTGATGATACTAGATGAAATGGAAGAGGAGGTCAAGGTGGATAAAGAGGTGGTAGAGGTCCTCCTTGATATGAGCATGGAGGGTTAGGAGGAGCCATAGGTGATGGAGGTTTTAGTCCTAAGATCAGATTATTGAGAGGGGGTGAATTAGTAATCTACCAATTGTGAAACTTTTTAATCTCTTAAAATTGACCACAACATTCACAAGATTATCTTTAATAGCAGAAAATGAAAACCATAATCATAGGAATATTCACATAATAATAAAACACTTGACACAAAGATTTATCTCATGGACATATAAATTTAGAAAAAACCATGGTAGGGATTAGAACCCACTAAATGGTGTACTCTTCTGAATTACACCCCATGAGGAGCTTAACCCTGTTAGGAGTTTACAAAATCATTGTTAGGTGCTACCCATTTAAGGGGTTTAACTTAGGCCTGTTAGGATATTTACCCTATTAAGAGTAGCCTTGTTAGAGGACTTCAAACACAAGCTAATGTGCCACCTTGTTATAAGATTTACAATAGGAACCTGTTAGGATCCACCTAGTTAAGGGATTTTGATTGTTGTAACTGTTAGGAAACAATAGAGAGAATGATCTATAAAATAGCACTACCTCTACTTGATTAGATCCACTGAAACACAAAATCTCTTCACAACACAATTAACTCTATCCTGGCTTGATCACAACTCACACTTTACATCACACTTTCCCAACACATGATCAACCACTAAAAACTTTCAATTTCATCATATAAATATTGTTCATCAAGCCCTAGAGTCTTCCACCACCTTAAGAAATCCCTAAAATTTAATTTCCAATATCTCGCTCAAATCCAACACAACACAAAACAAAATTCAATCTACAAAATAATTTTCCAAGACCGCATTGGCCAATACAATGATTTACATAGAATTTTGTGTCATGGAGTCAAACACATTTTGACCAAACACTTGCTTCCTCAAGAATCTTCTCTATATGCTAGCATCAAACAATTTGATGTCAGATCATAACCTCTAACTGTTAAGACATGTCACCAGATTGTGACTGACTCAACTAAATTCACCGCAACCTCTGCACCAATCAATGATCAAAGATTCATTAACTCTTGCTCAAGAACACAAACACTTCAACTTGTAACAAATCTATCTCTTCTCACCAGTCATCAATCCTTTACAACGGTCACTCAAATTAGGTGTGATTTCAACCATATTTTCTACACACTATTGTCCACCATATCCTGTGACCGCACCATAAGACACAATGAAGATTTGACAAATAAAACAAATCACCTATCGCCTATCACTAACTGTTCTATAAATTGCACTTTCAACCTTCATCTGATCATAACTCTCTTAAAGGTCTACATCAACAGTAGCGGTCATTCATTTGACATTCAAATACATCTCCAAGTCTCTAATAAGAATCGCTACAACTAAAAATTATCGCAACACCTTGATCATCATACTTATTCTTAGCAACATACTAGGAACACTAGGTCAATACTTGACATCAATGACAACACAATAACTGATCATTATGTAATCAAATCTATATCATTACAACTCCAAAAGTCACTTACCATCACTGCACCAATTATGCCAACAATCTCCCCTTTTGGCATTTATGGAAACCCTCTCTTCAACATCTTCTTCCTCTATCCAACATGATACATTATGCAACACTAGGAACAAAAAAAAGTTTATACTTTTGTCGTTCACCTATTCTACAATGACTCCCCTTGCACTTAACTTTTCTCATCTATATTCTGAATTTCTATTTAATTTCTCTCTTGTTATAGTGCCTCTACCCAAATTCTTCTCCTTACTTACTCTCCCCTTTTTACAACAATGCCAAATGAATCATACACACCTGATATCTACTTTTTTGTACCTGACTAATCACAACACATTACTTCATAAAGTGCCCCCCCTGAAGAGTAGCCCCACAACATTAACCCAAACATATAGATATTTACTAGATACACTTGGATTGATGCAACTACATCTTCTTTCAATTCAAATTAGATAGGGGAATGATCCCTAACTTACCTCTTAGATACTAAAATGTATCCTTAGGTAATGGCTTAGTGAAAATATCAGCAACTTTCTCCTTAGTTGGCACATACTCCAACCTTACTTCCTTTTCTTGTACCTATTCTCTAAGAAAATTATATTTGATAGCTATATGTTTGGGCTTAGAGTGCATCATAGGGTTTTCAGATATTTTTATGGTACTTGTATTGTAACAATAGATAACCACTAATTTAGTTACCTTCTTCTCAATTCCTTCCAGAATCTTATTTATCCATACTACCCATGTACAATTAATTGCAACAACATATTCAGCTTTAGCTATAGATTGAGATATACATCTTTGCTTCTTGCTTGTACAAGATACAAGCCTATCTCCAAGAAAGAATGCATCTCCAATTGTGCTCCTCCTATCATGAATATTTATTTCCCAATCAACATCAGTAAACTATTATCTCTATTTAAGCATTAGATGTTGTCATTAGTATCAAATTAGATCAGTCGATAATCTAAACTGATCAGTCAGTAAAGGATGAAACAAGAAGCTATAAAATGCTAGTCGGTTGAACAAAAAAGCCTTCATACCATGCATTCACAAGGCAGAACCTGGAGCTAAAAGGAAATAGGTTTAACCAAGTACTAGAGTATGTTTACCAAGCACTAAGCATCAGTAAACACCAAGCACCGGTGTTACATTGAACAAGGAGGTTGTTTTTACTGAGTTATTTAGGAAATGACATAGTAATCAGGAATGGCAAATTTATCAATGCAAACGGTTTACACGGGTCCATAAAATTTTTTACCAAGATCAAGGCTTATTTATTATGGATGTAATCATTAAATCTTGTGATGATTCTTATGTAATAGTTAGATCTAGGTTAATTTTGTACATCATAGATCTTAGGTTTTCTAAGATATTGTATACCTAATTAGGTCATAGTAGTTTGCTATATAATTGTAATTGATGTCATTTTGACATGATCAAAGAAGATACATGACAAGGAGATCATGAAGTAGTAGCCGCCTATCAGGACATCATAACTTAGACAAGGTTTACAGGACATAGCAATTATCAGAAACAAGTATTCAGTTTATTCAAAAATATTCAAGGCTACCGAGCAGAACAGAGAGCAGTTTACTACACATCAAGGTGATATTTATTTAGTATATCATAGATCTGATTTAGACAAAGTAAAGTTGTCATTTATAGATATTTTCTATTATCTTCTAATCATTTTAGCAGAGTTATAAATCTCTTAACAGAGTAGACTTAACAGTCTAATTGTAAATCTCTTAACTGAGTGCACACTTAATTGGTGTTGCTAAAATCCTCTCACAAGGTAGATCTAATCGATCTTGTTGTTACTCCTAATAGGTTAAGATCACCAGAAGTGATCACACTTGTAGCCTTAACTGACATACTTTGTTATCTACAGTAGTAAATAATTTGTGGGTGTCATCCCCACTTCAATTTTTAACTTCTAACAAGGGTTTCTATGTAACCAAAATACTTGTGTTATGTGTTACATTTCATGAGTGGTTTATTGTTTTTTTTCATGCACTTTACATTTACAAAGTTATTTGAATGAATGTTGCAAACAATGGAATCAATTAGATAGATAGATACTACCATTGCAGAATGTGTATCAGTAAAAAATTTTGAGGGTACTGATTCACCCCTCCCCTCTCAGTACTTTATCTTTCCTATCCCAACAATTGGTATCAAAGCTAGATCTCTTATTTGGAAGTTTAACCACTGAAGAGGAAAGATCTTAGGATGGAAAGATACAAGTTGGACAAGACTATTGAGAATAAAAAGATTCAGTTGCAAATCTTCATTGAGCAATACAAGAAAGCAAAGGATGAGTTGAAGAAGTTACTAATTCAGAGAAAAGATATGGATATTTGGTAATGTGAGACTGATTATCATGAAGAAGAAATTGTTGACCTATTTGAGAATATTAGATCCAGTTTAGGCAGTATATCTGACATATCTGAAAGTGCAATCTCTTATTTATCTGCGAAAAATCTTCATCTAACTGAATAAGTTAAAGCCCTGCAGATCGGTCAAGAAGCACAAATGGTAAGAATGATTGATGTGATGAATAATGAAAGATAGGCTGAACAAGAGAGAAATTTGGTTGTTGAAGATAGAAGGAAAATGACTGAGAAACTACAAGAGAAGGAATCTGAGATACTAAGACTTACCGAGCATCACTTTGAGATATCTAATCAGATGGTTTTTGTAAGTCAGGAGATCAACCGAGTAAATAATGAGTTAACAAGGAAACTTGAAGACAACAACATAATGAGATGATGAAAAAGGCTGAAGATAGTTCTAAGAAAATTGATGATTTTATGATCAGCCGAAGAGGACTTGGAAGCACCACTAGATTAGGCTATACCCAGCAAGGAGAATCATCTAAGTAAGCTAAACATGTGAACACCTACAAGATTCAAAGACTTAAGAAGATATCATGCTATCACTATGGTAAACCGAGCCACACTTCAAATGTTTGTAGGAGTAAAGCACAAGGTAATCCTAAAACCACTCCTAATTTTAATGGTCACTATTATAGTTGTAACAAGTATGGACATCAAGCATATGAGTGTAGATCTAAGTTGAATAGGACTCCTAACAAACCCTACATGGAGAAACACTATCACACCTACAATATGCTTGGACATACTTCACACAAATGTAGAACAAAGATGAAGCAAGTCTGTACACCGAAAGGACAAAACAAGACCTATCAACCAAGAAGACAAGGTAATGCTTATACTTGGGATTATAACACATGGGTTAGTTGCAAAAAATGTGGAAGATATGGACATATTGCAGCTAATTGCATGAGGAAGAATTGGAGAGGCAGATCTCGTAGCTAGAAAACTACTAGTATGGCATGTTTACACTGTCACAAAGTTGGTCACTTAAGTAAAGATTGTAGAGAATGAGCACCAAAGAAACAAATCTTTGAAAATGGCAATACAATTGTAGATATCATGAGGATAAGAAACACTATGTGGAGAAAAGAATCAAGTGACAATGTTGATTCAATAAATACAGTCATTGAAACCTCGTCCATTGGATTAGGTGACATTGCCACCTCCACCTAAGGTGAAAAGGTATGTATGGAACTAATAATTATAATTAGATACATCTATCATACAATTCCTTAAATTAAGTGATCTTATACCAAATATGCATGAATTAAGATGCATTATGGTTTTACAAGTTTTGAGCTTTAATTATTTATAGTCGGTATATGTTAGACCAAGTAAGATGTTGCCATTTGGTAATTATTTGCAAGGTTAACCGAGCGCTAGTATTATCTGAGTAAAAATCTTATGTGTTAATCGAGCCTATGTTATTTTATGCTATACACTGAGTGAGACAGTTGTCATCGAGCTGTGTTAGGTTGAGCATTTATTGCAAAAAGGTTTGAGCGGGAATTTGAAAATGCTATAAATACATGGTGAACTTAGTTCATTTTTCACATAGCGATCATGGAGAGCTAAGAATTTACATAGTGAAATTGAGCAAAGGATTTTCAGAGCATTTGAGTATAGATTTGAAGAATTCCAAGTGTTCTCATTGTCATTATGAGTAATTACTATCATTGTCAAGCTGTTCATTTGATATTTATCAAAACCCTCAATGAGAAACAATGGCGTCTACTTCAAAAGTGAATAAATCCAAGCATATAAAGGAGGAGGAAGTGAACTTAATTGTTTCTGCTACATGTGATGAGCCTAAATACAAACTTCATCCCAAAGTGGCATCATAGATTGACAAAATGGGAGCTTTTTTAGGCATACCACCTAGGGTTTTCCTGGTAGAAGATGTTCGTTCATACATTCACTGCAAAATAGGAGAAATTAGAGATTTTGAGATGTTTTCTACATTTCAAAAGTTGTGTGTTGTTGATGGAAAATTGAAAACTGATCAAGAGTATTTAGAAGTCAAGGGTTTGACTAATGCCCTAAATTTTCCTAGGGTTTTCAAAAATGAATGGATAAGAGTCATTCTAAGTCGGTATCATGATGGGAAACTATGGTTGGATGAGCCCATAAAGATCACAAAGAATATCATACATACAGTAATCAAATACCCTACTACTGATAAGGTCAAGACAATAAGGATTGCACCGAGGGCAGAGCTGGAAAAGAATACAAGAGTAGAATAGGATGATAAAGCAATGAAAGTTAGCACAATCAAAAATCCTGAGAGAATATTTGGAGCATATGTCATAGGGTACAAGATATATCAATCGAGTAGACCAAATAGTGTACCATGTGGTGCAGTTGACATTGCATATAAGATAGTTAAGAAGGGATTCCAGTTGGACCTTGCCAAGTTGCTACTGAAGAAAGTAGAGGAGAATATGAAGACTATTCAGTCGACTAAGTCCAACACTTCTAAGTTTGGATCTTTACTACTTTGCATATTCTTTTATGTGCAAAACTTTTTCCCTTCAGTCGGTAACGTAGATTGGTCAACTGACAAGCCAGTCACACTCCAGATCACTGATTTGATAAACAGTTTAGGAGATAATTTTGTCAATATGGTAGATAGTTATTTTGAATAATTTAAGGAGAGAATGAATTCAAGAAGAAGAATACTGAGACAACTAGTAGAAGAATATGAACATGATATTTTATTTCTAGTTGATAGAGATCATACTTTGATAAAGGTTGTGGAACCAAGAACAAAATGGATAGCCCCTATGGGTTATGAATTAGATATTGATCATGCATCTAGATCAATCAAGGCTTTATTGGATGAGCCTAAGGACCCAAAAGCTTCTAGATTTGGCACATACAAAGAAGCCAAAACAATAATAAAGACAGACCTAGTCATTGGAAAAATAACAAAGAAATCAATAAAAATGATGACGAACTTGGTAAAGAAATTTGGAGATGATGCTAAAGCATCTGAGAGTATATCGATTGAGGTAGCAACTGAAGGTCAGTTACTTCTTTCTAACAAACCTCATGATGATGAGGAAACTGAGTCTGATAAAGATGCAGATTCTACACTGGTTTCGCCAACTCGCACTCCAAAGAAGAATTAGTCTGAAGTGCAAACTAGGGCACGCACAAGGTCAACAACTGCAGCTTCACCTCCAATGAAGAAAGGAGTTGTGAAAATATCTAGGCCAACTGCAGCTACACGGACAAAGACTTATAAGAAAAGAGGTACAAAAGCTACTACCGAGGCCCCTAAGAAAAGAAGAAAGTTAATCAGAGGCAAGGATGATATTGATGATGATGGAGATGACATTGAACAATTCAAGGTTTTTGTCAATAAGAATCATTCAATTGATGAAATTTCTGAGAAAATAATAGACAATGGAAGTCCAAGTGATCCCTACATCAGTCGGTTTGAACACCTATCAACCAAGGATCAGAATAAAATTGAAGAAGTTGTCATTCAAATGATGATTAAGTTCAAAAAGGTATCCATTGAATTTTCTAAATATGTACCTAAGACATTATATGATAGAATTTCAGCAAGATGGACCTATGCATTGAGCAGAGAAAAGATAATGAGGGAACAATCACTAGTATTGGTGATGCCAACATTAACAAGCCCCGAGATTGATGAATTGATGAAGAAATATTTTAAAAGATTTCTAGTTAAGAGTCAAGATCTACAGATACTCGATGAAAACATGCCAGAAGTTGATGAGAATAGTCAGTTACTATGGACTACTATTCTCCAAGACCAAGTTGAAGTAGATAAGTTAGCTTTGGCCATTATACCCGAGAAAAAATCTTGAAGAAAAGGGAAAGGCATCCATGTAGATGATGTAGATCTAGAAAAGGAACCAATTGGGCTATCAGATACTGAGGTACCTAATTCTACTAATGCCACCAAGTTATAAGATTTAATCGAGGATGCACCCAAGTAGGTAACAATAAAAGGAATCACTGATTATTCAAATGATGTACTCATTGAGGACATCAAAAATGGTGATCCTGACGACATCAAGGATGATGAGGATGTCACAATTGTTGGAGATCAACAAGAAGAGAAAGCCCCTACCAAGAAAGTAGTAAGTATCATACCAAGTGACCTTGCAATCTTAGTTCAAGCAGTTGAAATAATTTCACAAAAGGAGCCTGAAGGCTCAATCCCCGAGCAACCAAAAGATACAACAGTGGAACAGGAAATAAATACTCCAAATACTACAAAGATACATACGCCTAAGGACAAAGAGGCTGATACATAGGCACATGATGATCCTAAGCCTACTGAGACTATCCAAACCAACACTACATTAGAGGCTCCATCTCAATCAACCGAGACACAGGTCACTGAGGAGCAGAAGAAGGAAGAAGTAGTGTCTATCGAGCTAGACAAGCCAAGTGTCAAGGTAAAGGATATAGTTCCATTTGTTAAATCATCCCCTCAAGAGTCCAATAAGAAAAATAAGAAGCATGGAAAAGGGCCAGTCACTCTTGATGAAGTCATTGAAATTCCTAATTGTGACCCGAGGATATTGGACCCCGAGGAATTGAGGAAGTATGGGGAATTATGCACCAGGAAAGCAACACAAGAGAAGCTGAGGAAAGAAAGAAAGAGTAAGAAAATATTAGAGGATGTGAGAGATATCTTGCAGCAAGTTGTACCTAACATCCAAATCAATGAGGAAACACCCATTTCGGACCAACTTGCAACTCTTGCCAATCAAATCAATGCCCCAAACATAGATGTCGAGAAGAGGATTGAAGAAAGGGAAGAAGCCAAAATACAAAACAAATTAGTAGAGAAAATTAGCCAAGAAGTGGCAATTAACAAAGTCAAGCTTTTTAAGGTAATCACTGAACTATAATCCAATACTCAGAAAATAATTCAAATTTTGTTTAAGCTATGCACTATGGATACTTTCACTGCTGAGGTCAGTGAAAAGATAAATAAGTTGGATGAAGACATCCTAGCCAGTGCTAATGCATCTCTAACCGAGCCAAATTCTTTTCACAAGCATATTCCAAAAGTTCAAGAATTAAGGTGGTTGAGAGCTGAGTTAAGGAAGCGGGAAGATAAAATAAATGACCAAGTCACCGAGCTGCAAGTCAAGCTACTTCCACGCCTCAAGATAATTGAAAGACACATCATGAAGGAACAATCCTTAGTTACAACACCTAAAATATCTATGTTGGAGAATATCTTTGATATGCATGCAGAAGTCGGTCTTGAGCACATTGCTCTTACCAACTTGAAAGAGGAATGGGAAAACCTCTTAGATTCTTTGATGAAAACCCATAAGCACATTTTTGATAAGTTGTGAGTACAAATTTTTCTTTTGGAATTAATCTCAAAAAGGGGGAAATATAATGTATATGCCAAATGTACTTTTATATGCCAAGTGTACTACACACATACCAGGAGCATGCACTGAGGGGGAGTTTTGTAGAAGAGTCAGTTATGTATATATGAAGAGTTAGAATATTTTTTGAGAAATTCCAGCTTATATACATTATAGTTTTGATACTAATGCTAAAGGGGGAGATTTTTATCTCTATTTGAGCATTAGATGTTGTCATTAGTATCAAATTAGATCAGTTGGTAAAGGATGAAACAAGAAGCTATAGAATGCTAGATGGTTGAACAAACAAGCCTTCATATTGAGCATTCACAAGGTAGAACTAAGAGCTAAAAGGAAATAGTTTTAACTGAGTACCAGAGTATGTTTACCAAGCATTAGAGTATACCGAGCATTGAGCGTCAGTAAACACTGAGCACTAGTGTATACACCGAACAAGGAGGTTGTGTTTATCGAGTTATTCAGGAAATGACATAGTAATAAAAAATGGTACATTTATCTATGCAAATAGTTTACACGGATCCATAAAACATTTTACCAAGATCAAGGTTTATTTATTATGAATGTAATCATTAAATATTGTGATGATTCCTATGTAATAGTTAGATCTAGGTTAATTTTGTACACCATAGATCTTAGGTTTTCTAAGATATTGTAAACCTAATTAGGTCATAGTAGTCATAGTAGTTTTCTATATAATTGTAATTGATTTCATTTTGATATGATCAAAGAGATACATGACAAGGAGATCATGAAGCAGTAGCTGCCTATTAGGACATCAAAATTCAAACAAGGTATACAGGATAGAGAAGTTATTAGAAACAAGTATTCAATTTATTTAGAAACATTCAAGGCTACTGAGCATAATAGAAAGCAATTTACTACACATCAAGATGATATTTATTTAGTATATCATAGATCTGATTCAAAAAAAGTAAATTTGTCATTTACAGATATTTTTTGTTATCTTCTAATCATTTTAGCAGAGTTATAAATCTCTTAATAAAGTAGACTTAACAGTTTGATTGTAAATCTCTTAACCGAGTGCACACTTAATTTGTGTTGCTAAAATCCTCTCACAAGGTAGTTCTAATTGATCTTATTGTTACTCCTAATAGGGTAAGATCACCAGAAGTGATCAGACTTGTAGCCTTAATCAACATACTTTATTATCTGCAATAGTAAAGAATTTGTGGGTGTCATCCCCACCGCAATTTTTACCTTCTAACAAGGGTTTCTGCATAACCAAAATACTTATGTTATGTGTTAGATTTCATGATTGGTTTATTATTTTTTTCATGCACTTTACATTTACAAATTTATTTGAATGAATGTTGCAAACAATGGAATTAGTTAGATAGATAGAGACTACCATTGTAGATTGTGCATTCAGTAAAAGTTTTTGAGGGTACTAATTCACCCCTCCCCTCTCAGTACTTTATCTTTCCTATTCCAACATAAACACACTCAAAGATAAATCACCTTTATGTCATACCATAGACCATATTATTTAGTCCCTTTAAGATATCTAAATATCCTCTTCACCACAATCAAATCTAATTCATTGGGATTAGAAGAAAATCTAGCCGCTAATCTAACTACATGTGCAATGCTCGAGCTACTATGCACCACATATTGTATCTTACCAGTCATAGATATGTAAAGAGTCTCATCCACCTCTTTAGAATCATCTTCTTTTGATAGTTTGCAATCGGTTACCATAGGGTTACCAACCAGTTTTGAGTCTTCTAACCCAAATGTCTTTAGTATTTCCCTTACATATTTGGACTAGTTGATGTAGATACCATCTTTCAACTGTTGAACCTGTAATCCAATAAATAATTTAATCTCACCGATCATAGACATCTTGAATTATTTCCTCATTTCATCTGCAAATGATCTACTCATCTCTTCATTTCCATGAAAAATGATATCATCTACTAATATCTCTGCAATCAGTAACTTGTCATCTTTCTCAATCTTCAAATATACATTACTATTGTCACTTGTCTTGATGAAGCCAATCTGAATTGGATATGAGTGAAATCTCTCATACCATGCCCTAGGGTCTTGTTTCAACCCATATAAAGCTTTATATTATTTACACACCATGTTATTACCTTTTGAATTAGCAAATCCTTCAAGTTGTTCAATGTATACCTCTTCTTCCAATACACCATTAAGAAAATTTGACTTAACATCCATTTGATATAACCTGAATCCTTTGTAAGAAGCATATGCAATTAATACCCTTAGTGATACTCCTAAGAGTTATTTTGTTGTCATTAGTTATGAGGAAGTCATAATGATTCTCAAAGTCATTTGGTAGAGAAGGAAAAGCTAATCAGTAAAAGGAAATAAGGGAATGAGTAATTTCAGTAAAGGCAAAACAAGTTTAGTCACCAAGCAAGGAAGAACCGAGCACCAAGCACCAAGTTGTACTGAGCCATAACATCAACCGAACCGATAAGATGAGATAGTTACTAAGCTAGAGTAAAATGTGTTACCGAGCATAGAAGACTGACACAAGGAGAATCTTTAAGTACATTGATTCTAGACACCGAATAGAAAATATTTTACAAATCTCAAAGAGATTGTATGTCAAAGAATTGGAGATGTAAAACATAATGATTACAAGGTGAGATCTACAAATGAGAATAAAGTATAATATATGCATTTGAGGAGTAATCAATGCCAGCACCACTTGTAAATATGATTCTAGAACATCTAGCACCGCTTCTAGAATTGTATATAAATGGATCAGAGTGTGAAGATCACTATGCATGCACAAAGGGAGATTGCATGTGTGAAATAGAGATTGTAGAGAAGGTGGTGAGCAGAGAAGACACCAAGTATAAAGGAGTAAAATGTAGAAAGTGATTGTGATTCATAATTGAATCTACCGAGAACTAAATTGATATTGTGAGTAGTACACAGTATGAGGTAATGAGTTATTGATCATAAAGAGTCTAATATGCATATGATTCATGCAAGTTTAACACAAAAGTTTTTTTTACTGATTAAAGAATAATCAAAATTGTAAAGTCTCTTAATCGAGCAGATCCTAACATATCTTATATTGTAAATCCTTTAACCAGGTATAGCTCTTAGATTAGAATCATAAAATCCTCTTACAAGATAGACAAGTAACGGGTCTTAAGACTCTCAACCGGGTTAATACTCTTAACAGGGTAAGCTATCAAAAATAGATAATAGTGTAACTCTAACCGAGAAAACTTTTTACTATAGTAGTGAAGTTTTGTGGCTGTTATCCCCACTGTAATTTTTATCCTCTAACAAGGACTTATGCAATACCAAAATGAATGTGTTATGAGTTATGTGCTATCTTTTATATGTTTTATATGATGCATGAAAAAGTTATGGAATCAGTAAATGGTTAAGGTATAAAGTTCAAATAGTTTAAAAGTCTTTTGCAATATGGATTCACCCCTCCCCTCTCATTACTCACCTTTCCTTACTTAATCTAACAATTGGTATCAGAGCATAGCCTCTTATTAAGAAGTTTAATCACTTGAGAGGAAAGATCTGGAGGAATGGAGAGCTATAGGTATGAAAGGGTGATTGATAATATGGAAATGGAACTGAGAATTGCCAATGAGAAATTTGATGAATTAAGGATAAAACCGATGCATTCAATCAACAAGAGGAAGGAGCTAACACATCAACTAAAAGAAACTCAAGATTAGGTTGAAGAGCTTAAAGAAGAATCATAGGGAAGCATGTATGATGAATTTGATGCTATCTATCTAAAAATAACAAAAACCTAGTTGATCAGGTGAAAGCACTGAAAACAGAACAAGAAGCCCAATCGGTAAGGATGTGTGAAATCCTAGAACAAAAAGGAAAAGTTGAAGATGAGAAAATAAAAATAAACAAAATATTGGATGAGACAGAAAGGAAAATATTGAGGTTGACACAAATTCACTACAACTTAACAGACCAAATAGTTAGTGCAAATCAAGATGTTGCAAGGAAAATTAAAGAGATTGTTTAACTAGGATCTGAGAATGAACATCTAAAGAATGATCTGAAATTTGAGAAAGATGCTAATGAAGTCTTGAAAAGGAATGAATAATCACTAAAGATATTGGAAGAACAACTAAGAGGTTAGAGATAACCGAGAGATACTATTGGACTTGGATACAATGCAAACAACACTACCAAGAAGGGTGAGTCCTCCAATCAAGGAGCCAATCAAGATAATGTTGCTACCTGACCGAAGACAAAAAAAAACCTACATGCTATCATTGTAGGAAACTAGGACACACAACAAATGTCTGCGGGAGAAAAAGAGGTAATCCTTTCAGTACTCCTAAGTTTAATGGTCATTGTTACAATTGCAATAAATTTGGTCATAAGGTATTTGAATGTAGATCAAAAGTTTCTAACAATCCAAGGAATGCAAGCTATAAGGATTTTTGTAATAATTACAATAGATATGGTCATAATATGAAGAATGTAGGTCACAAAGAAGGAATAATAAATGGGTCCCTAACTGATAGAATATTGCAAACAATAGACAAGGACCAACTATACCATGGGACTATAATACAAGAATCACTTGCAATGCATGTGGAAGATTTGGTCACATTGCTGAAAATTACTTTAGGTTGCATGGTATGAACAATATAAGAACTTGGAGAAATATTGGAATTGATTGGTTCCACTGTCACAAGGTCGGTCACCTAGCCAAAGATTGTAGGTACCGAGGTAAGTCCCCAACCAAGGAACAACCAAGTGAAAAGACTCAAGTTAATATTGATGAAATACAAGATCAGATGATTAGGACTTGGAGAAGGAAGTCTCAATATGATGGAACATAACTTGGAATAACTAATGGAACCACATCCACTGGATCGGGTGCACCTATATTCACTTAATCGGTCAAAGGTATGTATAGGAGCTGATAACCTAAATTCTATCTTAAATCGATTCCTAGAATTAGTGCAAAGATCCATATTAGCATACTAAGATGCATTTGGATATAAGTTGTGAAGTTAATATTTTATATGTTGATCGGTAAAGTGTATGAGTTATTTTGTTCCATTCAGTGAAGGAAAGTGTATTTTGATTATCGGTGAAATGAAGTAGGTATGAAGCATTTAATACAAAATGTTATAGTCGTTGGAAGTCCTAACCTGGGAAAAAATATAAATAGAGGATGTGCTATTTCATTTCTACCTTACATTTTCGTGAGCATTTGAAGCATTTGACAGAGAAGAGATCATCGAGCGATTTCAAGTGATCATTCAAGCATTCCAAACAACATTAAGATAATTAAAGGTATTTCTAGTGTTTACTAAGTTGTGTTCACAAATTCAAAGTTACTGTTTAAGTGAAACCCTAGTGTTTAAAGATTATTTATGAGATCAATATGGCACCAAAAGTTCAAAAACCAGTCATTGTTGAGAAGATTAACCCTGTCAATCCTAAGAACAAGCTACCTCCCACCGTTGTTTCCAAAGTGGATAAGTCTAGAGCCCTATCATTGATGCCACCAAGGGTTATATTGATTGAAGATGTTCACACCTTTATTTACTGTAAAATTGAAGATATATGCCAAGAGGAAATTGACACATCATACATGAATCTGTGTGTGAATGGAAAACTGAAAGATGACCACACACATTTGGAAACCAAGGGTTTGGTCCATGCTATGTATACACCAACATTATTTAAGCATGAATGGATGAGGATGGTACTAATTTGAGTGCATGATCAGTTCATGTTGCTCAATGGACTAGTAAAGATCACCAAGGATGTTTTGCACATAGTCACTAGATTTCCAATCGGTGATAGACTGAGGGCATACAAGAAAACTGATAAGAATAAGCTATGTAAGCTTACACAAGTGAAATAGGATGGAAGAGTATTGAATTTGTCTACTATTGATGGCCTTGAGTTGAGATTTGTAAGAAATATCATATCATACAGAATCTTTCAGTCATCTTGGGTAGACAGTATACCCTGTGGAGATGTTGACATAGCATACATTTTTTTTAAGAAGGATATGAAGATAGACCTTTGTGAGATATTGTCAAAGAAGTTGGATGATAATATGAATACCATCAAGAAAGAAAAATCAAATACATTGAAGTTCAAATCACTTTTGGTATGTATTTTCTTCTACTTTCAAAACTTCTTTCCTATAGTTGATGAAGTAGTCTAGAAAGCAGACAAACTGATTGTTTATAAGATTAATGATTATATTCAAAGCATAGGAGATAATTTTGATGTAGTCATGAATGACTATTTTAGTAAATTTCAAAGTAAGATGCATAAGAGATTCAGGATTCCACCCTAGTTTGTGGAAAAGTATAAGGATGAGTTGTGTGTTAAAGTTGATACCGACACATGTATAATAAGAGTTGTGGAGCCAAGAACTGTGTGGCTACCACCCATGGGATATGAGCTAGATATTGATGTTGTATCAATAAATATTAAAGAACTTTTAGAGAAACCAGTTGACAAAATTGAAACTCGGTATGGTACATTGGAAGAAGTAAAAGAGAAAATAAGGATAGGTATCTTGATACCTAAGGCAATTCGAAAGACAAGCAGAATGATAAACACCTTATCTGAGAATCTAGGAATTGTTGTTGAAGAAGAAATTGTTGAACCATCATAAGTAAAGGGGAAGAAACTTAGAATGAAGAAAGACACCCCCGGTCCAATCTATGTTAGACCATCAACAAGGTCTTCCTCCACACCAAGAGAAAAGAAGAAAGCAAAGGTAGAATTAGTAAAGACAAAAACTTACATTAGAGAGAATAAGGCTACTCGAAGGCCTAGAAGGAAATTAAATTTGCAACAAGAAAGTGACACTTGGTCTAAAGACATATCACAATTTAAGGTTGTACAAATTAACACTACTACATTTGGGGCCAAATTTTGATAGAAGTTTCCAACTGGTAACTTTTTATTATGAATTTGGTGTTTTTTTTTTGTAATAGGCCCCGATGATGTTGGTATTCCAATGGGTGTTTAATTGAACATCATAATTCTGATAGATTCGAGGTATACAAAAAAAAAAAAGTAAAACGGATTCATCATTTTTATTTTGATTGGATAGAGAAGGAGAGGGAGAAAAGGAGAGAAAGCTGAGCACGGGAGAAGGTATGTGATTTCTTCATCTTTCGAGCCTCTGGCATCATATTCGAATGCATTTCATTTTATTTGATCATGAATTCTCTCTGAAATGACCGCATTCTACTGGTGTCGTGCTCTAGCTAGTGCTTTATCTCTATTATTTGATGTTATTGGTGCTTGTGCTCAAGGATATCGATTCACTACATATTCAAATGTTTGGATTCACGTTTGTTGATATTACTAGCATATATGTTTAATGACACCATTGTATATTGCTTTCACTGAAATGACCGCATTCTACTGGTGTCATGCCCTAGCCCGTGCTTTAACTCCATTATTTGATGTTATTGGTGCTTGTGCTCAAGGATATCCATTTTTTTGAAATATTGACTATGGTTATCAAATGGACAGCCCATGAGCTTCTAGCTAGGCATCATTTGTATTGATAGCTTAGGGCATCAAATGTATTGTATCATTGATATTTGAGACTTTGTTAAAAGGAAATAGGACAAAGAATGATTTTTATTTAGTTTCTCTATTTTGATCCCTAAGTGGCTTACAACCCTAGAGATGTATATGTAGATTTAAGGATGCAATTGCAGGATACATAGCAGTCGAGAATTCATAAGAAATCCATGCATCCAATTTGAATAGCAATTAATACAAAGAACTAGGGTCCTCCAATGGCCCAATCATCCAGACCTTGACTATCCCTTCAACCAGTGACCCTTCAAAACTGGGTTATCATGCAATCAGTGAGTGATCCTTCATTCTCCTGGTCTGCCCTACATCCAAACATATTGGAAATACACAATACAATGATAAAAAGTCTTTCACAATCCCCCTTCCCCCAAGGAACACTATCAACCATCCCTTCCACATAGCATTTCACTATTTTATGAGTGGATTGTGTAGGAACAATTAACATTAAACAAGGAGCAAACTCCTCAACACATATTGGAAACCATTGAATTCAATAATAAATGAAACCTAACACAAACACTATTCCTTCCATAGTTGTAGGATACATAGCAGTCAACAATTCAAAAGAAATCCATGCATCAAATTTTTATAAGGATATCCTACTAATCAATAGGAATTTTCTTGATATGACCAATGATTATGCATTTTGATGGCAGTGTGCTAGTTCAAAAGGATAATATAAATTTGAAACAATTTTTTCTAATTTTCTCAAACTATAAATGTGGTTAAAGGGAAAATATTATGTGGAAAACCCACAAACCAAGCTAGCAAATGATTGTACATCAAATTATTCCTATATTCATTCAAGTATTGCTATGCTTTAGCTACCTAGCCTTTGAGATTCATCTAGAGGAATGTGTAGCTTTAAGATAGACTTACTTCTTGGGCCTTACAATAGGGTGGAATATGATCAAGATTTTTTTAGGTTGTATCTTTGTTAGTCCCATTGTTAGATTCTTATGGTTCATGGTTTGAATCTATTATGGTTGTGTAAGAGATTTGTAGATGCTTTTTCTAACATAATTATTGGACACCATGATTAGAACAATTGGTTGTTGGCTATTGTACACATGAATCATAACTGTCAATGGTTCTTTGTGTTCAAGAATTCATTGATCAATTTTTGAGATTTATTGTCCCAGCTTTAAAAGAGTGATAAAAGATATAGTGAGTGCTATCTTTTCCAAGTGTTTTGTGGGTGCCATTATCTTCTAGGAGTAATTGCTAGAACCAAATTATGTTCTTTGCCTCTAGTAAATAATGCAGACACAATCATCTTCTTGGTGAAGGGTTGCTTCCATCCCCAGGAGGCACTATTGCATGGTTTCCATTCCCTTGTAGTATAGTGAACCTAATTTAATACAAGTGTGCACTATTTTGGGATCCATAATTTATGGCCCCTATACTGTGGTTGTTAGCCTAAGATAGGCCTACCTTTGCATATAATAAGAGGCCAACATGAAACAAACATCCAAAAGCTAGGGGGTTGTTCCCTATCCATAATTTATTATTTAAGTGCTAAGTGATGATGGGTATATCATGTAATCCATACCTAGTGTCTCTCTTTCTTTCTCTCCACATTTCACATTTGGAGTATATGCTATAAAATAACAATGAAATCAACTATTGGTCAAATCTAATCAAAATTGTAGTATAAAGATTAAAATAGATCTTGAAGAAATATGGGAACCATTTTTGACAGATATTGTACAAACAAAGAGAATAATCCCAAGAGGAAACACTTCAATGTGGAATAATTGAAGGACAATATTTTACTTTTATATGCACATCTGCAATGTTTTTGATATATTTATGAGATAACAAAACCATAGAAAGAATAGCATATATAAGAAAGTAAAGAATAATGATCATATTTTGAGATATTGTGGAAACTTAAAGGAAAGAATGCTTGGTGGGGTTATCATGCAATCAGTGAGTGATCCTTCATTCCCCCCTCTTCCAATGACCCTTCAAAACTAGGTTATCATGCAATCAATGAGTGATCCTTCATTCTCCTGGTCTACCCTGCATCCAAACATATTGGAAATACACAATACAATGATAAAAAGCCTTTCACAATCCCCCTTCCCTCAAGGAACACTATCAACATCCAGACCTTGACTGTCCCCTCAACTAGTGACCCTTCAAAACTGGGTTATCATGCAATCAATGAGTGATCCTTCATTCTCCTGGTCTGCCCTGCATCCAAACATATTGGAAATACACAATACAATGATAACAAGTCTTTTACAATCCCCCTTCCCTTAATGAATTACTATCAACATCCAGACCTTGACTGTCCCCTCAACCAGTGACCCTTCAAAACTGGGTTATCATGCAATAAGTGAGTGATCCTTCATTCTCCTAGTCTGCCTTGCATCCAAACATATTGGAAATACACAATACAATGATAACATGTCTTTCACAATCCCCCTTCCCTCAAGAAACACTATCAACAAGTGATCCTTCTTCTTATTAGCCATGTCCAATGTTTCATTGAAGTCACAGCCAAGAATGAAGGTCACCTTATCAATACCATTCATGGATTCTGAAATGTTGTTCCAAACTCCTGAAAACTTTTCTATTGCTTCTTGTTGCTTCTTTAAATACTTCTTCTACCACAATGTCCTCCTGCCCCATCTTCTTGATCTTCCTAGCTAAAGTGGATGAATCCACACACAATAAACCAAAATGAAGGGTTTTGTATCTGTTAATGTATCTCAGTCACTAGTAATGCATGGACAGTCAAACCAGTAGTCTCCAAAGCATTCAATAAGTGAATATGAATGTTTGAAAACTTTCCTCTCAACTTCCCCAACCACTCCTAATCGGTTAGAGGGATATTTCTAGAATCTCCACTATTCCTATCCTCACCAACAATTCTTAAACATACTTTATCTGATATGATAATAACATGCTAAACTAAACCAATGGCATGTTCTTCATGTGGTACAAGGAAGATTTGGCTATCAAATCTTCCTTCGTGCAAGCTGAGCGTGAGAGAAGGTATGTGATTTCTTCATCTTTGATTGGTATCTTTAACGAGCAACATCTTTCGAGCCTCTGGCATCATATTCGACCAAAATTTCAAATGCATTGCATTTTATTTGATCATGAATTCTCACTTAAATGACCACATTCTACTGGTGTTGTGCCCTAGCCTGTGCTTTATCTCTATTAATTGATGTTATTGGTGCTTGTGCTCAAGGATATCGATTCACTGTTTTCAAATGTTTGGATTCACGTTTGTTGATATTACAATTCATCATATTAGATAAAGTATGTTTAAGAATTTTTAGTGTCTAAACACTCAACTAATCCCTCTAACCGATTAGTAGTGGTTGGGGAAGTTGAGAGGAAAGTTTTCAAACATTCATATTCACTTATTGAATGCTTTGTAGACTATTGGTTTAACTATCCATGTGTTAATGTTTAGAAGAGATCAATAAACTATTTAAAGACATTCTTACATGTTTGGAGAGGTTTAAGAGGCACTTATCATGACTGTACCCTCACAAATAGTGGCATAGACTGGGTTTTACTAAGTTTCCTTTCTCTATTTTGAGGTTTCCTTTTTCTGCCGCAGGGGTACAGTCAAAGGGTTCATTGAAAAAATGATCCTTTGAATGGTTACTATGAATATGAATGATTTGATATAGCATATTGCTCATTTTACTTGAAGTGTGGAATAGCTTGTGCAAGGGTGAAAGTAGTTCTGATCGTTTTGGTCATGACTATTCCTCTACACAGTCAGAAAAAACTGTCTAATGATTATATGTAATGTTGAATGGATTAAATGATTTATTCTTGGTAGAAGTGAATGGAAGAAATAGTGTTGCTGTTAGGTTTCATTTATTATTGAATTCAATGGTTTCCAAGATGTGTTGAGGAGTTTGCTCCTTGTTTAATGTTAACTATTCTTGCATAATCCACTCATACAACAGTGAAATGCTATGTGATTGACAATTTCATACAACTGGTCCTTTGGTGTGTATTAAATACAATCCAGTCACTTATTGAATGCTTTAGAGACTACTAGTTTGACTGTCCATGCGTTACTAGTGTCTGAGATTCATTAAAGGATACAAAACCCTTCATTTTGGGGTTATTGTGTGTGGATTCAAATGTAGTTTTGATTTGGTTAATGCCTAGAAGAGATCAATAAATTATTTAAAGACAATCTTACATATTTGGAGAGGTTTGAGAGGCACTTATCATGACTGTACCCTCACAAACAGCGGCATAGACTAGTTTTACTAAGTTTCCTTTCTCTATTTTGAGGTTTCCTTTCTCTGCCACAGGGGTACAGTCAGAGGGTTCATTGACAAAATGATCCTTTGAATGGTTACTATAAATATGAATGATTTGATATAGCATATTTCTCATTTTACTTGAAGTTTGGAATAGCTTGTACTTGAAGTTTGGAATAGCTTGTGCTTGTGCTGGAATTCTTGGTAGAAGTGAATAGAAGGAATAGTGTTGGTGTTAGGTTTCATTCATTATTGAATTCAATGGTTTCCAAGATGTGTAGAGGAGTTTTCTCCTTGTTTAATGTTAACTGTTCCTGCACAATCCACTCATACAATAGTGAAATGCTATGTGATTAACAATTTCATACAACTAGTCCATTGGCGTGTATTATACAAAATGGAATTTTCAACATATTATTATCATTCTATTTGTTTGTTGTAAACATGCCATTGGTTCAGTTTTGTAAAAAAAAAATCATGTACAATTTTTTTTTCTATTTTTTCCATTTGATAACCACAGTCAACATTTCAAAATAGTGAATAACATCAAATAATGGATATAAAGCATGGGCTAGGGCATGACACCAGTAGATTAAAACTAAACCAATGACATGTTTACAACAAAGAAATAGAATGATAATAATATGCTAAAAATTCTATTATGTTTAATACACGCCAAAGGACCAGTTGTATGAAATTCTGACAAACAGTTCTGACACTAATGCTACATCACCGACGGGTTTATCTTTCAGAAATTGGTTGCAGATCTATCCCTATACTAACAGTTCTAATGTCGGAAAGGATATCTTTTCGACAGTCAATTCCGACAGAGATTGTGTATTTTTGATAGGTCTTTGTGTCAGAATTCCAATAGATGGACCATAGGAAATGCCATAACAAAGTTGTTATCATGTGTAAGTTTCTGACATAATGTGGTGTCGGTAAATCGATAGATATCTTTTTCGTCACAATTTCCAACGCAAAAACTACGACGGACACATGTGTCGAAATGCCGACAAATGACCGTTGCAAATCTGACAAATGGCCATCGAAATTTGACCTCAAATGGACTAGTGTAAAGTACCTAAAGTAAAAAATCTTGATGAATTACTCAAGACACTTGAAAAATATGGAGGTTATTCGGTATTGAAACAACTAAAGTATGAAAAGAGAAATGATGAAGAGAAAAATAAAATTGAAGAGGTTGTCATAACTACTTTGCACAAGTTTAGAACAACACCTGTTGAAGTGGTACCAAATATTAAAGATGAACTTTATCAAAAAATTGATGCTAGATGGAAGTATGCTCTAGCGGCTGAAAAGGAAATGAGAGAGAGGTCCCTAGCTATTACTATCCCAAACCTAACAAAGAAAGGAATCAAAGACATGCTACTAGAATATTCAAAAATATTTTAAGTAAAAAGCAGAGCACTAAGCATCATGGTCGGTAAGCTAGAAGAAGTGCAAAATAACACTGATGATCTTTGGAGAAAAATATTCTCTATTGATCAACTGACTATTGAAGAGGTCAAGATCAAGAAGGCAATTCAGATACAATTGACTTGACAAAAAATAAAGAAGAAGTTATAATTGAGGATATAACTAACCAAGACCTTGATGAAACAATAAAAGCTGATGAAGACATCATGGAAATCAAGGTAATGGACATTGATGATTCTGCTAAGGCAAGACTAATGGCATAAGATCCTAATATTGAGAAGGTATTGAGTTTTCCTAAGATTGAAGAAGTAATCTCAGAGGTGAAAAAATATGTACCAATTAATGTTGATGCCCCCACCAAGCCAGCAAAGGAGACCGAGGAAACCAAAGAGACCAAGTCTACACAATATTAGAATCAAGAATTGGTAACTCCTACCAAAACTGCAAATCAATAGAAGGAACCAAAAAAAGAACAAGTAAAGGCAACATATGAAGAAAAGAAAGAAGAGAAAAAGGCAAAGAAGGAAGAGAAGATACAAGAAGAGCCAAAGAAAGAAAAATAAGAGAAAATTGAGGACAAAACTAGTGCACAATCTGATGCAAAGAAGGCATCTTTAGTGAAGGGAAAAACCAAAAAGAGAAAGCATGAAAAAGAGGTTGATTTCAGCCAACCTATTGTTATTCCCAAGGTTGATATCTCAACCATGAGTCCAAAGGAACTCTCAGAGTTCGGAGATCTACTGAAGAAGAAAGCTCCACAAGATAAGGTGATAACAAAGAAGTTGAAAATAGATGTTTTGGACCAAGTAAAAGACATATTAAGTGAGATTGTACTAGAGGAAAATATAAATAAAAAAGGAGACATTTATAGCTAGTTAAGAGAACTAGTGAATCAAATAAACCAACCAAGTACTGATACTACCGAGTACATGATGAAAATACACAAGAAGAAAATGGAAACTAATTTGATTGAAGAACTCCTTCAATCAGTTGCATTAGACAAGGTAGCTCTTTCTGAGTTAGTTCAAGAATTGGAAAATGAGCTGCAAATAATTCTTTCATTATTTCAACAAATTTGTTTAATTTCCAATTTCACCAAGGATATTAAAGAGAAGGATGATAATGTGGAAAAGGATCTCACAGAGCAGTTATCAAAAGTTTCCCTCGAGCCTAATTCTATAAAGGAATATTATGAAAGGCTGAAGCAGTTGATGGAAGTGCAATATGAGCTAAGAAAAGAGGAAAATCATATCAGAATGGATCTATTGGAACTCCAAACAATTTTGATTCCACATATTGAATCATTGCAGAATCAACTACACAAGGCCAAAGATTTAGTTAGCACACTGGATATTAGTGTTATGGACAACATGGTAAGTTTGACTGCTGATTTAAGTGAGAAAATCATAGTATTGCAGACACTCAAGGATACATAGAAGGCATCGTTGAAGGATGTGCATGACAAGTACATATCTATTTTTGACAACATCCCTCCATCAGATAAAGAGTAATAAGTTTAGGGGGAGTAATGAGTAATAAGTTTACCGAGGAATGGATATGTGAGTGAATATATGGACAAGGACAAAATTTTGAATTTTTTGATGACTTTGAAGTTTTTAACAAAGATACCAAACTAATTCCAAAGGGATAGATTGATACTCCTAAGAATTATTTTGTTGTCATTAGTTATGAGGAAGTCATAATGATTGTCAAAGTCATTCAGTAAAGAAGGAAAAGCTAATTAGTAAAAGGAAATAAGGGAACAAGTAATTTTGGTAAAGGAAAAGAAAGTTTAGTCACTGAGAAATGAAAAATTGAGCACCAAGTTGTACCAAGCTATAACATCAACCAAACTGAGAAGATGAGACATTTACCGAGCTAGAGGAAAATGTATTATCGAGCATAGCAGGCTGACACAAGGAGAATCTTTAAGTATATTGAATATGGACACCGAACAGATAATGGTTTACAAATCTCGTGGAGATTGTATGTCAGAGCATTGGAGATGTAAAATATAATGATTACACATGATTACAAGGTGAGATCTATGAATGAATGATATATGTATTGGAGGAGTAACCAATGCCAGCACCACTTGTAAAGATGATTCTAGAACATCTATCATCACTTCTAGATTTGTATATAAATGGATCAGAGTGTGAAGATCACTATGCATGCACGAAGGGAGATTGCATGTGTGAAATGGAGATTGTAGAGAAGATGATGAGCATAAAAGACACAAGTACAAAGAAGAAAGGGATTGTGATTCAGAATTGAATCTACCAAGCACTGAATTGATATTGTGAGTAGTACATAGTAAGAGGTAATGAGTTATTGAGCATAAAGAGTCTGATATGCATATGCTTGATGCAAGTTTAACAGACAAGTTTGTGTTACTAATTAAAGAATAATCAAAATTGTAACGTCTCTTAAACCGAGCAGATCCTAATAGATCTTATATTGTAAATCCTTTAACTAGGTACAATTTTTACATTAGAATTGTAAAATCCTCTTACAAGGTAGACTTAACGGGTCTTATGACTCTTAACTGGGTTAAAAATCTTAACAAGGTAAGCTATCAGAAATAGTTAACAGTGTAGCTCTAATTGATCAAAATTTTTACTATAGTAGTGAATTTTTGTGGGTGTCATCCCCACCACAGTTTTTATCCTCTAACAAGGATTTTTGCGATACCAAAATTAGTAGTTTATGAGTTATGTGTTATCTTTTAAATGTTTTATTTGATGCATGCAAAATTTATGGAATCAGTAAATGGTTAAGGTAGAAAGTTCAAATAGTTTAAAAGTATTTTTTACAGTACTGATTCACCCCTCCCCTCTCAGTACTCACCTTTCCTTACCTAATCCAACACTTTCACCTACAAGTTTGGCCACATGTGCAAATGTTTCACCATAGTCTAGGCCTTCCTCCTATGTATATCCTTTGCACACCAATCTTTCCTTGTTTCTTACCACTTCATCTTTGTCATTCATCTTGTTCTTGAAAAATCCACTTAGTACCGATTACATTCATGTCCAGCGGTCTGGGTACTAATGTCTAATTTTTATTCTTCTCAATCTAGTCCAATTATCCTTACAAGGCTTTCACCCAATCATCATCTTTCAATACATCTTTCACAGTTTTAGGTTCAAGTTCAGATAGAAAACATGTACTTTATCTTGCCTTTCTTCTTGTTAGAGCAGCAACATTTATTTCACAAATAATGTGATTAGGGGAATGATTTAGTTTTACATACCTTGGCAATACCAGTTCAGTTCTAGGAGTACCTTCAACCCCTTGTATCAATTCCTATTCATTGACCCATCTTTCTATTGGTTTTTCTATAGTGTCCTGCTGTTAATATGATTTAGAACAACAGAGAGGGGGGGTGAATCAGTTGTTCTCAGGTCCTGATGTATAAAACAATCTCATAAAATTATCTTTAAATCAGATCCAAAACCAAAAGAAACTCGGTCATCACTGATTCAATAATAGAAACATCTAACAATGCAGTCCACTACCTAGCTATAACTTAACTTGTAAAACATATCAATGTTCAGATCTAAACATTCACACAAGTATAAACACCAGGTTTTATAGTGGAAATCCAATTTGGGAAAAACCACTTTGTAACATGCTACTATTATTTTCACTCTTCTGAAGTGAGCTCAGTAAAAATCCAACCCTGTCAAAGGTTACAATACACACTGTCAAATGTGACCCAGTTAAAGGATTTCAATCACCCTGTTAAAACTGAGCCTAGTCATAGGACTTACATACACTCCATTAGAATGCAACCTTGTTCAAAGGATTTAACATATGACTGTTAGGTCAACCTCTGTTAAAAGGATTTTAACTGTTACAATGGTTAGAAAGTAGCAACAGTATTATCTGAAAAATATACAACTCACTTTGCAAATATCAGATCCGATTCTGTACACTAATGCTGGTTTACTGACTTTGAAACTTTGCCATTTCCATCTCTGATCTGCTTAGAACTTTTCTTCAAGCAATCACCACCATTCTCCTTCAGCCTTTTCTACTTATTCAATCATAAAACTTTCCTCTTCCAACATTCTTTGTTCACCATGTGCATACATATCACAATGTTCAGGTTCCCTTATATTTTCCTCAATTAGGTTAACTCATCTTTTGCTGCTCAATCTCATTCGTAGATCTTAGGGTTAGGTCAGATTCATTGAATCTACCCGCTTTATGTTCTTCAGCTCCTTTTCTAGAATCATCTCAAATCTCTTAAAAATTTACAACAAAATGTTTTACAAAGCATTTAATGCTTCCAAACAATCAATAAATAAAGTCAACACATTTTACATAATTCAACAATGTCGGCTCCAAAATTAAATTCTCTTTAAATATAAAATTGCTGATGCTCAGTCAATACTGTGATTGTTCACTCAGTCTCCATGTAGAACGTTCGGTCAATACTAAAACTGTCTCCTCGGCTTGCACTTTCTTCCTCGGCAATTTACTGGTGCTCGGTCGACACTATAATTTTGCTTGGCATATACTACTTGGTCGACACTAACATTACTCGGATTAAACATGATATTTCCATTCTTTTCTTGGTTAAGCCTACCAGTTTAATCTTCAGTCTTACTAAGATAAACAATACATTATCTCATCATAGTGCAACATAGTCAAGTACACTTTGTAGTATCAAGATAACTCAACCTTTCCTTAGGTGCTATTGTTACCAACCTTGCTTAGCCCCTTAGCAACACTCAAATAGATATAGTACTTTCCTAAGTAGCAACAGTCTTACCAATTAAGGTTTGACATCAATGACAATACAACAATTGTTTCTATTCAGTTTCCAACACCTGCTCCACCGGTTGTACATATACAAACCCATGATATTCTCTAGGTTCCTTCTTGTTGGATTCATCATTTTGCTCATAAAATTTATCTACTCTTACATTAGCACTTTCCACTATCTTATTTGTTCTCTTGTTCAAGAACTTGTAGATTTTTCTCTTTATGGAATATCCTAAGAATATTCCCTCATCACTTCTTGGGTCGAACTTTCCTAAAATTTCATCTCTTTTTCTGTAACATCTACTTCTAAAAACTTTGAAATAACTTACACAGCTAGGATATTGACCATGCCACAACTCATAAGGAGTTTTGTTTATACCTTTCTTTAAGTGAACTCTGTTCAATGTGTAAACAGTAGTTCTTACTACTTCTCTCCAAAATATTTGTGCAATATATTTCTGAATCATTAATGTCTTTGAACAATCAATGATAGACCTGTTTCTCCTTTTAGCAATACCATTCTGTTGAGGTGTCCTAGGAGCTAACATATGCCTTTTGATTCCCTGTTCCTCACAATATGAAATAAACTCACCTCCTATGTCAGATCTGTGACATTTTAGGGTCTTACTAGTCTTCTTCTCCAATCTGGCTTTATAGATCTTAAACATGTTAAAAGCTTCTGATTTGTCTTTTAGAAACACAACCCACATCATTCTAGAATAATCATCAACAAAAAACATGAAATATTTATCACCATAGTAACTCCGAGTTCTCATTGGACCACATAGATCGGTATGAACCAAAACTAAAATACTTTTAGAAGATTAATTCTTACTAATAAAATTAGAACTAGTTAACTTACCAAGATGATATTATTTACACATTACATTGTATGGCTTTACTAGGTTAGGAAAACCTCTTATTATCTTCATCTTACTAACTTTGACCAAGTTATCAAAATTTACATGACAAAACCTTTTATGTCATAACCAAGAATCTTCTACCTTAGCAATCAAACAACTCTTAATAGTATAACTTAGATGGAACAAGTTACCTTTAGTTTGTTCACCGGTAGAAATCAATTTTCCTAATTTCCTAATGGTCCTGCATATACCTTCATTGAACTCCAATCTATATCTTTTTTTATTCAACTGAGCAACACTTAACAAGTTGTATTTTAGACCATCAACCCAGTAAACATCATCACAATTTATTTTATCATTTAAAGCAATAGATCATTTACCTTATACCATACAAGGAGCATCATTACCAAATATAAATGATCTTCCATCACATTCCTCCATCTTGATGAACTTTCTTATATTTCTAATCATGTGATGAGTGCACCCACTATCAATAATATAGTCACCATTGTGATTCATGTTAGGAACTAAAGCTTTCTCACCTTATTCTGAGGGTTCTTCCTTTACTACAACAAGCACAATTTATTCTTCATCTCTTCCATCAGATTCTTCATCAATAACACCTTCTTCAGCTAGATAACATGCCTTCTTTCTCTTATCCTTTCCTAGATGGTGCAAGAGTCAATGATGACTTGAAAGCAGCTTCAAAATTTGACATACTATTATCATAATTGCTTAGCTCAAATGCAGTTAATTTACCCATTAATGCATCAAGAGTAATAGTGATAGTTCCTAGAGATATGAGCTCTTGTATAGATGAAACCCTAATGGCATACTGAGGTAATAAAGTTCTCAACACTTTTCTTACCACATCTTCCTCGGGAAGATTACTTCCAACACTACGGATAGCAACACCGAGCTCTTTGATTCTCTAACTGTATTGCTCCATGTTCTCTTTTTCTTGCATCCTCATTTCATCATACTTACCTCTCAAACTATCAACCTTTGCCTTCTGTACATGTGGATCTCCACCATAGATAGTCTTCAACTTCTCCCACATCTCATGAGCAGTATCCAAGTCTTTGACATCAATAAATCCTGCATCTAAAAGAGAACTAGAAACAACTTCCATAGTAGTAGTATGTTCTTGCCCGATCTTCAGTTGGTCAGCAGTCAGGGTTCCTGAAGAGACAGTATACTTAGTGACCACATGATCCCAATATTGATCGCGCATTCCTTTAAGATAGAGTTTTATCTTGCCGCACCATACGGAGTAGTTCTCTCTTGTAAATTTAGGGCCTTCCTTTCTCATCATCTTCGGATCTTTATGTAATGCCCAAAACTTTACCAAGAAAACCCAACTATATTTTTTTTTACATTATAATTCAACCCAAATATGACAGTTATATATATATATATATATATATATATATATATATATAAACATTAAAAAGTTAGCAAACTAATGTTACTATTACTTCTACACTTTATCTTGTCAAGAAACTCTAAATTACTATTTACTTAATAAAAATGACAATTCACTAGACTAACCACCCTAAATAATTATATTTTATTATTTTAAATAAAAAGAATACTCAAATTATATATTCTTTCTACATGTATATTCTATTTTAAGTTTCTTCCGTAACTAGTTATATCTACTGTATACATAATAATAATTCACAATAGAATGCATAGTAAATGTTTAATATTATCTACAAATATTTGTATATTAGAACTTTATTTTATATGAAAAAAAAATATAAACATAAAATTGTATTTCTCATCTCTCTTTTTCCGTTAAAGGATATTCCTAAACATGTAATAGGAATTTTTTAAAAAATCCTAACTTTGCACTTTCTCTTCTTTTAAAAAAAAATTATCATCTCTAAGAAAAAAGGAAAGAAATAATAACTTTTTCAGCTCCACTTAAATAAGAGGGAAATTAGGAAATAAAGAATAACTTTTTCATCTCCACTTGGATAGGAGGGAAAATAGGAAATATACTTGTTTAAGGATATACTCAATCAATAACAATAAGGTACCCATACTATGATATATTCTCATCTCAACAAAGTATTACTATTATTTTATAAGACAATTATCTTTAACATTAATATATTAGTATAATTGAATATTAATAAACTCTTAATAGTATTCCTCATAACACATTGAAATTGTGAATGGTCACTTTATTCTAAAATATTTATTTAATTTCATGATAATTACTTTACCTAAATCCGATACAATATCTTCTTAAAAGGATTACGTCATATTTAAGAGTAAATTTGATCTTCTTTAAATTAGAACATATATACTTTTACAATTTAGAGGATTTCGCTTCTTTACAAATGTATTTATATTAATCAATTTTTTTTAACAATACATTCTCTTCTCTTCCTAGATATATGTGAATTGGCATGCTGATCCCAAGTTGACATCGTTTGAAAACTACAATAACCTTTAAATTGTGAGTTAATAGAAATAATTTGTGTTTCTTTCAAAATTTATAAATTCATCTTTGATTTCTATAAATCAAATAATAATTATAATTATAATTCATAGAATTTGGGCAACCTCTCCCAAACTTTAAATAAAATATTTAAGCATACAACTATTCTACGCTACAACCAAGCTTGGGAAATGAAATTCTCTCATTGCTTGGCTTGTGTGCAACATTAAATTTTTTTTGTACCACTCTTCCAACTGACCTCTGGTATACATCTTCCTCTGTCTGATGGAAGTGACAAGCAAGTTGAATTCAGCTCAAAATATTAAATTAGATAGGCTATCATTTAATGTGTTCAATCCATGTTTTGTCAACTTTAAATGCTATGATTAAATAACATTTATACATCTGTCCTGAGTACATATTTTGTGGTGGGTGATAAGAAAAGATATTAATTCGAATAGAGGACTGATGTTGGGAAAACACCTCAAGTCGCTATTTAATAATTAGTCATGTACCCATCGCTCACAGGGAAGCTCAACACAATACACGCTGAAGCAGATTTGTTGTGCAACCATTATTGTTTGGATAAATAGGTATCTGAAAGCTTTCTAATGGTTGTGATAGTAGTTAATTTAATATCTATATTTGTTGATTTAATATTTAATATTGTTGACAACATTGTACTAATAGTTGTGACTTTAAAGTTATTTTTACTAATGATGACTACCCATAATTGAATGAAATGTGTCCCTTATTCTAATAAACAATCAATCATGTGATGCCACATTAGCTGCACAAGTATGGGTGTCCTCAATGCACTACAATTGGTCTCACTTTTTTGGGGCTGTTTTGGACATCTTGGCAAAAAAACATGCTGATGTGGCATCATATTTGATGATGTGGTCCTAAAACCTTTGTTATAAGCAAGGGACTTGCCAAGTCAGCTGTCGTAAAAAAACGGGAGTGATTTGAAATTTTCATATATGATTTTGAGAAGCGCGAAGTTAGGATGCTCAAATCCTAAATCCTCTCCTCTACAATCTAAAATAATTTTCTAATGCCTAAAAAGATCCATCCGGAGATTTTTTTTTTTTACTGTTTCTAAAATGCAATTTCTATTTATATTGTGCAGGGTGCTGCTTCAATATGTTACTTTTTAATAGTGCTAACTGCTAAGTAAACAGCTACATGTTCCCTCAATTTTGTATAGTATTATAGTGTAAAAATCATGATTCTAATTTAATAAATCACTCTCAAACACATTACTTTAAAATTTAGATTTATATAAAAAAAGAGATGCATGGATTTTGTTTGCTCTCTTGCATCTATTATTTCCCTCTAATAAACTAATAAATGTGTTGCATGTTATTTCATAGCAGTTAAGAATTCTTTTACTTAGAAATAACTAATGTATATCTATTTTAACAATTTTACTAGTACAAGCAATTTCTTAAATATTTAACTTAGATAACTACAATCTTTCTAGTATCTATTTGTATAATAAATATTATCATAGAGAAAATGTATTCCTATTTGTAAGTTAACTTATTAACAAGCTTAAAATACATAAAATAGGAGTGTATGAAATTTAAACAAGTGTCACGTAGTGACCAGTACTTCTTATAATTGTTATATAAATTAAGTTGAAATAATTATTTATATAATTTTAGTTGAAATAATTATTTATATAAATTTAGTTAAAATTTTAATTTTTTATTTAATTTGTAATAGATAAATTAGAAATAAATTGTAATTTCATTTTTTTATTGTAATTTTTTAAAATAGTAGAAAACTTATTATAGTGTTAATCATTAAGTTATGTTCTTTTTTAATTAGCTTTATGTAAGTATTGTTCAATAGTGTTGATTTATTTAAAATTTAAAACCTGAATTGTATAAATTGATGGTTAAGAGTTATTTTTAAGTTTGAATTGTTTAGGTTAATTATGTAAAATGGAATGATTGGTATTATTTTTTTTTTAAATTAGGAATACATTTAAATTTTAATAAGTGACATTCTAATCTATAATATTTTTAGATACAAATATTGATTTATCTAAAATATCTATAAATTGTTTCACTTTAATATTTTATTTAAAATTCTTAATAAAATAATTCATAGTTAATTTTAATTATTTTTAAATTTTTTATTAAAAAATATTAAATATTTATTTAATACATTTTTATTGAAATTATAATATTTTGTAAAAAATAAAATAACAATTATAAACAAAAAATAAGTTTATGTGATATTTTGATATTTATTAATTTATATAATTAACATATAATAAAATTTAGAATAAAAAACTTAAAAGTATAAATGAGAAATATTAAATTATATATTTAATATATAATTTAATTATAATATTAAGGAAAAAGTGATATTTATAAATTACTTATACACTATCCCAAAGAAAACTTTGATGCAACAAGACTACTTTAAAAAAGGTACAAGAGAGTTCTAAAGGGTAGAATTCTAACATTTTAATTCAAGGGGGGCACAAGAATATACCATAGAATTGTATTCTTCTCTTGATCAAAAGGATACAATACCAATCACACAACAATTTCTATTAAGAAAGAATAGTAGAAAGTACCAATTACTATGTTTAACTTTTAAAAGTAAAATACATTCTTTACTTTTTTTATCTTTCAAAATAAAATATACAACAATTTCTTATTTCCCTATTTTATTTTCATAAACATTATTTTTTTTTAAAGTAAATTAACTCGAGAATCTAAACATATATCTCAGAGATATACACAAATATACATTTAGCATCAAACTCTCTTCAAGAATATATATGTATGGGACAACAAAATGTTATACCAGAAATATACCTCTTTATCTCAAATACACAATGAAACTTTCTTTTAAGTAAAATAATTTTTTCTAGCTTTCACTTTTTTCAAAAACAAAGAGAATCTTTAACCAAACACATTGACAATTCTCCTTTCTTTTTTCTCAAAACAAGTACACATGGCAATAGGAAAAGCACAAAAATAATTATTTCTCTCTGCCCTACTATAATGGCACCATGAAGCCTCAAGGGCTCTAGCCATACCCTCGAGCAAGAAAACTATTATAGACCTATGTCAAGATTTATGGGTCTTCTCATATACCCTAAATGATCCATGCAGATAAAATATCCATATTTTCACATGCTCACTACAAGGTTCACATAAAACTACATATACCACTCTTTCAACATCCCATATCAAATTTTATTACTATAAAATTAAATATTAACCTTGCCAAACTATCTCAATATCACAAGACATAAACAATAAGGGTAAAGGAAGCATGGAAGGCTTGTTTCCCCAAGTCTATGCATCATTGGCATCCATCTCTACATGCAAGGGCTCCTTCTTTTCTCTAATACTCTCTTTTCTTTCTCATAATCCTAAAAGTGTTCTCCAAAAATAGAGAAGTGGGTGACAACCATCTCTACCTTCACAAGCCCAATATAAAGGACTTTCAACTTGCAAGGTGTGGATTGGGCGGTGTGGGGTGTATTCCCATTCTTAAATGAAATTCATTTCCTCATTTAAGAGGGTAACATGCCCATAGACACCCCACTCATACTTCAACCCTCAAATCAATTTTCAAACTCATCACCCTAATTAAGAAGGGATTTTCAAAGGTCGTCATGTCGTGACCAAATAGCAATATTATATGTTCAACAAGTAACCTTCCCATAGGTGTTGACTATAGGGGCCTATTTTTTCACAAAGATTCATGAAATTGACCTCTCAACACTTTTTAAAATCCCAAAGAAGGCCAATTCCTAAATTCAAGGCCATTTATGATCTACCAACTCAAACTCTCAATTAAAAACCCTGACACATAATCCACACTATTAACTCCTCCAAACATAACTAAATAAGATTAGTTGCCACAAACCCTATTTACCTTATAATTCAAAATGGTTAAGATTTTAACTTCCCAAATGTATATTTATCTTGACATAGAAGTTTCTCCTTCCTCTTACAGGCACGCTTACTTTTGTGCAGCATAAACACATTTAGAATTAGATCACCATACTAAATCACAGTAGTTATTAGTTTCATTCCCATAGTTTTAATTTAGACAATAATACATCAAATAATTGTAATTCTTATACAATATTTAATTGTGCAAAACATTATCATCACATTAGATATGGACAACAAACCAAAATGCCAAAAGTGAAATACAAGATTCCTCAGACCCCCTATCTGTAATCATTTGCAAAGTGTATTTTCATCAAAATATCTCAATGGGATATATATTCCCAAGGAAAGAAATAATATTTTTATTTCCAAACCTTAATTTACACCATCATTATATCTAATCCTTTTTAAAAGATACACATTCATCAATTTAGGATTTTATGAGAGGTGGGGTCTTACACTTTGCCTCAAGCTATTAAGCTTCACCACAACAAAGGACCAAAGCTCTAATACCAATTGTTATTCCTAAGGTCAGATTACTAAGAGAGGGGGGTGAATCAGTAATCTACCAATTGTGCAACTTTTTAACCTCGTAAACTTTATCATGCAAAATTCACAAGATTATCATTAATAGCAGCAAATGAAAAACATAATCATAAGCGCATTCACATAACAATGAAACACTTGACATAGATATTTATCTCATGGAAACCCAAATCAGGAAAAAACCACGGTGGGGATTAGTACCCACTAAATGATGTACTCTTCTAAAATATGCCTCGTGAGGAGCTTAACCATGTTAGGAGTTTAAAAAAGCATAGTTAGGTGCTACTCGGTTATGCGATTTACCTTATGTATGTTAGGACCTTCACCCTGATAAGACTATCCTTGTTAGAGGACTTCAAATACAAGCTAATTTTTCACCTTGTTAGAGAATTTACAATAGGAACCTGCTAGGATCCAACTGGTTAAGCAATTTTGACTGTTGTAACTATTAGGGAACAATAGAGAGAATGATCCATAAAATAACACTACCCCAGCTTGATCAGATCCACTGAAGCACAAAATTTCTTCAAAACATAATCAACTCTAACCTATCCTGATCGCAACTCGCACTTTACATCGTACTTTCACAACACATGATCAACCACTAAATACTTTCAACTTCATCACATAAATATTGTTCATCAAGCCCTAGAGCCTTCCACCATCTTAAGCAAGCCCTAAAATTCAATTTCTAATATCCCACACAAATCCAACATACCACAACACAAAATTCAATGTACAAAATAATTTACCAAGACCACGCCAGCAAATACAATGATTTACATAGAATTTTGTGTCATGGGGTCAAATACATTTTGACCAAACACTTACTTCTTCAAGAATCTTCTCCACGTGCTAGCATCAAAAAATGTGATGCTAGATCATCACCTCCAACCTTTAAGACACATCACCAGATCATGACTGACTCAACCAAATTCATCGCAATCTCTAAACCGATCACCGATCAAATATTCATCAACAGTCGCTCAAGAACACAAATACTTCAACCTATAACAACTATGTCTTTGCTCATCGGTCATCAATCCTTTACACCAGTCACTCAAATTAGTTGTGATTTAAACCATAGCTTCTACATGCTTTTTTCCACCATATCTTGTGACCATACCATAAGACACAAAAAAATATTTGACAAACTAATCAAATCACCTATCACTTGTTACTAACTATTCTAGAAATTGCACTGTCAACCTTCATCTGATCATAACTTACTTATCGATCTACATCAATAGTAGTGGTCATGCATTTGACATTCAAATATATCCCCAATCCTCTCATAATAATTTCTACAATTGAAACTTACCACAACACCTTGATCATCATACTTATTCTTAGCAACATACTAGGAACACTAGGTCAATACTTGGCATCAATGACAACCCAATAACTAATCATCATGAGATCAAATCTATATCATTACAACTCCAAAAGCCACTTACCATCACTATATCAGTTATAAAAATAGGAGGAGGAGGTGGTGATGGAGGAGATGGTGTATTTGGTGGTGATGGTGGAGGGGGTGATGATGGAGGAGGTAGAGAAGGCAGACATACTCGGTTGGGATTCATTCCACCTCACTGAGATCCTAATCCATTTTTACCTAGTGCATCATTGAGACAATAATAAATACATCAATAGGAAACATGGGATGGAGATGAGCAGAGACAACCACCTTGATAGGACCCACCTGGACAGGATGGTGATGCATTGAGTCGATGCCATCAAAAGAGACAATAGTTGACCACTTGGGTGGTCACATTGAAGGCACAGTTGGTAGATAGAGATCATAGGATCCAAGAGCTGATGAATGAGATAGATCTTGCATATCATGCAGCTGCATATCAAGGTCAGGGAGAAGCTTACTATTATTATTTGTACATTTGTGTTATTCCACCTACTATGAGGGAACCTTCATATTAAGATTTTGTTGCGTAGTCGAAGGGTGATATTCCTCCACCACCTCCTACTAGAGAAGATGGTCACCCTCCTTCCTCTTGTACAGATGTAGAGGGTGGGAGTGAGTCATGAGCTATTGTGTCATTTGTACTTTGATATATTGATTCTTTTATATATGATCCACTAATGTACTCTGATATATTTATATTACTGAGACACTAATGTAGTACCCTTTTTGTCACATTTGTGATATATTGATCACTTGGTCAGATATTTGATATTGATTTCACTGTACTCTTTTCACTGATATATGAGATACATGAGATGCAGTTTTGTTGGATCCTTATATGATATGTTATACACATATTTGTTGCATTTTTATCATACTATGGATGGATGGTTAATGTTAATGCGCTTTGTTATGCTAATGCAATAAATATTTATTTTTATGTTTTTCAATGCATAATGCAATGGATGAATGATTTATATGAAACACTGAGGCTTTATTTATGTGATGGATGAAATTCAATTGGTAGTGATGAAGCAGGTACATCCATTACTATTGATGTTGCATTTTAAGATCCATCATCCAACATTACATCCACTTATGCAAAAGAGAAAGAAAAGTAAACCCACAATGAAGGAAGTGAGATTAAAATGAAACTAATAAAGAAGACATACAAGAGAAAGTGAAAATACATTGATGAGAAAAGTGAGAAAAAGGAAACTGCAGGAGATGAAGATGTCTAGACCGAATCAGACAAGAATGCAAAATAATTTAAAGAGAGTGGTCAGAAGAAATCCCCGAGTGTTGATTATATTGCCAAAGACATAATGGAGACATGCAGAATGGCAGGAGTTGAAAGAAGATATTGATTCTTAAATTATGAAGACAAAAAGAAGATAGAAGAGGCTATAATATTTAGCCTACACAAATTTTGTATGACTCCTAGTGAGCTTTACCAAATTTTACCCAAATATCTTTATGATCTTATCCCTACTAGATGGGAAGTTGCACTAAAAATGGACAAAGAAATTATGGAGAGATCACTTAGTCAAGTACAACCTTAGCTGAGTCCTAGTGAGGTAAAATTATTATTTGAAGCCTATAGACAAGAGTTTAAAATAAAAAATAGAGTAGCAAGCATACTTGTTGGTAAGACACAAAATGTGTATAGTAAAACCATGGAGATATGGAGGAAAAAGGTCCAAATGATGAAGGAAGTAGAACAAGAACGAAAGAAATAAAAAGTTAGTGGCGAGCAACAAAAGGGAAAAGAACAAGTGATTGAGGACATTGATGACACATCCACACATGAAGAGATTATCGATGATGTTATTGTTGACATCCCTATTCAAGTGCAAGACATTGACGATCAAGATGATGAGTTAGCACAAATTGGTGGAGTAGAAGATCACAAGGTCGAATTGGTGAAGATGAGGAAATAATATAAGACATAGCATGTAAAGATAATTATCCCTCATCATCCCATGTGAAGCATTCAGAAGGATTGATTTTTGAGAAGATAGAAGAAAAAGTAGAAAGTTAGAAAGAGGTTGAATATTATGTTAAAAGTAAATTGATCCTTGGAGAGTCTGGTGTAAAGAAGAAGAATAAATCAATGCAAGTAATAAAAGAAGAGGAAATAGAAGAGGAATAAATATTCACCACACCAGTAGACATAAAAAATTTTAAACCCAAGGAATTGATGAAGTATTCAGAACAGTTGATGAAGAAATTTGAAAGAGATAAAATGAGAACAAAGAAGAATAAAGCTAGAATATTGAGTCAAGCAAGACATATCCTAGCTGGGCTGGTCCCTAGAGTTGTATATGATGAAGATGATTCTATTATAGATCAAATAGAAACCTTGATTAAGGCTATTTTAGATCAAGGCCTAGATTTTCAAACTGTTGCAGTAAAGATGGAAGAAGAGAAGTTATAGAACAAGATGATAGGTAAATTAAATGAGAAGATCAATGAGGATAAGGACAAATTGACAGAATTGGTCAAAGAAGTTAATGATTCATTGGTTAAGGCATGACAAATTTTCACCAAAGTATCTAATCATTTAGATTTTGTAAAAGATTTGGAGGAGAAAAGAGTTGAAGTCCTAAAGGAGCTATGGATCTTAACGGGTCAACATGATCCTAATTCAAGCATAGTTACTACTTTTAGTAGTCAAGTGAAGCAATTATCTCAAAAGGTGAAGTAGATCTAACAAGAGCAAGATAGCAAGTTGGTTAGTATAGTTGAGATTGAATCATTTTTATCCCTTAAAATGGAGGTGATGCAACAACATGTGGTGAAGGTAGAAGGGATACTTGTCTTATCAGACATGAGCACTTTAGAAAGTATGGAAAAGCTAGTATCAAGTTTATTTAAGTGAATTATTTCCTTGGGACATATGAAGAAGATATGCGAGATATCCTTAGAGTCATGAAAGATAAACTTTAAGGTCATCTTTGACAGGATGTAAGAAAATCATGCATAATTAAACATAGTTTAGTTTTGCACCTTTGGCATTATTGTCAAAGGGGGAGAATATGACAAGGATAATATGTCAAAGCATAAGGTTTTTTCCATCAATGCCAAAGAGGGATTTTGTTGGTATTATGATGAGATTAAGAGTTGACATGGTGATGCATATTGGTTGCAATCATAGTTAGTAATTGGTTTGGTTGTCATTAATGAAAACTAAGTTAGATCAATCATGTATCATAATTGGTGAAGTGCAGAAGGAAATCGGTGTGAAGGTTAAGTGATCGATAATTCTAGAAATTGGTGAATTCTAGAAGATAGGTAGATAGAGAGGTATACACTTTGGTAGTGGTCATAAAAAATAAAGAATTATGAGTTACAGTCACAATTACAATATAAACATGGTCATAGCATAGTGTGGTTCTGACCACGACTCATTTGGTTGATCAGTGAAAGAGATTTTTGTGTCACAATCATTCAAACAAGTAAGAACACTTGTGTTCTTGAGTATCAGTTGGAAAATTCTAGATCAGTAAGCAGTATAGCAATTGCGATGATACTTAATATTATGATTAAATGTAATATTGGTTATAGAATTGATGAGGTGTTATTTTTGGGATCGATGCTATTATATAAGAAATATTTAAGGTGGTGCATTGGAGAAATCAAAATGTGTTTAATTGACTATTTTAGAGAATTAAAATGTAGATCCTATTGAAAGCCAACACGGACATAGGGAAATATGTTTTACATCGATTTTATCACTTTTATGGGAAAATATTTAATTTCATAAAATCAGTGCTAGAAGTATATATAAGTGGTACTTCTTGAAAAATATATATATGATGTTACAAGATTTGAAGTTAGAATATTGATGTTATTGTGACATCAATTAAGGTTGTGATCAGAGATCTGATAGAGTCAGAGTTGTGAGAAGTTACAGAGAGCAGATAAAATATAGGATCTTTCAAGAAGACAATGCTACATCCAGATCACTCAACTTGTTGTTCCCTACCAGTTATAGAAAGCAAGTCCTTTAACCGGGTGAACTTTAGAAGGTTCTTGTTGTAAATACCTTAATCAGGTGAACTCTTAACAGAGTCTTGAAATAATTTCACAAGGTAGATATTAGTAGATCTTATTGTACTTATAACAAGGTAGTAATCACTCCTTACAGGGTGAACCCTCAAAGAGGGTAATTGTAATCTCCTAATAGGGAAAACTCATTTTACTGCATTAGTGAGCTTTTGGTTGTCATCCCCACCATGGTTTTTTCCCTCTAACCAAGGGTTTCCACACAAAAATCATTATGTCATGTGTGATGATTTTGTGGATGTTTGATTTTGTTTACTTTTACTTGTTTTCTTTAGTTATATGCTTTGTGTTTTACAAACTATTATTGAAGTTATTCAGATTGGTGGTTGAATTAGTTTATAATCTAGTTGAATTAATTCAACCCCCCTCTTAGTGCCTAAGAATTCTAACAAAAAGAAAAATTATTTGGATGTAACTCTGTGAAATGGTGATAACTTACCTACCATCGCAGTTTTGCAACTACTAAATGTTAAAGGAAAAGACTATTTTGTGAAGCTACGGAATCGAGTAAGAGGCAAGTCATTTGACGATGAAGAGGGACATTCATGGGTCATCCTAAGTGACTTTGATCAGTGTTAATCAGTCAAATAAAAATGGGATACGTTGACTCAAATTTTAGGGGGGGTGTAGGGTTTAAGACTTAATAAAATTTTAAGGTTATAAGCCTTTCTTCTAATTTTTAGCATCTCTATTCAACTGTAAACATGAACCATGTGATGGAAATTGATGGTGACAAAAAGTCAATAGTTACTATTGATAGTAATTTTATATTTGAGAATATATTTTTCCTAAAAATTTTCCAAATCTTTGGTTGAGTTAGATAAGCACGCTAGAAAATTTATGTTTCAAGATCATGTCTAGATTTGAAGATATTAAAGTTTATATTTTTTAATTTGTTGAAGAAATTTTATGAAGTTAGAGTTGAAGGCCTTAGAGGCTCCTAAATGGCCCCAAAGTGTCTATAGCTAATGTAGTGGGTTATAGCTTGATAGAAACATCACATATTGAAGTTGATGAGAAAATCAACCGACAGCTCCCAAGAATCACATATATGCAAACACATGTCACATAAAGAGAGATGAAAAATTTATGGAGGTCTGAATGCAAGGATCCATGAAAGAGGCAACATTCTTGATGTGAAAAAAAAAAATTTACAATACAATAAAAATCAAGGTGTTGTGTTACAAGAGAGATCAATCCTTATAAAAATAAATCAAAACCCTAAAAGGAAACCTAGGTTGCATAATAATAATTAATAGAAGAATTAATTATTTTATGCCTAAAGTTTAGCTTAAGTAAAGAAAGAGATAATAAGTGACTGAATAATTTAATCAATATGATTTAATTAATAATAAAAACAACTTATTACTCTAACACCCCCCTTAAGATAAACTTAGGGAGTAGCTAAAAACCAAGAACTTCTACTAAAAGCAAATGGGTCCTGGCAACAAAGGTCTAATCAAGTACCCAAGTACAAAAGAGAGTCTCTATAAAGAAGAGAAATAGAGAAAACCACATGGGAAAAAATCTACTCCAAAAAGAGATGAATATTAGTGAAGGACTGAAGAAGCCTCCAAAACTAGAGAATGTTCCAGAAAATAGGAACAAAGATTGAACATGCAGAACACCACTGAAGTAAGAAGCTACAAACTCTGTCAAAAAGTAACTACTGGTCTGGAGAATCTCCATTGAAATGGAACATGACTAGGTAGAGAAGACTGTAATCTGCAAGAGTGCCCTCAAATGACACTAATCGAATCAGGAGGCAAACAAAGGCAAACAACTAAACTCAAAGATACAAATGGCATAAAATACCAAATCCTAAAGAGATAATCAATCAAATACGAAAGATTGCCTCTAGAAAATAGGAATAAAAGAGTGTCCATATGGTAAATGATCTATCTCCCTAAAATGCATGGGTACCCAGCCACTACATCCGCCTAGTACATAGGAATAAATACTGAATACATAGTTCACTCCATCAAACCAAGGAAGCATAGGAACCAACCGTAGAAACCCCTCCATAATGCTGACAAGGGAGAGGTGACAGGTACACTGAAAAGGATGGTCAATAAGAATTTGTAACAGTCAAATCTCTTAACAAATTAGACTTAACATTCTTATTGTAAAATCCTTGAGAAAGGTGATATTCTAAAAGAGTGTTTAAAGCCCTCTAACAAGGCCACTCCTAACGGGGTGAAGATCCAAATAGATCTGAGGTAAATCCCTTAACCGGGTTACACCTAACAGTGTGTTTTGTAATCGTTAACCAGATTAGCTCTTAACTGGAAATACTTTGGAAGAGTATTTTCTTACTGGGTGACAATTCCCACAGTGGGTTTTCCCAAAGCTAGGTTTTCACGTTAATTATTGGTGTTACACATTGTGAATGATTAACTGGTAGTTATAGCTTATTTATTATTGTCGATAAATAGTGAACTGTGTTGTTACCGAGTAGTTACCGAGTTAATCAGAGAAACATTTTAAAGGTATTTTGTGATCAGAATTAGTGATTCACCCCCCACCCCCCACTATGTAATCCAACACCCCTCAATGCTACGTGAGGGGATTTGAACCTACAACCAAGCTTTGATACCACTTGTTACAAGTAGTGGTTGTCATTGCACCAAAATATCTACTTGTTAATGTCTGATACAACCACTAGACTTATAGAAGATACAAGAGGCAGTTAAGCCATGTTGCAAATCCCAAGGATAGTGCTAACCATTATGCCAACGTACATGGCCTCCCTATTATAGATATTTTGTTTACTTTAATCATGACAGGAAGAGTGCACTAGTATAATATAATTTGTTAGGACTATATCACTCTCCTTTTCACATTTTCAGGTAGATTACACTACCATAACACAATTTTCTAGGTATAGATAGCTCTCCTTTTACATTTTTCAGGATTAGTTGACTAGCATAACACACTTTTCTAGACCATTTGACGTATTATTTTTCACAATTTTACTAGAGTAACACAATTCACTATACCATCAACTCTTGGTCCTTAGACTGGGCACCTTTTTGGATCCCTTATTGGATACACTTTCCTTAAGAAAAGATCCTCCTTCTCTTTTCAATCCCTAAGGAATCTTACCTTCCCTTATGAAAGATCATTTCTTTTGGATCTCTTATTGGATACACTTTCCTTAAGGACATATCCTTATTTTATTTTTGATCCCTAAGGAAGATTACCTTCCTTTAAGATAGGCCATTCTTTGTCAAATCCCTTATTGGATACACTTTCCCTAAGGATAGATCCTTGATGGATTGAAGTACCATAATACAACTTTCTAGACCTTTTAATGCCATCTTTTGTGGCACTTTCTTTGTTTGATTCATAGTAATCCAACACCTTACTGGAATAGTAATCACACTCTTCTCTCTCTCTCATCAATCACCTAGTGCAACATAATTGCCTAGCATGTGTCATCCATGGTTATCTTGATCTCTCCTCCATGATTTCATAGCATAACATACTTTTATATGTGATCAGATTATGGAGTCTTGTCTTATATTTGATGTAAGCTCTTTCTTTTTTTAGATGACCACTTGTGCTCTTGTAATAGCATTTTGATAGTGATACTAGTGGTTAAGACATTTTCTTTAGCGAGCTCTCTTTGACTAAATAACTTCAAATCTTAGTAAGCTCTGGGATTTTGTTATTGTTTTCTGTATCATTTCAAATTGTTGTACAAGTTAAGATCCTTGGTTTGGGGAATTATGTCCTTAAACTTAGAGATATCCTCTCTCTCTCTCTCTCTCTCTACTTTACCATGAGCATGAGGCAAACTCATACTCCTTCTAAAGTGGGGGATAAATGTACCATCCTAAAAAGTAATTACCCTTGCTAGGTGCTCATTCTTAGCCCCATTTTAGCATATATGGGTTCCCACATTGATTTCACATCCTTCTAACATCCTTCAAATCAACATTATTTATTCAAAAATTGAGAATAACTCTAACTTCTATGCTTGATTTCCTATTTTTCATCCATTCATATAATTCATCTTACACCTAGGTCCTATGCATTCAATTTGGGATTTTGGGATTTTCCCCAATTTCTTGGTAGGATGTGACTGTCGTCACCCCTTTCTAGCACAGTCACCAAAGTCCCTAAAAAAAATTGGCTTGCTATGAAAAGGGTTCCATTTGTGGCCTTTCCTAGACAAGGTCGCCATTTGCAGCCTTGTCCTAGAGCTTTGTGCTTCATTGGTCTCCGATCCCAATGTGGGAGTGTTTCTTCCAGATATTTCTTTAAGGTCATCTTGTGAGATCTAAGCTCCAAAATGTGTATAAAAGGAGACCTCTTCCTCTCATTTTCATCCCTATATCCATTACAATCCATTATTATGTAAGCTATCATACATTCATTGTGCATTCAAGAGATTCAAGTGCAATCAAGCATCCATTAGTGAGGGCATCCATCATCAAGCATTCAAGTGCAAGGAATCCATTAAGAGTCCTTAAGAATTCAAGTTGTCATTTCCATCATGCATTCAAGGCATTTCCTTCCATAGATCTAGTTTCTTTCCCCATTGGAGGCCAAGTAAATTAGTTTGACATCAAGGGAGGAGATCTACATTCATCCATCAAGTCTTCTTCTTCTCTTTCTTCCTCAATCCAACATTGTGTTAAACTACAACATCCATCATTCAAGGGTTTAGTTTCACGATTTACTATTGGGTTTTTGTGTATTCCAAGCTATTGCATCAACACTCGCGATCATCTCAAAAGAAGAATTGGCAGCATTGAGGTATAAGGTAATTTATGTTTTATATCTAGATTCTATTTCTCCTTATGCAATTTGTATTTCATTTCAAGGTTGATTCCTATGCAAAGGCTTAACCAAGGCCAGCCCCTTTCCACAACCTTTTTCCCCTTCTTTCCTATGTGTAGGAGCTATTGTACAGGTTTAGATACGGATCCAGAAACAGGTCTGCAGGGTGATACCATAGCTATTTTGAAATTCTTTCTAGAAGTCCTCTAGAAAAGGTCACCATTTGTGGCCTTGTCCTTTTATAAATCTAAAAGTTCTAGTGCAGACAAACACATATTCTAGATTGCCAAGTTTGAAAATCAGTAGAATCCAAGACTTCGACAGACATAAAATTTAGGTTCAAAGTGCAATCTTCCACTTTGTTTTTCACGTGCACACATTCTTATCTCCATTTCATTGCATTTACTTTCATAGATCAGTTTTACATATCATTTATAATCATTATACTTAAGTAATCCAAAACCCTAGGTTGTGGATCTCACATTAGCACCTGCACTCTTTCAGTTTTGTTAATTGGATTCACCTCATTAGAGTGTTTTGCATTCTAATGTATGTGCGATTTGGTGAGTAATCTATCTCTTAGCGTTACTCACCATTTTCCACATTAAAGACAATAAATAATGAAATCTAATGAATAAAACGACATCGCCAAAAATGAGAGCCACATCCCTTAGACTAGGACTCGTCCCTAATGCCATATAAAAGAAGACATTGATAGAAGAGATACCACATAAGGAAGAAAAGAGTCACTATGAGGACAAAACAATTGTTTGGGAATAGGTTTTTCGGAAAAAGAGTACTTGGAGGTAAAGTTAGCAAGAAGGGTAGGGAACATAAGCCCACTCCAATAAGAATTGTGAAAAAGAAAAAATATTAGCATTCCCCAGTTAAAAAACATAAATTAGAGGGGAGACACAAATAGAACCATTAATCATGATTTTGATATCTAACAAGGATACTAAAAAAGTTGCATATTCATCTTTGAGACACTTTGATAGAGGAAGGATATTGAAGAATATAAAATCAAATTACTAGACTTCTTGGCATCCTTGCTGAGGATACCTTAGATAGCAAGGCACACGGGTTCCAATCAAAAGTGTAAATGTTACCAATTTTGCATCAGCTCAATTGGAAAGATAGGTATCTATTAACTAGGTGGAAGGTACATTTGATTCATTTTAGACTTTTAAAGTTTTGGGAGTTTTGTTTAAACTTTAAGTAAAAGATGAATACAGAAAACAACATTTCATTCATGAAAGAATCTTGTTACATTGATATGAAAAGTGCTTCAAAAAGTTTATTTACAGATACATTTGCAATACAAATCTTTCATTTTTATTTACAAGTGGAAAGTACATAGTAATTCCATACCAGCTATAGAGCTCTCAAAACAATGCAGAACAAAAATATTAAAAGTACAGAAGTCAAGACAAGAGAAACGGGGTAAAATTTGGCATTGCCTGACCATGATGATGGGCTGAGTTTCATCGTAGAATAGCTGGCATTCGATATTTACTTCATGTCTTTGGTTGTTCCTGCAGAATGATTAAAAATTATGTCAGTTGAAAGACAAAGCAATGAAATAATTTAATCCCTATCTATCGAATTGACTACTATATCAACACATTTAGTCTCAGTGGAATCAGCAAAATCAGAAAGCATTAGAAAGGGAAAAATGAGAGCTTCACATTTTTTTTTACAAGTTGTGTCATGTGTAGGTATAGGTGCATTTTTTAACGGCAAAATACATTACAGTGACATGCACAGGAGTATGAAATACAAAAGACATTATTATATTCACATCATGAGAAAATGGTAATGCTTGAGGTCATTAACACCATGAAAAAAATGGACATATGTTTGTCTCATAGGGATTCATAAGCAAAGGAGTTTCTCTTATATTGAATTTAGTGATATTTCTCTCAACAATAATGTAGACATTCAAAATGCAAAGTGATATTCATCTAAGAAGAAACAGAGTACATCAACAAGAGCATCAGTGAGAGAAATGTAGACATTCTCCACAATATGTAGATTTCTCAAAGTATTTATGTATGAGCACAAGAACAATTGATGAGTTACAGTAATACACAGAGTATCAAATACTATCAAAGAAGATGAAAATTTTGATAGAGCATTCTCGACTAATGAAATAATTCTATCCGGAATTATAAGGATACTATCTCATAATCATAAAGCATGTCATAGAATACTGAACACCTATCCAGACATCAATAAAGAAGGCCTTTATGATGAATAGTGTCATCCTACATGACAAAATAGTAGAAGACAACAGACCTGAAATGCGATCAAATTTTTCAAAATAGTGCAATGTGACTTGTTATATCAGAAATTATAATCAACATTCAATTGAAAGGAAGAAGATAATTTTTTTCAACTTTCATCATAGTCAACAATAATTGCTATGGACAACACTGATAATGTCATGCTAGTTACAGTCATGATGAACTTGACGGATAGAGAAACTCAGAAGGAGAATATTAACAGTGATACATATCTGAACCATGATACAAAAAGGCATTAAGAGAGCCCACCATTACAATGGACATAGAAACAAAGAACTAAAAAAGACATAAGAGCCATTTATGGTACAATGGTAACAACATGAGGGCATCTAATGATTGAGAACACTGAGTCAAGGAGTACAAAAAGATGAAATAACTAACAATATATATTATACACATGAAAACAGGCAACTATAGCTATTTTATGTTCAATAATACAATGATTTTATAAATGTTATTATCATGTACAAAAAAACCATGTTGTTCTACAAGAAAAGTCCTCAATAACGGAGCATTTGAATTATTCTAACAGAAGAGGGTTTTTGGAGATGAAGACAGGAAAGATGAAAATACATGATATAGATTCATAAGACACAAATATGATGGAAGAAAAACAAATGAATAGAATGGATCAGAAACATGAGGGTAATGAACATGTAAAAGACATGCCTGCTTCATAGAAATAGTAACATATGATTAAGAAATGAAGATAATGATAAGGCAAATACAAAAAGTATTTAAAATAGATCAATGATTTCAATTCAGCGCTAGATCATAGAGTAAAATGGAAATATTTACAGTCCAAAGAATAGATGTAATTAAGATGACAGTATCAATTATGCAAGATGCAAAGCTTTTCCACATGCAAACTGAAGTAATGAAGCAAAGTGTTTACTACTGATTCCAAAGGAGTTAAAATCTTAGAAATTATTTGTTTTAAAGAACACAGGTATCCAACAAGGTTATTAATAATCATATCATTTTGGAATGAAAGGCATAAGAAGTGCAATTACCATAACATCTGATCAACATCTAAGCATCAGTGACTAAAGATAGTAGGAATTACAACTCACTAGCTTCCTTCCTGATAGAATTTATTTCAAAATCAAAACATATTTTTAGATGATCCAATCAAAGGTTGGAAGCATTAAATATGGTTAGAGGAGTGTCTTTATGATATTTACAACATTTTTTTATGGCAAATCATAATCAAGTGTAGAAAGAGCCTTTGAGAGTGCGGAGCAATCTTAATGAAAAGACAAAGTGCATGTTATTGTTCATAATTATTACAGTAAAGTACCATTAATATAATATCCTTCATTATAAATCACTAACATGAAGCACCCAAATAGGATGAACAAAGCAAGACAATACATTTGAATTCAGCTATTTTAATTCCATATTTTCGAGTGACAAAGATCCATTAATGAATATCAAGTTCTTTTGTCGTGTTTTCTCAGTCAAAATTAGGAAATTGAGCTTATAGTATGCATATAGTAATCATCATTTTCTACAAAGTGGAAAATAAAGATAGCTTATTTAGATAGAAGGGGAAAACTAGCAAAGTATCATCGAAGCTAAATCCTTCAAAGCCAATAAGCATTTAAATATATGCCCACATTGAGAAATAGATTAAGTTTTGTTGAAAAATGACGAGTCAAGGTCATGGAACATGTATACAAGACTGATATACAATGGTAAAGATTACACTAATTTAAAAATCATATACCTCAAGGTTCGCCGCCAATGTGATAGAGAAAATCCAACCCATGAGGGAAGTATAGGGTTGCGAGTTTTTTTTGTAAAACCATGTGGCTATAAATAGAGTGAAATGAGACACAAGTTTGTAAATGAAATGCATAGATATGTAAGGAAATGGAAAGCAAGATTATTTATCATAGAGATAGAACCATGGAAGATACACAAGTTTGTGAAATATCCATGAAAAAGTAGGGCTCAAAATTAATACTCCTAAGAGTCAATTTTATTGTCATTAGTTATAAGGAAGTCATTATGCTTATCAAAGTCATTTGGTAAGGAAGAGAAGATGAATCAGTAAGGTAGAGAAAACAATCGATAAAAGGAATAATTTTACAAAGAATTTCAGTAAAGAGAAAGAAAGTATAGACATTGAGCGAGGTAGAACCGAGCATCGAGAACCATGTTCTACCAAGCACATAACCGAGAAGAGAACTTGGTTATCGAGTTAAAGAAAACGTATTACCGAGTAGAACATGCTGACATCAAATGAAATCTAAGTACATTGAACTTGGACACCGATTAGAAAATGGATTACAAATATCGAGGAGATCGAATAATAGAACATTGGATATTGAAATATAATGATTAAAATAAAATTTTAGCCAATGGAAAAAATGGATGAAATATGCATTGGAAGTGTATCCAATGCTAGCACCACTTCAAGAGTTGCATAAATAGACCAGAGAAGTAAAGATCTGAACGATGGAGAATGTGGCTATGGTGATATGAATACATGAGAAGATTGCATGTATAAAGTAGAATAGAGTAGAAGGTGAATAAGCAGAGAAAGCCACTGAGTATCTGAGTATTGCAAAATAGATCTACCTACTACTGAATCATTTATGTGAAGGTTACACAGTATGAGCAATGAGATATTGAGCACATAGAGTCTGATAAGAATTTTTTGATGCACATTTGATAGACATTTTGTATTGCTGATTAAAAGTTAATCAGAATTGTATAAGTCTCTTAATCGAGCAGATCTTAACAGATCTTATGTAAAAATCCTTTAACCAAGTACAATTCTTAGATTAAAGTTGTAAAATCTCTTAATAGAGTAGACTTAGCAGTCTTAGAACTCTTAACAGGGTTAATACCTTTAACATGGTAAGCTATCAAAAATAGCTAAACATTGTAGCTCTAACCGAGCAACTTTATTCCTGTAGTAGTGAAGAGTTGTGGGTATCATCCCCACTGCATTTTTAATCTTCTAACAAGGATTTTTGTGATACCAAAATCATTTTGTTATGTGATGTTTATTATATGTTTTATTTATTTTCATATGATGCATGCAAATGATAAGTAATCAGTAAATGAATGTAAAGGAAGATCTAAAAGTTTAAAAGTGATTTGAAATACTGATTCACCCCTCCCCTCTGAGTACTTATATTTCCACACCTGAATCCAAAAAATGGTATCAGAGCTCAGTCTCTTATTAAGGAGTTTAGTCACTTAAGAGAAAAGATCTGGAAGGATGGAAAGCTACAAGTACAAAAGAATAATTGATAGTATGGAATCATAACTAAAGATAGCTAATGAGCAAATTGAAGAGTTGAGCAAGAAAATGAAAAACTCAATCAACAAAAGGAAAGAGCTTGCACTACAACTAGAAGATACTCAAGATCATGTAGAGGAACTTGAAGAATAGCTGAGGGAAGCATGTCTGATGAATTTGATGCACTCATATCAGAACTATATGAAAAGAATAAGAATCTAGTTGATCGGGTCAAAACACTGAAAAGAGAACAAGAAGCATAGTCATTAAGGATGTGTGAGATCATGGAACAAAGAGGAAAAGTTGAGGATGATAAAAGAACTGCAAAAGAAGAAATAAGACAAATGAATACTGTAATAGCCCAAAAATGGGCTATAGGTTCATTAACCTCCTACATCTTCAAATCAAACGAAATCGACATCAAAGTCCTAACCTAAGGCACATCTGCACATTATCGAATTTAACTGATTTTATCTTAAATCTGCATCGGGAAATATTCCTAGTAATATTCCTATTTTATCATAATTATCTTTAATTTAATGATTATTTGGCGATAAATCATATTTATCCTAAAGTTGATTAATTGAATATGATGAATATTTAATTAATTAATTTAATTCTACCTGTAGACACCGAAAAATCCTTCAGAAAATAAATTATTTTTATTTTCTGAAAATCTTTGATGACATCATCATTTATTAACTAATTAATTATTTAATTAATTAATTAATTTTTATGGCATTAAATCCCTCTCTCTTAATTAAAAATCTTTAATTAAGGAAATCTAGCCTAAAAATGTCATTTGGACATTATCCCTAATTTATTAATTATTTAATTAATAAATTGACCAAAAAACTTCAAAAATAAATTAATTTATTTTTAATTTATTTTTTATCCCAAACTTGGCCAATTTCCTTAAGACCACTAACCTCTTCCAAAATCTTCTAATCCCTTCTTAATTTCGATTAAAAGGCTAATCCCATCTTTTCTAACCTTAATCCCAAGGTTAAATATTTAATTAAGGTTAAATATTTAATTTTCATATTTATTGAAAATATTTTAATAAATATTTCTAAAACTTAAGCTTTTGGAATGAATAACTTTTATTCCATGAAACTAAGGAGAAATCTAGACTCTTCTAGAATTTTCTCAAATCCACCCTCTTCACCCATCCTAATCCTACCCTTAAACCTTTGTGCAATCCTAACCAAGCTTAAGACTTTCCTAAACCAAAGCAAAGTCTTTCCTTCCAAATATCTCAACCACAAAGCATTTATTGCTTCCCCAAAGTCTTCAAAGCCTCTTAAAGCCCATTCATTGCTCTTACAAGCATTTATTTGGAGAGTTATGAGCTTGGAGCCCCCTTTGTTGACTCCTCTTTGCCCTTCCCTCCATCCACTCACCTTGTGACATGTGTCACCTCCTGATTGGCTGAGAACTAGCACAATCCATGTGCTTCCCTTTGAGTGAATCTTGGCCTCTCTTAAGGATTTCAATCCTGGCCATTCATTCCTCCTACCCCAAGCCTTTAGAAATCCTATAAATACCCTCACTTCCTAAGGCAAATCATCTTTCAACTCTCAAACTCAATAGCAAAGTTATAATGCCATTTTCATTCTAGCATAAGCATAAACTCATTATTTTAGATCATTTCCAAGCTTAAATCACATCTAAATTAGCTTAAATGGATTAACATAGATTCATTTCTTGTTTTAATCTTAGTTCTTTCATTTAGCTTTGCATATTTGTGTGTTCTTGAGGCCTTTTGACGCAAAATAGGTTCCTCATACCTATTTTGTGTCATTTTGGGTCTTCATTAACCTCAAAATCATCATTTATCTTGCATGCTCCAAGTGCTTGAGTTTGCACATCCACATCCATTTATATCCAAGCATATCAAACGGTGCATGGGCGCATCCGTTTTAGGCTTAAACTGAGGTGGCTTTGATTTTAGTTTGTTTACCATTAAATTTGATTTGATTATATGCTATGACGTTTGTTTGTCTTTGGCCTTCAAAACAGGTTTAGGTGCACGCTCAAATCCTAGTCTACATTATGGCATGCCCGGTGGGACCCAAACCACAATCATTTTGATGAAATTATACTTTATATGCTTGTATTTTGCAGGAAACAAAAGAAATGTTGCCTTCATGAAAAGAAATGTCGCCTACAGCAATTAAATGTCGCCTTCAAACAAAGAAATGTCGCCTTCATCAAAAGAAATGTCGCCTACAAACAATCTAGTCACGCCTTCATGCAATTAAATCACGCCTTTGAGGAAAGAAATGACGCCTATGAGCTCTGTTTTCACGCCTGCATAACTGAGATTTTCCTGTGATCGATAACTTCTGTTACGTCCCAGAATTCTCTTCTGTCGCCTTCTTGTAATGAAATCACACCTGTGACGAAAGAAATCACGCCTCTGCTTTTTTATCTGTCGCTTTTTGAGGTACAGAATGTCGCCCATAAAAATGAAGTGTCGCCTCTGCACTTTCCAGCGTCGCTTATAAGCTGGACAGTGTCACTTTTTGTTTTTGCTTAGGACTGGTTTTTCATTTCTTTTATTACAGCAAAGGTCAAAAACAAAATCTTGAATGACATTAAGGAAATGAACTTAGGTCCTAGAGTGTCATTGTCAATTTGAAAATCAAACCAAATCTTGAATGCACTAAAAGGAATGAACAACTCTATTCCCTATCTCGTTTCAAATTCCAAAGCAAGCAAACAAATTCAATCTTGAGTGATCTAAGGGATAAAATAAAGCTTTTTCAAAGTTCTTAACTCAACTCGCTAATCAAATCTTGAATGCACAAAAGAAAAAAAACTTGCAACCGTTCGAATCATTTACATTTTGGAGAAAAGAACAAATCAAAATCTAATCACGAGTGTCTTCATTTCAAAGTTCAAACATCACTTAATCAAATTTGGAAAAATGAACAAAATCTGCTTGATGTGCATGTTGGAGTTTTTCAATTCTTGCATAATCCTTGTTAGAGTAAGCAACGTGGAACATTTGAACTTGGACAAGTTCACCTGTTCTGCTTTTAGCGAGGCCTGTCCAAGGAGAAGCGCTTCCTCCTCGGAGAACGACCTCAAACCGGTATCCCCCTCGGCCGGTATACAAATAAGCGAATACCAAAAGAATCGCTTACATCTCCTAATCGTCGGGTGTTCGTGCCAAACACGTGTCTGGGGATGGTAAACATTCCTCTCCCCCAGCATAATTGGCAAGGCTCTTAAGTGAGTCACGGATGATCAGCAAAACCGGGTATGGAGACACCACGGAATCATTAAAAACCTGATAAACTAGAGGCTACCCTATCTACATCTGAAAGTATCAAAATCCTTGTGCAAGGACCGATTCCAAGGGGTTTACCGGGTCGCCTCAAGATTACTCACCATTTGTATTCCCTTCTGGGGGATACCAAGCTGTGGGCAAGCGATTTTGATACTCACCTTCCTTAGGTAGATCTGTTTGAAGTGCTTGACAGTCAAAGACTCTGTGAAAACACTTGTTGAAACATACACTTTCAAAGCTTTGTCAGAGTCAGTTGCCTTTGTTTGTATCCCGCAAGGTTGCTTTGTCCCTTGTGGAGATTGCTTTGACTTTAAATTTTGCCATTGGAAACCTTTGTCTCAAAATCAAAAGCCTCTTTTCCAAGTGATGCCCAGCAAGAACAAACATCCTAAAGCGAAGTTGCCCAAATCCCAAGCCTATCAAGAGCTAAAAGTTGCCAAGAAGAAACTCAAGAGTTATCAAGCCATTATCCAAGCAACCCAAGCAGAGGAAAAGTCCCAAACCAGACTTGAGAACATTGCCCATAACGCCCGCATCAAATAGTTCGCCTTCCGTTTCCGAGTTAACCATCACTTTGTCAACCTTGAGCCAGAAGATTAGCCAAATCCTTGTTCATGTCTTGTTCCATCTTTGGATCCTGAAATCTTGTCTCAAACAGCCTTGCATCTTAGTTTCATCCTAGATTCACCCTTTGCATCAAAACCCTAGTTGCATCTCAATAACATCATAAAAGTTGCATATGCATTCATCTTCCTACCAGCATTCTAAGAATCAATCCTTGTCATTTGCATTATCCCTTTACATAAAGCATTGTCCCTTCACCCTTCAATACCTTTTTCACCAGCATCCCCCCATCAGCTTTCCATATCTTTCCAGCAGATCCATCATCTTTTGCTCCAAATCCAGAGATCCACCAACACTTAGTGTTCTACCTTTTGAGTTGTTCCTATCCTATATCCAAGATCAGAGACCATCATCTTCTTTTTTGGCACAACGTGTTGTCATAAAGAAATCAAACCTTGTCCTTGCATAGCCATCATCTCGAGCAAGAGATTGGAGTGTATTGATAAGAAACTTGTTGACCGAAGATCATCAGTCTATCCTAGGTTGACCCCATCATATCTCTGATCCTCCATTCGAGAAAAATAGCAGCTCATTTGTTGACCACTCAGTAATCTTTCACCAGTTTTCCACCAGCAACCTATCTTTCCTCCACCGTCTTGATCCATATCTGTTCCATCCAGCTTCCATCATCGCCATCTTGATCCCTGTCTTTGCATTTGCATCTTAGAAGTCATCACCTTTAGAAGTTCATCAACTTTGCATCCATCAACATCTTTTAGCCAAACATCTTGCATACATTTAGCACTTGCATCTCCATGCCTGTTGAGACCAGATCTCGGAAAAGAAGAAGCATGAATCTTTATCCACCAACAACCTCATCCGATCCCAACCTTTTCACCAACGCCATGATGACCTACAATTCCCAGATCCAAGCCAGTAACCCATGTGAAGATCCAAACATCCCTTCATCCCCGTTGGCAAACCAAGCATTTGCGAATCCTCCAGAAAGCCCACCAGCGACCAATGCCCTTGTACCGCAACATCAGCAAAGCACGTTTGCCCACTATCTGCCAGAAAGTACCTCCATCCCACCATCTCTCTATCCACGCATTCCCATCAAAACTATCCAAGTTCCAGCACAAGCATATTCTCCGTTTGTCCAATCATTCCCCGATCTTATCATGCAAACACCCCAAGAGCTTTCCACCATTCCCCTTTTCTTGCAAGGAAGCCTCGCCAGTCCCACAACACAAGCTGCAGCACCATCCGCTCCATCTCATACCCCTTTTGCTTCATCATCTGCTATGGCTGCCCAAGCCCAAAACCAACACTTAAACCAAAGTCAGCTTCCACCTCTCACGCAAGCTTTTACACCAAAAGCTTCGCCACCATCCGCAAGTCAAGCAATGCCTTTCACCATCAAAGGAGCACCATCACCCTTCACCCCCCAAGCACCCGTACCTTCTTCTTTGGGGTTAGTGCAATCGCTTCCCATTCCAACCTCATCTTTCTCTTGGGTGTTTCCTTCATTTTCCTCCTCACAAGCATCCGCTCAACCACAACCTCAACAAGCTCCTTTCTCTCAACCATCATTCGTGTCCCAAGCTCCCGTTGCTCCTACCATTCCATCATCCGCTGCAGCGCACCCTAACACAAGCTCTCAGTGGGGCCTTACACAAGAAGAAATGAAGGCATGGGGGATCCCATCTCAATCCCCTACATCTATGGTTGCAAGTCAACAAACCGCCTTCGCCCAAGCAGCACAGCAGCAACTACCCCAACCACCGCAGACTTCAAGCTATTCGTCCCAAATCCCAAATACCTTCCAGCAAGTTCCACTACCACCTCAACAGCCAACTTTCCCCAGTTATCCTACCCCATCACCCTTTGCTTCTAGCTTCCCCACATCTGTTCCACCTCTAAGTAACGCAGGCATGCACCCAGCTTATATCAGCCAAACCCAAAGCCAACCTCAGCAACTACCACCATCATACCCGCAAGCAGCATCATTCCAACAGCCTCCCCCACAGCAACCACATGTCCCCTTTCAGCAAACACCCATCATTCCTCAACAACAGCAAGTCCCTTGCTATCAGCCCTAGCAACAAATCCCTATCATCCCCCAGCAACAACAAGTTCCCACCCATCAGTTACAACAGCAAGTTCCAAATGTCCAATATCAGCAAGCAATCCCACAACAACCGCCAGTTCAACAACAGCAAGCAGCCCAACAACATCAAGCGGTTCCATATCATTTACCACAATATCCCCCTATGCCACACCAGCAATATCCCCAGCAACCATTACCCCAAAATCAGTTCCAACCCATTTATCCACAGCAAGCGCCATATCCAGTTCCACAGCTTCCATCACAAGCAGAAGTCCCAGTTCCCTCGCCACTCAATGCTGAGTGGGAAGCAATGAAAAACGCTCTAAAGGAGCTACAAAGTGGAACAGAGAATAAAACATACAAGTTCGAAGAGGTGTGCTCATATCCCTTCGATCGGTCCATAGCAACTATCCCTTTCCCCAAGCATTTTGAGATGCCCAAGTTCGACAAGTATCGGGGGAAAGGAGATCCAGTAAACCATATCAAAGAATTCTACATGGCGTGCCAAAAAGTGGCTTATAGTGATAACTATCTCCTGTGCCTGTTTCCCAAAAGCTTGGGAGGAACTGCTGTTGAGTGGTTTTACAAAATACCACATGGGACAATAAAAACCTTTGCTGAACTCTCTGAGAAGTTCATCACACACTATGCCCATAATGTGGAGAATGAGTTGTCCTTGCTAGACCTATGCAACTCATGTTAGAGTAATAGTATATTTACCTTTATAATTAAGTCTATCTGATTTAATTATTAAAGGTCACTATTATTCTTTTTTCACTTAAGCTTGTCATTTAGGTGCATAATAATTAATATGTTTATTAATTATTAAATGCACAAACCTAGCTTTCTCCGGCTTTAGGGTTTCTCACCTTATAAGCCGCTTTTTGTAATTAGTGTTCATACTTTTGGGAAATACATTTTTGCTCTCACTCCGCTGAGATTCTCAAAACCCTTGCTCTCTCTCTCTCTTAGGTTTTCGCTCCAGCTTCTGGTATTTTGCTTGCAGGTGATCTTGGTTTTTTGTGGATTTGCACATTTGTGAAATCTTACAACTCAAAGCAGAAAGACGGAGAAAGCCTTGCAGAATACTTTCAAAGATGGCAGAATCTTACAACCAGGTTATCATATCAGCCGCCAGAGAAGCATCTAACAAAGATCTTCATTGATAACCTGCATCCAAAGCTATCCCATCACATGCGAATGAACTATCTCCAGACATACCAAGACATCAAGAGCAAGGGCATAGGCATCGAGAAAGCTCTCCTAGACGAAGGCACTATTCGTCACTTCAAGGATGATTCCAAGAACAAACCCAACAATGATAAATCCCGTTACTGGAATCGTAACAAGAATGTTGTTACAGATGGAGCCACTGACACTAAGAATGTACAATTCGTTGTGGCTAGTCCTACACCAGCTCAAACATACCAACCGCCACAAGCGCCCATCTATCAGCAACCACCAGCTCCCGCATATCAAGCACCTATTTATTAGCAGCCTCCTCAAGCTCATCAACCACCTGTGCAACAGTATCAGCAGCAATACCAACAGCTACAGCCAGCACGTCAAGGCAATCCTGTTAACGCAGTTAACGTTGCCCCAAGGCAGAACAAGCCCAACAATTAGAACAATCCAAAGAGGACTTTCACACCTTTGGGTGAGCCTCTGGATCAGATCTTTTATCGGCTAACCAAGGCAAATATGATCACATATCCGCCCATCCCATAGAAGGATGACAACACACCAAAGTCTGATTGGTATAAAGAAAATGAATACTGTAATTACCATCGTGTGAAGGGGCACACAACATTGAAGTGCATGCAGCTTAAGAACTACATCCAGGATCTCATTGATCGCAAGGAGATCCAGGTCGATGCACCAGCTCAGGCTTCACCCAACGCCGGTTTGCAAATATATCAAAATGTGTTCCCTCAACACGATACTGGGAAGAATCAAGCCAACGCCAATCAGCCCCAAAATCGTGGCAAAGGCAAACAAGAAGATCAAACAGCGGCCTACATCAACTATGACAAGTATGTCGGATGCATAACTCAAGTTGAGCCCATCCAAGATGAGCCCACCATCAATACCATCCACGTCAGAGGGTCGGATCGACAATGTGCTGCAACTACCCGCAGTGGTAGGATAACTGTTGCCGGTGCTCCTCCGAGATCAGCTGCTCCTCCAAGGCCAACATCTACTGCATCCACAGCACAGTCTAACACCAGGCCAGCATCAAATGCACGCGCAACACAGCATAATGCACCAAGAGCATAATACAATATCATAGAGCATCTTGGGAACATGCCAGCCCAAATATCTATCTTGGATTTGCTCCGCACATCACCCATCCATCAGGAGATCCTGGACAAAGCTCTAAAAGAAGGCCATGTCCCCACGGACATTAACACAACTCAGTTTGAAACTCTTGTGGGACACCTATCAGCAGCATGTGCCTTATCCTTCAAAGAATCTGATATACCAGATGTCGCTCCTGACCATACTCTTCCTCTCCGCATTGCCGTCATGGTCAGAGACTTTGCCGTCAAACGGGTCTTAATAGATAATGGCTCAGCCCTCAACTTGTGCACGTTAAAATTCATCAAGAAGATCGGGTTCACAGAGGCCGACATACAACATGAACAAATCACTATCAAAGCATATGATAACTTGGAACGTACCTCTGAAGGTACTATAACTTTGCCTATTCAGCTAGGCCCAGCAGCGCAAGATACCGTCTGTCACGTTGTTGATCTTGACCTACCATTCAATATCCTCCTCGATCGTCCATGGATCCATTCCATTAAGGCCATGCCATCTACTTACCATCAGTGCATCAAATTTCCACATCAAGGCACTGAGGTTACCATCCACGCTGATCCTAACCCCTTCGCATACTGCCTTGCGATGGAAGCATCTTTCCCTCATTCTACTCATTGTCTTGGAACCGATATTGGTACTTCTATTGCTAGCTCATCCCGATCCCATCGCGATCCAGAGACCATCCTCTCTTCCACCTTATCATCCGTCAAGATCAACAACCAGGGTTGTGGCGAATACAGCCTCAGTGATGCATTTGCTATAGGGGCTCTCCCACGTGATCCACATACTCAAGGGCGCCCAAGTTGTCAAAACAAGCCTGTTAAGGAACATTATAAGCTCAAGCAAATCAGAAACATGACTTTTGAGTCTCATGGTACCATCAACAGCAAAGAAATGGATCCAGATATTAACAAATGGTTATACAAAGATCCCCCATCACGTGACACACAACTTCTTGAGTACTTCAAAGAGAAATATCCAATCCCCTACAAAAATGTCACAGAACACTATAACTATCAAGGTGGTGGTCTAGGACCACAAGAGGATGGAAACTTGTTTCCTATCATACCATCCCAGAATCCAGAATAGCAAGGACTTGGCTTTAATACCTCTCGCCTGCTTGAACAAGAGCCCAATACCGTAACTGCGGGCACTAACATGACCAACGTGAACTTTTCGAATAGCCAGGATGACCTTGTGGAAATCGAAGACATCCCCGAAGAGAAAGACATCCGATCCTACGATGATATCTTTGCCGACGACACCCTCCTGGGGACTTCTGTCCTCCAACAACTCTCCATTAACCTCATAGATCTTCCCCTCACAAACCCCGACCTCATAGATTGGGACCAACCAAGCATCGCACACATCGATGAGTTCCAAAGCGCACAAGCACTCCTAGAATTCATGGGGGCATCAGGTCCAGCAAGCAATCAAGATTCAACATCAACCTCTGTCTATCAGCTTCACCCAAAAGGATATTTTGGGGAAGAGGCAAGCTTTAGTCGCAAAAATGAAATAGCAAAAGAACATCATGAGTCTTTATGTGAAAACCCCCTTGGGGCACATTCTGATTCCAAAATAGTAAAAACAAAGGGCGTATCTTCTAGTGAAAACCTGGCAATTCAGGCGCTAGAAGATGAAGCCTTGCCTCTTCCCCCTATCCAAGATTATAGACCAGAGCAGTCGCCGATCATCATAGAAGAGACCAAGCCAATCAACTTGGGAACAGAAGAATGTCCAAAGATCACCTACATTGCAGTCAACCTAACAGAAGGAGAAGAAATCGCTCTCAATGCCTTGCTCAAGGAATCCATCATCAACTTTGCATGGTCATACGCCCACATGCCTGGGCTTGATCCAAACCTTGTTGTTCATCATCTATCAGTAGATCCAAACGTCAAGCCGGTGAAGCAGAAGCTAAGGAAAATGCATCCAAAGGTAGCATTGCTCGTCAAAGTAGAGCTTGAGAAGCTCCTCCAAGCTAAGATCATCAGAGCAATAGATTATTCAGAGTGGATCTCTAACATGGTGCTAGTCACAAAGCCTTCTGGCGACATCAGAATCTGTACTGATTTCAGGGACTTGAACAAGGCATGCCCTAAGGATGACTTCCCATTGCCAAACATAGACATGCTTGTAGACCTCACAGCGGGTCACGAAGTGTTATCATTAATGGATGGCTTTTCCGGCTACAACCAAATTCATATAGCAGAAGCAGATCAACATAAAACAGCATTCACAACCCCATGGGGTACCTTCTGCTACAACATGATGCCATTTGAGCTAAAGAATGCAGGGGCAACATATCAGAGAGCAATGACAGCCATTTTTCATGACATGATCCACAAAATCCTTGAAGACTATGTGGATGATATCCTTGCAAAATCCAAAACAAGGGATGAACACCTCAACATCTTAGAGCGTGTGTTTGATCGTCTGAATCATTATGGCTTAAAGCTTAATCCTAAGAAATGTGTCTTTGGTGTTACATCTGGCAAGCTTCTAGGCTTCATCATCTCTAGACGAGGCATAGAGATCGATCCTAAAAAGGTAAAAGCAATAATGGAGATGCCTCCACCAAGAAATCTCAAACAGCTCAGAAGCCTACAGAGCAAGCTTCAATCAGTTCGGCGTTTCATCTCGCAACTAGCAGATAAGTGTCAACCCTTCTCACATCTCTTATGCAAAGACACTAACTTCAAGTGGGATCCCATATGTCAAAGAAGCTTTGATAAGCTCAAGGAGTATCTAGCTAACGCTCTGATCCTAGTACCACCAGTTCCAGGATGCCCACTCCTCCTTTACATCTCAACAACAGCTACAGCACTAGGGGCACTCCTAGCACAACATGATGATGAAAATAGAGAACAAGCTATCTACTACATCAGTCGCACTCTTGTGGGCTATGAGCTTAACTATTCACCCATGGAGAAAGCATGCCTAGCAGTGGTCTTTGCCACTCAAAAACTTAGGCATTACATGCTTAGCCACACAATCAAGCTCATATCAAAGGTGGACCCTCTTAAGTATCTGTTATCAAGGACAACCCTCACAGGTCGTATGGCAAAATGGGTCATGTTACTCAGCGAATTTGACATTCAGTATGTAGATCGCAAAGCAATCAAAGGGCAAGTCATTGCCGATCAACTAGCAGAAGCACCACTGGTGGATGCCTATCCACTAATCATGGAGTTCCCTTATGAACATTTATGCATGATTGAAGAGCAACCCATGTGGAAACTATACTTTGATGGTTCCAACACATCCCATAGCTCTGGGGCAGGAATCCTATTCGTCACACCTCAAGGTGACTATATTCCAAAATCATTCAAGTTGGGATTCCCCTGTACCAACAACATTGCAGAATAATGGGCACTCATCTTAGGTCTCAAAACAGCTATCCAATGGAACATCACAGAACTACAAGTCTTTGGAGATTCACAGCTTATTATCAAGCAAGTCCTTGATGAGTATCAGACAAAGGACGACAAATTGCTACCCTACAAGCAACTGGTGGATAAACTGAAAGAGCATTTCCTACATCTACAATTCAATCAGATCCCAAGGCTTCAGAACAAAGCAGCAGATGCAATGGCAACCATCGGATCCTTATTGGAAATACCACGAGACGCATCACAGTATGAATTTCTAGTTGAGCAGCTACACTTGCCAGCTTATGAGAATGCCGATGCAAACATGGTGTGTGTCTTGGTTGGTCCCCAATCCCCATGGTACCACGAAATCCATGCATATCTAAAAAATGGTATCATATTTCTCCATCTCACCAATAACCAACGCCAAAACCTTATTCACAGATCTTCCCGCTACACTCTTGTAGCCAACACCCTATATCGTCGCGGGTATCACAATGTCCTATCTAGATGTTTAGACTCAAACGAGGCCGTCCTGGCTTTACAAGAAGTTCACGCTGGAATTTGCGGTGCCCACACGAGTGGCATGGTTCTAGCAAAGCAGCTGCTTAGAGTTGGATATTATTGGCCAACAATGGAACATGACGCGTGTGAATTTGTCAAGAAATGTCTCCCATGTCAACAGCATGCCAATTTGATACATGCACCAACATAGGATCTACAGCCTATTGCACCACCATGGCCTTTTTCATGTTGGGGCCTCGACCTCGTTGGCTTGATCACCCCCCTCTCTTCGAATGGACACAAGTATATCATAACAGCCATAGAGTACTTTACCAAATAAGTTGAAGCGATTCCGCTCACCCTAACCACTGGCATCCAAATATCCAAATTCATCCTCTATCACATCATCTGCCGCTTCGGCATACCATCTACCATTTTCACAGACCATGGCACACCTTTTGAAAACCAGCATGTGGATGATCTATGTGCCAGGCTCCACATTCATCACCGTTTCTCCAGTCCATATTTCCCTCAAGGAAATGGCCAAGCTGAGGCGACTAACAAAACTATCTTGAAAATCTTCAAGAAGGTTGTCAATGATTCTGGTCGTGACTGGCACCTCCAAATCAATCCCGCCCTTTGGGCCTACCACACTTCTTATCACACTCCCACAGGAACCACCCCATACTCCCTTGTATATGGTGCTGAAGCTGTTCTACCGATCGAGGTCGAGCTTCCATCCTTGCACGTCTCCATGAAGAACTATACAACTGATGAAGACTATCGTGTGGCCCGGCTCACACAGCTAGATCTGCTAGATGAAAAGAGACAGCAAGCCTACGATCACCTGGTTGCATACCAGAATCGACTCAAAAGGAGTTATAACAAAAAGGTCCATCCTAGACAATTCCAGGTCGGTGACATGGTCCTTAAAGAAAATCAGAAGGTCCTAGCAAATAGAGAAAAGAAAGGCAAGTTTGAGCCTACTTGGTTGGGCCCCTATGTTGTCACCACATCCTTTGGCTCGGGAGCCTACCAGCTATCAACACCAGAAGGTGAGCCCTTGAATGATCCTATCAACATCATTCATCTGAAGAGGTTCTATGCCTGAACCTGATCCTGCATATATCAGAAAATCCAAAAACATTCAAAAAAATCAAAAAAATCAAAAAAGAAAAAAAGAAAAAAAGAAAAAAAGAAAAAAAGCTAAAAAGAAAAAAAGAAAAGAGAAAGAGAAAATAATCGTCCAACGGTGAAAACTTGGCAATTCAAGCGCCTTGGACAAGTATGTTGGTAAAAACCTGGCAAACAGGCGCCAACATAGTAAACTGAGCTATTTATTTATTCAGTTGTCCTTTCAGCTACCGTCTTCTTCCTCCATCTCTTAACAGATCTCCCAGCAGTTCCATCTCCCCTATCCTCCACGCATTCAGCTTCCATCTTCCTCCAACCCATCTGCAATCCATATCCTGTTCCAAAGCTTTGTACCATATCTTGTACCATATCCTTATCCCTTTCCTGTACAGCGCAAGTCCTTTCTGTATTTATCCTTCTTGTCTCCGTCCTAGTGAGAGTCCCGCCGAGTGTGATCTTCCTATCCCCAATCCTGAGCTTCTGTACATATCCCTTGTGCATATCGTTCCTCCTTGTTGTACATAACCTTTGTCCGTCCTGCAGCAGCATTTGATCAAATATCTTGTCCCATCCCCAGCCTCAGAAACCTTTTGGTCCCACTCGGGCCTTGTGCTTCAGCAACATCAATTGTCGACTTATCCTTGCTCATCCTGATTATTCCTTGAACTTCAGCTTTTGCCAGTGAACAACTACACTTATTCTCTCACCAACCATGGGTCCTTGAGGATATATCGTTCCTCCTGTCTGACCTAATCTTCCATCCTGGTCCTTGAGGATATATCGTTCCTCCTGTCCGACCAATCTTCCCACCATCAATCAAATCAAATCTCTCTCCTTGGCAAAGGATGTCTTTTTGGAGTTATCATTTTGATCTTGGATTTTTGTCCTTTGGGTCTTGTTAATCTTTTTTGGCTTCTCATTATCCCACCAGGGTCACCATGATTCATTATATCACGGTGTGCTGCGTGTGCGGATAATCTGGGGCAAGGTCTTTTGATCTTTCACTTCTGCCTGTGAGTCAGTTGTGTGTTTGTGGTTCCTTCAGCATCGGTTCCGCCATGTCACCTCTGCGCTTCATGTGTGATGTTGGGGCAACCTTGTGTGTTTGTTTAGCGTCAGTCCTTGTCAGTCCTCTGCGATGTTGTTGACAGGCCTCGTGATCCCAGTATCTTTGGCAGGTCTCTAACATAGCTATATTAAATCTAGGCTGTGCACTCCCGTTTGCACTTGGAGCTATCTGGTCCCTTGCATTTATCATATAGGTTAATCTTGCATCTTTGCATATAGCTGCATCTTGCATCTTGCATTTCCATTTCATCTTGCATATCATCCATATTTGCTCTTAGAAGTGAGGTTATTTATCTCCCCTTTCTTCCTAAGCCCTTCCTTCCTCGTCCCGCCGGGCACACTCTGTCCCAGGGCGTAATCCCTCTTTCTCCTTGTCCCACTGGGCGCATCTTCCATGATTTTGTCCCACCGGGGCATGTATCTCTCTTTCTCCTAGTCCACCCAGGCGTCATACCCTCTTCTTCTGATTCTAGCCTCGGCATCTTGTTTTCTTGTCTTTGACGCCATGCCACTTGTGGCATCGCATCAAAGAGGGGCAAAATGTAGACACCGAAAAATCCTTCAGAAAATAAATTATTTTTGTTTTCTGAAAATCCTTGATGACATCATCATTTATTAATTAATTTATTTATTTTTATGGCATTAAATCCCTCTCTCTTAATTAAAAATCTTTAATTAAGGAAATCTAGCCTAAAAATGTCATTTGGACATTATCCCTAATTTATTAATTATTTAATTAATAAATTGACCAAAAAACTTCAAAAATAAATTAATTTATTTTTAATTTATTTTTTATCCCAAACTTGGCCAATTTCCTTAAGACCACTAACCTCTTCCAAAATCTTCTAATCCCTTCTTAATTTCGATTAAAAGGCTAATCCCATCTTTTCTAACCTTAATTCCAAGGTTAAATATTTAATTAAGGTTAAATATTTAATTTTCATATTTATTGAAAATATTTTAATAAATATTCCTAAAACTTAAGCTTTTGGAATGAATAACTTTTATTCCATGAAACTAAGGAGAAATCTAGACTCTTCTAGAATCTTCTCAAATCCACCCTCTTCACCCATCCTAATCCTACCCTTAAACCTTTGTGCAATCCTAACCAAGCTTAAGACTTTCCTAAACCAAAGCAAAGTCTTTCCTTCCAAATATCTCAACCACAAAGCATTTATTGCTTCCCCAAAGTCTTCAAAGCCTCTTAAAGCCCATTCATTGCTCTTACAAGCATTTATTTGGAGAGTTATGAGCTTGGAGCCCCCTTTGTTGACTCCTCTTTGCCCTTCCCTTCATCCACTCACCTTGTGACATGTGTCACCTCCTGATTGGCTGAGAACTAGCACAATCCATGTGCTTCCCTTTGAGTGAATCTTGGCCTCTCTTAAGGATTTCAATCCTGGCCATTCATTCCTCCTACCCCAAGCCTTTAGAAATCCTATAAATACCCTCACTTCCTAAGGCAAATCATCTTTCAACTCTCAAACTCAATAGCAAAGTTATAATGCCATTTTCATTCTAGCATAAGCATAAACTCATTATTTTAGATCATTTCCAAGCTTAAATCACATCTAAATTAGCTTAAATGGATTAACATAGATTCATTTCTTGTTTTAATCTTAGTTCTTTCATTTAGCTTTGCATATTTGTGTGTTCTTGAGGCCTTTTGAGGCAAAATAGGTTCCTCATACCTATTTTGTGTCATTTTGGGTCTTCATTAACCTCAAAATCATCATTTATCTTGCATGCTCCAAGTGCTTGAGTTTGCACACCCACATCCATTTATATCCAAGCATATCAAACGGTGCATGAGCGCATCCGTTTTAGGCTTAAACTGAGGTGGCTTTGATTTTAGTTTGTTTACCATTAAATTTGATTTGATTATATGCTATGACGTTTGTTTGTCTTTGGCCTTCAAAACAGGTTTAGGTGCACGCTCAAATCCTAGTCTACACTACCACTTAATTATTTAATTGAATTTAATTATGTTTATTCCTAATTATTATTATTTAAATTTGACAATAAATCAAAATTCCTATCATTAATTGATTAAATTCTTATTTAATTAATTAAAGCAAGTTGTCATATTTAATTATATTATTTTTTAATAAAGTTTGATTAAAATAATTGATTAACCCACAAATCAGTTATTTTTAAATTTAAAATCAGTTAAGTTGAAGATAAATCACTTTATTTATTTAATTAATTCATATTAAATTATGCACAATCAAAAAAGAAGTCAACTAGAAATCAATAGTCAAGTTTAAATTTAAACTCAACATTCAATTGTGAGTTGAAAATTGAACTAAACTCAATTTGGAGTTAAAAAGTTGTTTTTGCATGATTTTGCATGTTTTTATGGATTAATTAATATTTAATTCTCGTTGACTCAAAAATCAACCTAAGTTCATCAAGAGTGATTTATAGCTTTTCTCATGCACCTCCAAAGCCTTGGATTTCTATAAAATCAAGGCCCAGCTCTTCACAAATCATCCATAGAATTTGCATACTTACTTTGGCGAATTGACATCAGAGGAATCATCAAGCTTCTTGCAAATCAGTGTTTTGTGAGATCAATCTTGTTTTCAATTCATTCTAGTTTCATATTTCATATCATTGTTAGCTTAATTTGCATATCATAGATCAATTTCATCTAGCTTAGAACTCATATTAGATTTTTTATCATAATTGCATAGAAAATACAAAAATATAGATTAATTTGCATTCATTCCATATCTAGATTTTACATTCAAATCTTTCATTTAGGTGTCGTCAATGTCACTGGTCTTGGTCTAATTTGAGAAGATCATACTCGCACCTACTAGAAGGTAGTAAATCACCTAGTTAGTTTAAGCTTTCAATTCATTGCATGATTTTGATTTTTGCTAACCTCTAATGTTTTACTGAAGTGTTGTGTCCACAGCTAGGTACAAAATTCACACACACAAATACTAGATTTGATGAGAAAAATAGAGAAATCATGAGGTTGACACAAAATCGCTATAACTTGACAAATCAACTTGTTATGGAAAATTAGGATGTTGCTAGGAAAGTCGGTGAGATTGTAGAATTGAGATCTGATAATGAACACTTGAAGAGTGATTTGAAAGCTGAGAGAGATGCTAATGAAATATTGAAAAGAAATGAAGAATAATGGAAGATTCTAGATGAAAAACTAAGAAATCAAAGACAACCAAATGACACTTCATGACTCGGTTTCAATGCAAATAGTACTACTGAGAAGGGTGAGTCCTCCAAAAAAGAAACCAACCAAGATAAAGATTCTACCCCACCAAAGTCTAAGAAGCCTACATGTTATCATTGTGGAAAACCAAGACATACATATAACATTTGCAAAAGCAAGAGAGGTAATCCACCAAATTATCCAAAGTTTAAAGGTCATTGTTACAATTGCAATAAGTATGGACATACTACATTTGAGTGTAGATAAAGAGTTGTGAACACTCCAAGGAAACCAAGGTTTGATGGTTAATGTAACAATTGCAAGAAATATGGTCATAAATCTGGAGAATGTAGGTCACAAAGAAGAAATGAGAAATGGGTCCCTAACTGACAAAATGTTGACAATAACCAATAAGGACCTACAATACATGGGATTATAATACAAGGATTATTTGTACTGCATGTGGAATATTTGGTCATATAGCTTCAAATTGGTTTAGGATGCATGGAATGGATAACAATAAGTCATGGAGAAACTTTGGAATGGCTTGTTTCCATTGCCACAGAGTCGGTCACCTAGCTAAGGACTATAGGTACCAAAATAAGGATTCAATTGAGGAGAAACTGAATGAAAAGACTCTAGTAAATATTAATGAAATCTGAGAACAAATGAATAAGACTTGGAGAAGAAAGTCACAAGATGATGGAATAGGATTGGGAACTAGTGATGGAACCACATCCTCTGGATCGGGTGCACCTATCTTCACTTAATCAGTCAAGGTATGAATAGGAGATGATAACTTAAAGATTATCTTAAATCGGTTCTTAATTTTAGCACTAAGATCCATATCAGCATATTAAGATGCATTTGGATAAGTATTGAAAAGTTTTGATTTCATATGTTGATCAGTAAAGTATTTGAGTTATTCTATTGCATTTGGTGAAGTAAAGTAGATTTCAATTAAATAGTCACATAAAGTTAGGTAAGGAATCATTAAATGCATTTATAGCCATTGGAAACCCTAACCTAAAGGAAAATCTATTAATTGAGGGTGAGATACTTCATTTCTACATTACATTCTTGTAAGCACATTTGAGCTATAATAGATACGAGATCAAAGAGCTATTTCTAAGCATTCAATTGAGCATTCTGATCACATTCAAGATCATTTGAGGTATTTACAATGTTCACCAAGCTGAATTAAGATATTCTATTATTATTTCATTTGAACCCTAGAACCTGTTGAGATATTTTCGAGAATCTAATGGCACCCAAGATACAAAAGCTAGTAGTAGTTGAGAAGATTGACCCAATCAATCCAAAGTAAAAACTTCCACCTATTGTTGCTATAGAAATTGATAAAACCAGAGCCCTATCCCTAATCACACCAAGAGTAATTTTGATTGAAGAGGTTTGTGCCTTCATTCATTGTAAAATCAAGGACATTTGTCAAGTTGAGATTGATGCATCTTACCAGAAGTTGTGTGTTAATGATACATTGAAGAATTATTACATACACCTACACTTGAAGGTTTTGGTTCATGCAATTCATGTACCGACGGTATTCAAGAACGAGTGGATTAGAATTATGTTAAGATGAGTTCACGATAAATTTATGTGGCTAGATGGGCCAGTAAAAATAACAAAGGACATGTTGCATATAGTTACTAGATTTTCGGTCGGTGATAGACCGAGGACCTACAAACAAAAAGACAAGAACAAACTTTGTGAAATGACAAAATCCAAATGGGAAAGAAGAGGCTTGAAAATTTCTACAATTGAAGACCTCAAGCTAAATTTTGCATCAAATATAATATCTTATAAGATATTCCAATTATCCAAGGTAGACAGTATACCCTGCGGAGCTATGGACATTGCTTACAAGATGGTGAAGAAAGATATAAAGGTTGACTTATGTGAAATTCTATTGAAGCAACTTCATGATGACAACATGAACACAATTCGAAAGGCAAAGACAAACACTTTGAAATTTGGTCAGTTGTTGGTATATATATTCTTTTACTTTCAGAATTCATTTCCAACAATCGATGAAGTAACATGGAGTGCTGATAAACCAATAGTTTATCAAATCAGTGATTATATTCAAAGTATGTGTGACAACTTTAATGTCATTATGGATTATTATTTCAATAAATTTCAAGCTAGGATGAATAAGAGATATAGGATTCCACCTCATTAGTAGAAGAATTTAAGGATGAGTTATCTTTTGAAGTGGATACTGATGTATGCATAATAAGGGAAGTAGAGCCTATAACTAAGTGGCTACCCCCAATAGGTTATGAAATGAACATAGATGCAGCCACTGTATAGATAAAAGGACTTTTGGAGAAGCCTATGGACAAAACTACAACTTGGTATGGCACCTATGAAGAGGTGAAGGAGAAAATAAGAACCAATATACTAATATTGAAAGCCATAAGAAAGACAGGTAAAATGATTAGTGATTTAATTGAGAAATTAGCTATTATTAATGTTGATGAAGTTGAAGAAGACATTTTTGAGCCTTCAGCAATAAAAGGGAAGAACATAAGAATCAAGAAGGAAACCCCTAGTCCTATTGGTGTAAGACCATATACTTGGTCTACCTCTACACCAAGAGGAAATAAGAAAGTTGATATAGAACCAGTGAAGACTAAGATATATGTTAGGGAAAATAAGGCCACTGGGAGGCAAAGAATAAAATTGAAGTTGGCTAAAGAGAGTGACACTGAGTCGAATGACTTGTCACAATTCAAAGTTGCAATGAGCAAGAAATTGAAGAGTCTCGATGATCTTCTCAAGACACTTGAATAATATGGTGGAATCAAGGTAATGCAACAACTAAAATATGACACAAGGAATGAAGAAGAAAAGAATAAAATAGAAGAAATAGTCATTGCCACACTACACAAATTTAGGTTGACACCAGTTGAAGTGGTAGATTATATAGAAGTATAATTGTATAATAAAATTGATGCCATGTGGAAATATGCACTTGTTGTTGAAAAGGATATGAGAGAAAGATCTCTTGCAATCACAGTGCTAGATATTGAAAAGAAAGTAATAAAAGATACTCAAGTAGTACTCGACAAGATTTCTAGCGAAAGGAAGAGCACTAAGAATAATGGTCGGTCAGTTACAAGAAGTTCAAAAGGATACTGGTGATCTTTGCAAGATCTCCTCCATTGACCAACTAACAATCCAAGGTATAACAACTGAAGAAGATAAATCCAAGCCATTTGGATTGATTAAAAACAAGGAAGAACTCATAATAGAAGATATTACCAAGCAAGACCCTGGTGAGATAGTAAAAGAAGATGAGGATATCATGGCTATCGAGGTCATAGAGTCAGAAGATATGGGCATTGATTATTTGGCTACAACAAGATTACTGACAAAAGAAATAGTAATTTTACAAGTAATTGATTTTCCTGAGATAGAAGTGGTTATCTCAGAGATTACAAGTGGATAACCTACTGTTGTTGAGACTCAAACTGAGCCAGTGAAAGAAAATGAACCTAAAGAGACTGGAGAGAAGGCTACAGAAACATAAACAACTTAAGGTCAAAATACAAAGTCGGTGACCCCCACTGAGACTATAGGTTAGAAGGAACAAGAGAAAGAAACATAAAAGGTGATAGAGATAGAAAATGTAGAGGAGAAGAAAGAGAAAAAAATAAGAAGAGAAGAAGCAAGAGGGAAAGAAAAAGGAAAAGGAAGATAAGATAAAAGCTACTTCAACCTAATCAGATGCAAAGAAGGCATCAAGTTCAAAGGGTAATTCCAAGAAGAGGAAAATAGAAAAGGAGGTAGATATCAATGAATTTATAGTCATATCAAAGGTTGAATATACTACCCTAACCCCCAAGGAACTCTCTAAGTTTGGTGATTTGTTGAAAATAAAAGCTACACAAGACAAGTTTATAGATAAAAAGAAGAAAATTGATGTATTGGAACAAATAAAGAGAATTTTAAATGAGATTGTTCTAGAGGATACAATAAATGAGATGGTAGGCATATACGATTAGTTAAATTAACTGGTCAGTCAAATCAATCAACCGAGAACTAACACCATTGAATATCTAATGAAGGTTCACAAGAAAGAAATGGAGACTAAGGTGATTGAAGAAGTTCTTCAATCAATAGCATTGTACAAGGTAACTTTATCTGAGTTAATTAATGCATTAGAAATAGAGGTTCAATCCATTCTCTCTATATTTTCAAAGATTTTTTCATTTTCAAATTTCACCAAGGAGATAAAGGATAAAGATGACAATGTGGAAAAAGGGCTTACCGAGCTACTATCGAAGATTTCCACCAAGCCCAAAATAATAACTGAATACTATGAGAAGCTCAAGCACCTAATGGGAGTGAAATTTGAACTAAGAAAGGAGGAGGACCAAATAAGGATGGAACTCTTAGAACTCCAAATAGTTTTTCTACCAAATACTGAATCACTTCAGAGGCAGATACAGAAGGCAAAAGATCTAGTGAGCACACCGGATGTCAGTGCCATAGACAACATGGTGAGTCTAACTGTAGATATCAGTGAGAATATAATAGTGTTGCAAACACTAGAGGACACCTACAAGGCATCACTAAAGGATGCACAAGAGAAATACAAAGGTATTTTTTATAAGATCCCAAAACTGGATAGTAAGTATTTTGGTCTTTTTTGTTAAAAAGGGGGAATATACAAGCATAAGTAAAAGGGGGAATATATAGAATAAAAGGGGACATACATATAAGATATAAGATTTTTATACCAAAGATTATGTATACAATATGGAGATGTACCAGAACTATTACTTTAAGGGGAGTAATAAGTTTTACCGAGGAAGAGATATAGACCACGACAAAATTTTGATATATGACTTTGAAGATTTTGAAAATTTTGAAGATTTTTAACAAACATACAAAACTAATGCCAAATGGGGAGATTGATACTCTTAAGAGTCAATTTTGTTGTCATTAGTTATAAGGAAGTCATTATGTTTGTCAAAGTCATTCGATAAGGAAGATAAGATGAGTCGGTAAGGTAGAGAAAATAGTCGGTAAAAGGAATAAGTTTACAAGGAATTTTGGTAAAGAGAAAGCAAGTATAGACACTGATCAAGGGAGAACTGAGCACCGAGAACCATGTTCTACTGACTACATAACCAAGAAGAGAACACAGTTACCAAGTTAAATAAAATGTATTACCAGTAGAGCAGACCGACATCAGATGAAATCTAAGTACATTGAACCTAGACACAATTAGAAAATGGTTTACAAATCTCGAGGAGATCGAATAACAGAACATTGGAGATTGAAATCTAATGATTACACATGATTACAAGGAGAGTTTCGCCAATGGAAAAAATGGATGAAATATGCGTTGGAAGTGTACCCAATGCTAGCACCACTTAAAGGAGAAGATTCTAGAAATTCTAGCACTGCTTCAAGAGTTGTATAAATAGACTAGAGAAGTAAAGATCAGAATAATGGAGAATGTGGCTATGGTGATATGAATACATGAGAAGATTGCATGTATAAAGCAGAACATAGCAGAAGGTGAATAAGCAGAGAAAGCCACCGAGTATCAGAGATTTGCAGAACAGCTCTACCAAGTATTAAATCATTTGTGTGAAGGTTACACAGTATGAGGTAATGAGATATTGAGCACATAGAGTCTGATAAGAATTTTTTGATGCGCATTTGAAAGATATGTTGTATTTTTTATTAAAAGTTAATTAGAATTATACAAGTCTCTTAACCGAGCATATCTTAATAGATCTTATGTATAAATCCTTTAACTAGGTACAATTCTTAGATTAGAATTGTAAAATCTCTTAGCATGGTAGACTTAGCAGTCTTAGAACTCTTAACATGGTTAATACCTTTAACAGGGTAAGCTATCAGAAATAGCTAAATGTTGTAGCTCTAGCCAAGTAACTTTATTCCTATACTAGTGAAGAGTTGTGGGTGTCATCCCCACCATAGTTTTTATCCTCTAACAAGGATTTATGCGATACCAAGATCATTGTGTTATGTGATGTTTATTATATGTTTTATTTATTTTCATATGATGCACACAAATGATAAGTAATCAGTAAATGAATGTAAAGGAAGACCATAAAAGTTTAAAAGTGATTTGAAGTACTGATTCACCCCTCCCCTCTCAGTACTTATCTTTCCACACCTAAATCCAACAAAAATCTCAAAAAAAAATCATAGAACAAGGCTTACCTGTAGAGAGTGAAGTTTGTGGCCTATAATAAATGTGTTAGTGATGATACAAATCCCCATCAAACTACAAGATCTTTCATTGAAAACCTCCATGCCCTAGGTTGGTTGCCACATAAGGTTTCCATAAATTTGCAAAGAATGAAATGAAGGATAGTTAGGGTTTTGAGACCCTATTTTATGAAAGTAGTGGTCATTTAAACTTAAGAATTTTAGTAGGATATCGGAGACAAATAGTCCTGGTGGTTATTTTAAATTTTTTAACTTGATAGTATTATCCAACTATACTTTATACTTAATTTATATTTATTGAATAGTCATTTTAATACTATTAAATAAATGTAAATTAAATATAAAGCATATATTATTTGTTATTGCATTGTTTTACCAATTGTTTATTATTATTTATTAAATAGTGATATTAGCTATGTATTAAATATTTAATATACCAAACAGAAATAATAAATAATATATTATGAGCACTTTTGAGATATATTTGCATCATACATATTGTAATTGACTTTAATTAAGTGATATCTTTACAAACCATTTAATTAAAGTTAAATTTTATGTGCAAATTAGATATCTTGGAGTTGTTTTGGGTTCTCTTGGGGGCTTTTATTTTGCATGTGCTTTAGAGGCTTAAAATGGGAGTTCTAATTTTGCATGTGCTATATAGTTTGGGCAAAATGAGGGGATTTTTTTAGTTTTGTTATAGTTTGGGGTTCTTCATGAGTCGGATATGGGTTGAGATGAATTTTGGAGTAGTAAATTGTCTCTTTCTTCTAGTTCCAACCCTATTTTTTGGGGTTTTCCTTTCATATCTAACCCAAGAGGGTTTTGAGTTTCCCATGCATTATTGGAGGAGAGATAGAGTTGGAGTTCAGTTCATGCATGATTTTAGGAGTCTATCTTCAGTTCTACATCAGCTTGCAGTGTACATCACATTGGAGTTTATGTTTAGCCTTTTCTATAAGGCTTTAGATTATTTTTTTAGGGGGTTCTATTTTCTCTTCTTGGACATGGGTGGCAGCTTTGGCAAAACTCTGTCATGTTTGAGACTAGTATTGGGACCCATTTTATGGGTTTTGTAGTAGTAGCACTTCTTGATGTTCAATAATATAGAAGTGGATTTCCTTCTCGATAATTTTGGTGTTTTGTCATGGTTGGGTGATTTGATGAATTCATATGATTTTGTCCTTAATTTGTCTCATGCAATCATGATTTGATGTGAGAGGATACATGCTAGATGCAGGTCTTGTATTGTGCTAGTTGATTTTAATTATTTGTAGCTGAGAATACCAACTAGTTTTCCTCCATGCAAGCATTAGATACAATCATTTATAAGAAATACTTATGTATCTCATGTTTAGTTGAGCTATGATAATTTTAGAGTTATTTATTGAAGGTTTTGTGAGTAGGAAAGGTTGCAAAACACATTTCATATTTGATGTATCACCATAGAGTTAGTTTCATTTTTACAACCGCGTCCTTCTATCCCTTTCCTTGGTCAATTTTAGTTTTAGGTGATACCAAAAGGAACTGGCATTTGAATCCCAGAGATTTGCTCTCACCATAGGATACCCACAGCCTGGGAGCATCTCAATATTCCAATAGGATAGTTGAATTTCACATTCTGCTACAGGTGTAATCCTGATTAACAACCATAAATAAAATGAGAGATTTTTTACAAAATAAAGGAGAACTATTGAAAGACCATGATAAAACATTCAAGGAGATTTCATAGAAATTGGAGGAACAACTAACAAAAAATAGAAAAAAGAATGGTTCATAACCAAATTTTAGAAAGACATTAGAGAAACCCTAAATGGGATCATACTTGAAACATACATAGACATGGCCACCATAGAAAACTCTATCAAAAAAATCATGGAAAAATGAAGATAACAAATGAGAAATGGAAGTCATAAGGAAATTATAATTTATGATTGAGCAACTAAATTTGTACCAAAATATAATGGCTAGAGAAGATGTAAAAAAGACTAAATGAAATATTTATTGTAGATACTATTCAAGATAAGGACATATAAGAAATGGCATTCTAAAGGCGCATGGGTAGAAGAAAAGTCACAATCAAAGAAGGACTCTACATAGTACTACCAAAGATAATTTTAATATGCTATGGAGTATGTAGAGTGAGAGAGCCACTACATAAAACATATTCACATGCTATGTTAAGACCCATAACAACATCTTAACTCAACATACAATACAAATTTAGACCAAAATAATATATGATCCAACTAAGAAAACCAATTGAGTTAGCTAGAGACCAACACAAATAGAAATGCTAAGAAACAAAACATCACAAATTCTCTTGCAGAACACACTAACACTTGAAATCCAAATTACGATATTGCACAAACAGTTTGAACATGTGGATTCCACATAGATGCCACCTCACCCAAGCCCTCCAAAATCCTATAAATAGGACCCTTGCCTCAAGCGAATCATCCATCATTTGCATGTAGAATTATAATGCTAGTTTATACTTAGAATTTTTTTCTTGCATTTAGAGTTTTTGCTCACTTTTTTGGTAGTTTTTTAGATTTATTGCATTTATGATTCTTAGTTTTGTTGCATTTAACACTAGAATCTTGCATTTAGTTTTCATCTTTGAATTGAATGCTTGAGAATAGTTCTCCATAACTAGTTCTTGAGTTATTCAATCTCATTCTCATCTAGTCTGCACTTAGTATCTTGCATTTATTTTTGAATCAAAGGGGGATTTATACTTTTTTTGGGAGAGAACACCCACAACCTCTCTAAGAGCTTAAATCAAGCAAGTATTGGGAGCACTTGCTTCATGCTGATCTGAGGTTATGGTGGAATCTTTTGGTTTTACAAGTTTATGAAAATGTTAGATTAGAAATGAATATTCTCTTTATCTCTAATGTTTGCATGTTTGAGCTTGCTCCTAATAGGTAGGTTTTCATCATATACATTATGGCATGTCCGGTGGGACCCACATTCTGATTTTCTAGCTTTTTCTCTTAGTTTAGTGAAAGTTTTCTATGAAACTTACAAACAAGCATCTTCATACGTACAGAGGCATCTCTTTCAACTGACAGGCATCTCCACTACACAGGTGTCTCTTCTTGTACACAGGCATCTCCACCTACAGACATGCATCTCTACCAAAAAGGGGTTTTTTCTTCCCATTTAGTTTGTTCTAATAAAAAATATGACATTTTTAATCACATAAAGGCTAATAATCATTATTAAAACACTTTATCATTGTATCATCTTAAAATGGAAGCACTTCCATGTTAAGAGCATTTAGCCCTCCGAGTAAGTGGTTTAGGGTCATGATTGGCATCTTTGCATTCTCCCTTATCTTCCACTTCTTCTCTGCACTCGATTTCTGCATTCTAGGTGAAATTAGGGTTAAGGTCTTAAGGACTTTCCTGATTTTCCTCCTTCCATGACTCCATTTTCTAGGTAGGATTTAGAAATGAGACCTCCTAGTCCTTTATCACATCATTCCGAGGATTTTCTATCTGTTCCTGACACTGGGTCCTGTTCAGACATCAATTTTTGAGTTCCTGGCACCCTTGGAACTCCTATTGCAGAATCTGGCAAAGTTAGGGTTTGAGGTCAAAGTCAACCTCCACCCTGATGACCTTGACCTTGACCAGGTCAGGGTTGACCTTGACCTTGACCTCTTCCTGCCATGATTTCATAGTTTCATTTGTCAGTAATTTATCTTTTGGGAAAGTTATTTCCCGCTTTCGGGTTGGCTGTTTCGGGCTCCGAAATGGTAAATCCTTTAATGGTATTTAATCAAGGTATATTTTCTAAAGGTGAGGACCTAATTGGGATTTAATTCTCTAAGGTGGCCCATCTAGAGGAGTGTGCCCTAGATCATTATAAAAGGAGGCTTTCCTCTCTCATTTTACACATCTCATCCAAGCAATCAAGCTCTCGAGTTCTCAAGGTGATCAAGCAAGCATTCATTCAAGTATTCAAGTCTTCTTCTTCATCCAAGTTCTCCATTGAAGATCAAGGATTTAAGAATTCAAGCTATTGAAGGGATTTGGCTCAAGCATTCAAGATCTATCATTCAAACCCTAGATCTAGCCACCATGGTGGTGTGATCTTCCTTCAAGATCCTTTGTTCATCTTCAAGATCTATATCATTGTTTTCTCAAGGTGGATTTCAAGCATGCAATCATGGAGGTTTGATAATGTTATGTTCAAGCTTTCATACCAATATATTTGATTACATTCCAAATACATTAGCATATCTATTGAATTTCATAGCTTCATTGTTAGATTCATTTCTACTACTTGCTAGCATTCTCCTATTTCAATTTCAATATTAAGGTTGATTCCAAACCGGGGTTTGACCAAGGCAAACCCCCTAAACAAACAACAAAACCATTTTTCTTGCAGGTACAGGTGTGGAATCTCATATCTGGGAGAAAATTTGGATACTCTTTTCGGCAATCTTTCAGGATCTGCTAACAGAATCGGAATCGGACTTCAAATAAATAATGTGGTCTTTAACCTTTTAAAAGGTCAAAGTTGACCTGTGTGAATTTGGAGAAAAGATTTTTGGGTTTTGTCCACCTCGGCATTTCCAATCCAGAATAGGTGATGGAATCTTCAAAAAGTTCATACAGAAGCCAGAATTCAGCATTTTCCAGATGTACCCTAATTCAAGGTTAGTATTTGCACTTCAATTATTTCAAATTTCAAGCTTAATCCAACTATAGGGAAGTATAGGATTTATTCTTTCTTTCATATTCTTCATAGATTGATTCGATTGTGTATTAACCTCTTGGTTGATCAAATTGGATCTCTCTTTTGGGAATTTGGATTTAGGAGTGAATCTTACATTTTCCCCACACACATACATGAATAGTGGTGATTCCAAATTACCACTATTCAATCATATGTGCAAATGAAGAGAAATACATAAAACTAAGAAAATCTTTTTTTTTTTCATTCCTATGTAGATAGGTGTCTCCACTTGTACACAGGTGTCTCTACTAGAAAGGGATTTCTCTTTCACATTAGCCTTTTTAGTTTATTAAGTAAATTTTTTTGGCATATTAAGGTTGAAATGTACTGTATTTCATCATATAATACCTTTTTTTATGCATTTGCAAGTTAATGGGAGTATAAAATCTTAACAAATTGGTAGTTGATATTTCATTGTTGTGTAGACAGGTGTCTCTACTTGTACATTAGTGTCTCTTCCTATACATAGGCAGTTCTACCAGTACATAGGCATCTCTGCATAGGTGTCTCTATCTGCAGACATACATCTTTGACAGACATACGTCTCTACCTATCCACAGACGTCTCTACCTATTTTTAGCTCCTTTACATAATATCTTCCATTTTAAGGTTGTTGATCTGGGTTTTTTTTAAGTTATTGATATTTTCTACCTTCTAACAGTGATTTTGCAAAATAGTTGGCCAAGATTTGAATATTTTGAGACTACTAATTTGTTTGTTTTGCAGGACGTTGTTAGAAGACCAAACACATTAAACTACTCACCAAGGTTATTTTGCAGGTTGCCAAGGAGATTCAATCAAACATTGTGTTTCTTAATGATTTCTTAGGCACCTAGAATTAAGTAGTAAGTTCATTTTTTATAATGATTCATTAGCTAGGGTAGTATTCTCTTTTCTCCAAGTGGGAAAATAAAAAACCTAGAACCTTCTAAATTGTTGTCTTAAAGAAACTTGGAATTAATCAATTGTTTGGTGTTTTTGGGGGAAAAACTCATTGGATGGGAGAGTATGTTCTTTTCCCCTTGAGGTAAAAAAAAAATGCAGACTCCTTCTATGGCCAATCCATATGTTCTTTCATTAAACCTTTAGAGAGCCTATCGGTTGAGGAAAAAATCTCCCGGGAACAACTCAAAGTGGGGAAAAGCAAATGCTAGCTCTTCCACCCATTATAAATATGTGCTTCCTTGATATTAAAGTCTCAAAAGACATGGTTAATTATATGTTTACACTTTTGTGTTCACATATGCTTCATCACATGTAGGGTTGAGCAGCCTAAATCTGTCTTGCAGGACTACACTAGTTGAAATACTTGTAGGGATGTAGGCCTCAATCTCGTGAGTCGGGACTACAGGGGATGATCATGAATAGATGCCTTGACTAAAATTTTTAGATTAGTGGCCACACGGTTCACCTCTAAAAGGTTGATAATCTATGTGCAAGGAGAATAGTAATCTCCCCAAGACACTCACCATATCGATCCCCCATCAACATTAACACTTTGATAATACAACATCATGATTGAAGCTATTGTGTGCTTGGTGATGACCGTATTTTGAGGATTTGTTGGGTGTATTCCTAAGTTAGTGAGAACATATTTATAGTCTCAGCCAATCTCCTTCTAGCGATAAAAAGTGTGCTTGTTACTTTTCATTGCAAAATAAACCTATACACTTGAATCCAACAAGGTTTCTTTGTCCCTTGTAAGACTATTTTCAAAAAATGTGCTTGTAATCCAAACATTTGATGTATGCATGAAATCAATTCTTGCCAAGAACATCCTTTGATCTTCCAAGATATTGTCTTCCTGATTTTTGTCATCCCAATCTATATCATTTTTTATTATTTTTATGCCATGACTGATGGTGTTAAACATAAGAAGGTAAAACTTCCAGTTTTCCAAGTCTACAAAGAAAAGATCGCTGATAAAAATGCTAGAGTCAACAAATCCTATTCGAAATATATCCAAAAGACTCTTGAAGCTAGAGAAAAGTGTGATAAAATCAACTATAACAATTGGGTTGTAAATTTTGTTGCCAATAGAAAAGTGAACATGGCCTTTATCACTTGGGAATCCTACGATTAAGTACCTTTGACCTTCATCCTTCTTCAAATCACTTATCATTTTATCATCTTTAATCTAATCTTCCTTCATCCACATTTTATAATATTAGGAGAAATAATCAAAACCTTGGACTTCAAATCAAAATCAAATCAATCCATCTTTCACACCTTAATCAAGAAATAGTGTGAAAGAATCAATCCAATAGTGTAAAGTAAACATTAATCCTTGTTACTTTGAGAACCGAGTCTTTCTCTAGTAGTTTTAATCCAATCCTATTTTATTTGGGGATCATTAGTCTATCACCCAAATAAGAGAAGATTTTAAATCACATCCAATCCTTTTTTTTCACAATCACAAGGTCTTGTTTCACCTAGGTTTGTTCCAAACCTTTAAATCAAATCAATCCCTAATCAAATCAAATCAATCATTGAGACTTAGATCATCTCAAATCAAGTCCAATTCATCCTTGAGGCTTAGTCCTCTTAATCCAATCCAAATCCTATTCCAAGTTGCTCCTGATTCATCAATTTATTTCTTCCTCTCATCATCTTCCATCAATCTTTCAACATTATTCAATCTCATCCAAGGTCACTCATGCATGCTATTTATCTGATCTCAAGATAAGATAAGACATAATCTCTCAACATAGATAATGATCAAGAAAACATTTATCAAGAAGACTTCAATGAAGATGAGGAACCACATATGGAGTCTGACACAGACATCCTAAAAGTGTCAATGCAAATCTATGAGCCAAATAGTTATTCGATGATCCTAATAACATGAGTCTAGTTGAAGATTTAATCCAAGAAAACAACTCTAATATCTTCCTAAATCTTACTCAAAGGGGAATCAAACTCCCTAATAATTTAGATGAGATCTTGCTTGAAAATAATCTAATTTGAACCAACAATAGCAAGGTCATTCCTTCTATACCTTCAACATCAGATAACAAAAATCAACCTTCTAATCATACGCTTGAACAAATCCAACATCTCTTAAACATGCCCAATGCAAATGATAACACAAATAATGGAGTGAACGATGATGACTTGAATGGAGGTCATGGACCTAAACATCCACCAGAGTCATTAGGGTGATGTTCCGCTTTTATTTTCTCAAAGCCTAGTGGGGTATTAAAGAATCAAAATTATTCACACACAACCAACACCAAAATTTCCCCCAGTGGGCATAACATGAATCTCCCACCTCCCAGAGGACATAATAAATCATTTGGAGGAGGAAAAAATCAATTCCATACAGTCATCAATAACAATCCTCCTAAGATAGTGCAACAAATAAATGAGCTTAAGAGCATGATGAAAACTATACAAAAAGGTGGGAAGAAGGAATTCTCTTTTGCAGAGATATGTCCTTATCCATTTGATAAATCAATCAGTATTCAACCATTCCCCACCAATTTTGAGATTCCTAAATTTTATAAATACAAGATAGAATCATTCCATGTACAACATCTCAAATAATTCTATGTATCAACTCAAGAAGTCGTCCACAATGATAATTTCCTTCAAAGACTCTTCATTAGGAGTCTTGGTGGCCTTACCCTTGAATAACCAATGAATCTTGCTCCTGACTTTGTATCAACATTACCTGAACTCATTGAGAAGTTTCTTACATAATACTCTTACAACATTAAACATCAAGCGTCACTAAGTGACTTATATAATACAAAGAAAATAAATGGGGAAATCTTTTCCAACTTTCTTCAAAGATGGTGACATCTTGCAAATTGTATGCCTTGGAAAATTCCAAATTCACACCTCATAGATATTTTTACTAAAAATATGGTTACAAAAATGTCATTCCAAATTAAAATGGTTGTCCTATACTCATTTTATGTACTCATTAAAAAGGGAAAATCTACTGAATAAGGACTTTTGATGAAAGGGGCCATTAAACATTATCCCTCTAATTCATCTAACAACACCAACGATAAATCCAAGTTCTAGTCCAAGAACAAGGGTGTTGTTAATGATGGAGTGATTGATGCTAAGCATGTCCAAAATTTTCAAGAATCCATTGAAAAAACCAAGGCAATAAAAATATCAATAATTAGAGTAATAACCAAAGTAATCAAGATAATCAAAACAATCAAAATCAAAACCATGGATCTAGTTATCAGGGTTCCTTGTTCTCATGTTACAATGGAAATAACAACAACAAAAATAGACCATCTCAACTATTTATGGGGGGAAAAGGTGTTGATTAATTTAACAATATAAACTATTTCATGAGACGTATTCATTAATTAACCATTTCCATCCTAACATTTAAAATACAAGAGAAAGAGGGGTTTCTAGGTATAACTCTCAATATAACCTAGGTTAGATTAGAAAAAACTAAGGAGATAAAGGGATGTCAATGCTAAACCCAAATTATAATAACTACACAAGAAAGTTCTCTTTCATTCAATGTAAGATTTGATTAAGGTCATGTAAATACACTTGTAAAAATTAAACTAATTAATTTAACAAGAGAAGTAATAGAGCTTTAGGTACTAAATGTAAGCAATCAGTCCAATTAAGATATGAAAATAGATTTAAACCAAGATGTGAAATAGATGATGAGGTACTTACCTTAAAATATGAGGAGGAATATTCTTTTATGCTTTGAAATTTGTTATTCTGGACCTGTGATTGAATTTTTTACTGCAGATTTGCGATCACGGCTGAAAACCCAAAAAATGTTGAAAATCTCAAGCTGTCGGGAAACAGTCGACCATGTCATCATGTTTCAAAATAGATTGACCAAGTCACCATTTTCTAGAGGTACATTTCTAAATTCAACCTGGTTCTTCGGATAGATCTTTATCTATAATCTCTAGATCTATACTTGCAATTCTAAGATCTTGGTCCTGCATATAGAAAACTAGGTTTTGGGGTTGGGTTGGATAAGGGCTTGCCTTGTTCAATCCCTAGATTGAGGAATCAACCTTGAATTAAAATGTAAATGTATAAATGAAACAAGACAAATGTAAATATTCACCTTGCTTGAAAGAAAACCCTTGTGAATAAGGATTTTGTTGTGTTTGTACATTGACAATGAACTTGCAATATAGAAAATATCCACAAATGCTATGGATCTACCAAAATCACTTCATGGATCCATGGATGTAAGTGTGCATCAAATGAAGAATATTATAGATGCCTCAATGTAGATCTCCTCCCTTGATGGCCAACAATATGCTAGATCTTGAAGATGAAAGATGCTCCCAAAGGATCCTTGAATCTTTGAAGACTTGAATACTTGAGTCCTTGAATGCTTGAACATGAGATTTATATCATGTATGTGTCTCCAAAATTGTCCTCCTTCAAAAATGAGGTGCCTAGACTTCCTTTTATACAAGTTTCTAGGCGGGAAAACAAAGCAAGCCAATAGGGTAACCACATTTTGAGAATTAAATCCCTAAGATGACACTGGGCTTGAGGCTCACAAACCCCAAGGAAAATGTTGAATTAGGTCAACATCTTCCTATAAATAGGTTGACTTGGTCGACCTGTTCTCGAAGTGTCCCATAGAGAGCCAACTCTGAGGTCTCAAAAACTGCATAGATGAAAGAGGGAAAAACAAGGTTGAACGAGAGAAAAAGGAATTGAGCATGAATCCATCCATGGTTCAAAAATTTGATAAAGAATGGGAAATAAAAGGTCTTAAATGAGGGGTGTGTCCATTTTAAGATGGTAAATTTATCCCCCACTTTAGTGAGATTATGAGTTGCATCAAACTCACAATAAAGTACATCAAAAAGAAAGAGTTGATCTTATCATGGCTAAGGAGACAAAGAAGTCATCAAGCCCCCAAGAGACTTGAGTCTTCATCACATCCAAAGTCAAAAAATAAGAGAGATATCACTAACAAGAAAGTGTATCCAACTTTCCCAATAAGGTTTGTGTTCCTTATTGTGAACTACACAAAACAAAAGAAAAAGAAAAAGGGTGCAACCAAAGATGGTATTGAATGGTCTAGCAAGTGTGTGTGGCATTCTAGTCAAATCATCAAAGAATTCAACTTCAAGGGAACTCCATGTCCCAAAAAGAAGAATAAAAAACAACCCAGGCATAAGGATGTGTGTGTCCTTAATTGATCAAAAGGAGATCAGGCTTCCCAGACTAACAATAGTCCCAAGAAGGATCAAAAAAAAGGATTGGGCCTCCTGTACTATTAGTAATCCAAAGATAGATCCAAAAGACAAAAGATCCCTCAAGAACTATCACTAGTTTGATAGAGGAAACAAAACTACCAATGTGTGTGTGTGCAAAAAGTGTGCACAATGTATGCCCACACATTAAAGCATTTGCAAATACCTCAATGAGAGCAATAGGTTTAACAAAAGCATACATGCATCTACAAAGAATATTTCCACTACAAAATGCCACTATAGGAGAATATTCCAAGGGAAATGAACACGTAACAAAAGAGAGAACAGGAAGGGATCCACTAACTTTGGGGTCAGTGTGATCATATGATAATATGTAATATTATATCAAGTATGAAATGTCATCATTCCCTAAAGGAAGCAGAACTAAAACACCATGGAGGAAAAACATGTGAGATATACAAAGAAGTGTCTTTTTGGGCTTCAACACAAAGACCAAAAATAATCGGTGGTACTATGTCACAAGCATCCAAGTAGACTACACAAGGGCACATTTAAAAATAATAGCACATATACAACACATGTAACAACAAAATAGAAGGAGACAGAGACAAATAGAAGAACCTCACAACATGTTTGAATAATTTATCATCTTGTGCCAATGGAGCAGTCAATAATTGTCTAAAGCAATCTAGACAAAACATATAACAAAAAGCACAACACGCGGGAAACACAACACAAACACACAAAGACTACCATGCTAGAGAAGTCCACATCAAGCATGTCGCATCCCCCCCGCCCCCCCACATCTCGGTCTGAAATGTTAGGGAAGGGTGAGTTGTTGGGATTATGAAAATATATGTACTAAGAGGGGAGGGGTGAATCAGTACCTTCAAAAATTTTCAAGACTTAAACTTTGTAAGCATAGCTAGCATTAACCAATTGAATCTATTGTATATAACATACATTCAAATATAACTGAAAATATAAATGCATGTAACCTAGTCAATAAACCATTCATGAAACTTCATACACTTAACACAAATATTTTGGTATCACAGAAACCCTTGTTAGAAGGTAAAAATTGCAGTGGGGATGACACCCACAAAGCTTCACTACTGCAGTAACAAAGTATGTCGATTAAGGCTACAAAGATTGTGATCACCTCTGGTGATCTTACCTTGTTAGGAGTAACAATAAGATCAGCTAGATCTACCTAGTTAGAGGATTTAGCAACATAATCAAGTGTGCACTCAGTTAGGAGATTTATAATAGAACTATTAAGTTCACTTTGTTAAGAGATTTAGAAATTTGCTACAATGGTTAAAGAGTAACAGTGAGATATATTTGTAATTAGCAACTCAAAATTGTCTGATTCAGATCTATGAAATACTAAAATATATCACCTTGTAGTGATGTATATGTCCTTATGTTTTTCTTGGTAGCCTTATTTTTGTTTTGAAAAACTAAATGCTTCTATCAAATCCTTATGTCAAAACCCTATCTGATCTTTTGATGTCCTGAGTGCGTGACTACTCCTTGATGATACAATATCATAATGACATCTTTACAAATTATATATCAAACTAACTTGACCTAATTAGGGTTTTACATTATCTTAGAAAACCTAATATCAATGGTGAGAATAAATAACCTAGATCTACAATACATAGGAATCATCAACAATTTAATGATTACATACATATTTAATTTTGTCTTGATCTTGGTAAACCATTTTATGATCGGTGTGAACCGTTTGTCTTGATATTTGTGTCATTTCAAACTACTATGTCATTTTCTATTTTACTCAGTGTTCATTGCATTCATCGCTTGGTAATTAACTAGTGCTTAGTTCATATGAACGCTCGGTGACCATAGTGCTCGGTACTCGGTGATCATCTGGCTTGGTAAGAGTACTTGGTCAAAGCTATGTTTATTAACTTGGGTATCTGTCTTGTGTCCTGCTCAGTGTATAGGCTTTATGTATTGACCAACTATCATGTTTTGTCTCCATTACTGACTGAGTGATTAAGTGGTACTAATGATAACCATTAATACTCAAATAGGAGTACCATTCTCACCCTTTGGCATTATCATCTGTAAGATATAAAAATATATATAATATATTTTTATATCTATGATGTGTGTGTTGGGTGTTGAAAATGTTGTGGACATATATTACCTCATAATCCAAGACAAGGAGATCCCAATTGATTAAATGACAAGAAACAATCAATGCAAAGATGAATCAAGTGGTTATGGATAAAGAGGGAAAGGGGATCTAGTTTCCTAATTATAAAGTAAATCAATAAATCAGAAAGATTAGGATAAAATGGAATACTTATCTTGTAATGTAGCAGATCTAGAAATTATTATTTTCTAGTGTTTGTGCTGAGTTTATGGAAATTCTACAACCAGATCTGGCCTAGAAATACAGAGATAGAGAAAACCTAGAAATCTTTATCTTTTCTGAGTCAGGTCAACCTTGACCCCTTTATGTCCACCTTGACCTGCGTTGCTCTGATAGAAATTATGTTTGTGGATCCTAAAAGTTTTTTGAAAAGGACATCTGAATCTACTATGTAATTCATTGGTCTGCACTTGTTTCTACAATAAAAATGGTTTTGTTGTTTGGATGAGGGGTTTGCCTTGGTCAAACCCCAGTTTTGGAATTAACCTTGAAATAGAATTGAAATGGATAATGCTAGCAAGTAGTAGAAGAAGATTTAACAATAAAGATATGGTATTCAATAGATATGCAATATTATTTGAAATGTAAACAAGTAAGTTGATATGAAAGCTTAGAATCAACATCAAAAACCATAAATGTAAATCAAAACCTCTATGATTGTATGCTTGGAATCCACCTTGAAGGAATAATGAATAGATCTTGAAGATACACAAAGGATCTTGAAGGAAGATCACACCACCATGATGGATAGATCTAGGGTTTGAATGATGAATCTTGAATGCTTGAACCAAATCCCTTCAAAGGATTGAATTCTTGAATCCTTGATCTTCAATGGAGAACTTGAATGCTTGAATGCTTGAATATAGATGATTTCTTGAATCCTTTCTTTCTCCACCTTGTTCTTATTTTCTTCATGTCAAAATGAGAGGAGAAGGCTTCCTTATATACTAGTCTAGGGTACAAACTTCTAGAGAGGAAAACATATGAGAAATAAATTCCCGTTAGGCCTATACCCCTAGGAGTGGACCTAAATTAAATATATTTTAAGAGTCACCACTTTGAAACCCAAAATAGCCAACCCAAAAGCAAAAAAATAAAATTTTGAGTTTCCCCTGCATCTGGCACACTTTATGATGAAAAGGGGGACCTAGATCAAGGTCGAGGTCAACCCTGACCTAGGTCAAGGTTGAGGTCAACCTTGACCCAGGGGGTTAAAACCCCTAGAAAATATGCCAAGTGGGGAAAATAGTGCCCGGAGAGGCCCAATCAGAGTCCTAAATAGGCACAGAAGATAGAAAAGGGGCAAAAATTAAAGGACAACATGATAATGGCCCAAAACACCCCCTAAGGAGGGCTAAACATTCTTAACATGAAAGTGCTTCTATTTTAAGATGATACATTAAGCCCCCACTTTAGTGGGATTATAGAAATCGAACATACTCACAATAATGTTAGAAGAAAGACTAAAGTGGATCGTAACAAGGTAGAACATCACTTAGATGAGGACATGAGCACCCAGGCCAAGTATTCTAACTCGACATACATGCATAAGGGTACAAAAACAAAGAGAAAATAAAGACAAAGCTAAAAGACACAAAACAAAGAGGGGTTAGTAAAAAAACAAACCCAAATCAACTAGCAAAGGAAACCTTGCTAAGAAATGCTTCCTATACTAATATCATATTTGGAAAGCTATCATAAAATCATAAATGACTACATAAGAAATATGAGAGTAACACTATAAATAACATAGATTCATGATCTAATCCTACTAGCATGAAATAAAAAGAGAGAGAGTGATTACCTCACCCAGTAAGATGCCCACCTTACTGTGAATCACCAAGGAGGGAGAGCCCAACAAGTAGCCAAACCTGATAGTTCACCCATAAACTATGCTTTTTAGTTGTAATGCATCTTATGATGGCTTTTGGAATACCCATAGATCCACATTCTTATATCACTATGAAATATAAAATGTGTGTCTCTTTAGGATTTAGCAACTAATGTGCGTTACCTTTCAAGGATTTAGCATATTTGAAATTGAAAAATGTGTGTCTCTTCAGGATTTAGCAACTTATGTGTGTTACCTTCTGAGGATCAACATATTTGAAATTGAAAATGTGTGTCTCTTCTGGATTAGCAACTTATGTGCATTACCTTCCGAAGATTTAGCATATTTGAAATTGAAAATGTGTCTCTTCAGGATTTAGCAACTTATGTGTGTTACCTTCTTAGGATTTAGCATATTGCAAAATGTAAACTATAGCATAAGGGAGACCCTATATATGCCCCCCTCCTTATCGTGGCTACCTCATAGACAAGATAAGGAAGATAAAGGAGGATACCTACTTCACAAAGTAAGGAGATATCTTGTTAACAACAATGTACACTATATTCTTAGTGAAGGGTATTGACCCTTACATCAAAGAGCATAGATAATCATGAAAAAGGATATGTCACTATGGAAAAAGGATCCTCAAAGAGAAAGAGATCTTATCAACAAGACCCCCACCATAGAGGAGTGATTTGGATAAAATATCATCTTTCAAAGAAAAGCAAAGAGGGACCAAAGATTCAATCAACAAGCCCATTGTGATCAAGAGGAAGAGGAATCTTGGAATGAAGGAATCAAACTCTAACCCTACAACAAGGGTAAGAATTTATAAATAACATAATTTTAAAACTAAAGAAGAGGTGATGACTTAGGACAACCACCTCTCAGATAAAATGATATCCATAGCTAAAACATCAGCCAATATAAGGAAATAATGTTGCAGAATAAACAAATGCCACTAAGCTAAGGAAAGTAGATCCCTAGACAAAGAGAAAGAAGGAAAACCTTTCCCCCCAGGGATGAAAGCAATGGATACCTTTGCAAAATAAATGTCTTTAGAAAATATATCATGAATAATAGAAGAGAGCTACGGATGATTATGAGAAAAAGAAAGATATCATAATACAAAACCTTAGGGATAAAATATAGAAAGAATAACCAATTAAGCTCAAATCAAAATACATGCTAAGAGCATAATGGATCCTAAAAAATGGAAGAAATATCTCTTGCCCCCCAGTCAAGATACAAGAGGAGAAAAGATCTACATTATAGAAGAATTAAGGGTATTCCCCATATGGAAATTATGAAGAAATTATAAAACCGCACGAGAGTGAGATATAATTCCTAAAGCAGCTCTTTCTCTAACATACATCTTGAAATGCACACAATCAGCAAGTAAATGTGTATTAATATAGTGAAAAGGACATTTGTACTTGGAGAGAGCATCTTTCAGCATAGGTTTAAAGGTTTCTTTCTTAGAATTCATTAACTGAACATACACCTTCTTAGCCACATCTTGAGGAGTATCAGGGTAATCTAAGGAAGGTGTTGGAAGAATAACATGAAGAGGAGGGTGATGATCAGAATCAACCACCTTAAATTGAGATAGCGGAAATCCAAGACCATGCATATCTTGTTTAGGGGATAGATGAATTGGATATTTCATACCTTGTTCATTAACACCAAGCCCTAAACCCTTATAACCTTGTTTAGCCATCATATTGTATCTTGTAGTGTACATATCTTGTAAAACTTCTATAGGAGGTGATTGTTTACAATGATCATGAGAAAACATTGTATAAGGTGGAATGATAGGTTTAGAAGAAGTTTCTTTTCTCTTCCCTTTAATATCATCTTGGACTGGATAAGAAGAGGAAGGTAAATCAAAGAATTCTTGCACATCTGCATCATGAACCATAGTTTGAGCCTCATCATAAGTCTAGGAAGAACTAGGAATAGAACATGGAGAAATCAGAATATTAGGAATGTTAGAAATTGGATTAGGAAGGATAGGATTAGGATTAAGAAGATTAGGAAATGGTGTATCATCTACCAAATTCTTCACATAATCCAAAAGGGTAATAAGTCTGCCATGCAAATCCGTAATGAAAGTTTTGAAAGTAGGAAGGCTAGTATTAGTCACTCTCATAATAGCATAAGCAAGTGAAACATGAAGAGTGACAAACATATTGAAATGGGTGATACTCTCATAAACATCATAAGTACTATAAAGAGATTCTAAGAGGAGAATAATGAGGAAAATAGCACACACCAAAGCATCCTAAGGATCTTCATAGTGAATGAAATGCAAGAAATGTTTTTGTATTTTTTCTTTATATGATTTTTGTTTTTTGTTTTTTAATTTAAAATGCAAGAGCATAAAAGAAAACTAATATAAGCTAATCTTAAGGAAAGGAGGCAAATGATCCAACACCAAAAAGAAAGAGTTGTCTATCGCGGGTTCACCAAAATGTAAGATATAAAAATATATACAATATATTTTTATATCTATTATGTGTGTGTTGGGTGTTGAAAATGTTGTGGACATATATTACCTCCTAATCCAAGACAAGGAGATCCCAATTGATTAACCGGCAAGAGATAATCAATGCAAAGAGGAATCAACTAGTTATGGATAAAGAGGGAAAGGAGATCTAATTTACTAATTATAAAGTAAAGCAATAAATTAGAAAGGTTAGGATAAAATGAAACATTTATCTTGTAATGTAGCAGATCTAGAAATTTTTGTTTTCTGGTGTTTGTACTGAGTTTTTGGAAATTTTGCAACCAGATCTGGCCTGGAAATACAGAGATAGAGAAAACCCAAAAATCTTTATCTTTTCTGAGTCAGGTCGACCTTGACCCAAATGAAGGTCAACCTTGACCCCTTTATGTTGACCTTGACCTACGCCGCTCCAACAGAAATTCTGTTTGTGGATCCTAAAAGTTTGTCGAAAAGGGTATCCAAATCTACTCTGTGATTTGTTGTTCCGCACCTATTTCTGCAACAAAAATGGTTTTTTTGTTTGGATGAGGGGTTTGCCTTGGTCAAACCCCAATTTTGGAATTAACCTTGAAATAGAATTGAAATGGAGAATGCTAGCAAGTAGTAGAAGAAGATTTAATAATGAAGCTACGATATTCAATAGATATGAAATTGTATTTGAAATGTAAACAAGTATGTTGATATGAAATCTTAGACTCAACATCAAAAACCATAAATGTAAATCAAAACCTCCATGATTGTATGCTTGGAATCCACCTTGAAGGAAGAATGAATAGATCTTGAAGATACACAAAGGATCTTGAAGGAAGATCACACCACCATGATGGATAGATCTAGGGTTTGAATGATGAATCTTGAATGCTTGAACCAAATCCCTTCAAAGGCTTGAATGCTTGAATCCTTGATCTTCAATAGAGAACTTGAATGATTTAATTCTTGAATATAGATGATTTCTTGAATGCTTTCTTTCTCCACCTTCTTGTTCTTATTTTCTTCATGTCAAAATGAGAGGAGAAGGCTTCCTTATATACTAGTCTAGGGTACAAACTTCTAGAGAGGCTGACATATAAGAAATAAATTCCCATTAGGCCTATACCCCTAGGAGTAGACCTAAATTAAATATATTTTAAGAGTCACCACTTCGAAACCCAAAAAAATTGACCCAGAAGTGGAAAAATAAACTTTTGAGTTTCCCCCGCATCCGGCACACTTTCTGATTAAAAGGGGGACCTGGGTCAAGGTCGAAGTCGACCCTGACCTAAGTCAAGGTCGAGGTAGACCTTGACCTAGGGGGTTAAAGCCCTTGGAAAATATGTCAGGTGGGGAAAATAGTGCCCGAAGAGGGCCAATTAGAGTCCTAAACAGGCACAGAAGATGGAAAAGGGGCAGAAATTAAGGGACATGATAATGGCCCAAAACACCCCCTAAGGAGGGCTAAACATTCTTAACATGAAAGTGCTTCCATTTTAAGATGATACAGTATCAAAAAATTTATGTATATGCACTGGAAAAAAGTTGAACTTAACAAAAATATGAATCATATGTGAACTGATGTGAACTCCCCCTATGTACATTCTCTTCATGTGAAGTACATACAATTATATATATACATATAATTTCCCCATTTTTTCAAATTAATTCCAAAAGAATAATGTAATCATAGGTTGTCAAAAATATTCTAATGGGTTTTCTTCAGTGAATCCAAGAGGTTTTCCCATTCCTCCTTAAGGTTCTCAAGAGCAATGTGCTCTAAACTAACTTGTGCATGCATGTCAAAAATGTTTTCTATATTGATATTTATGGGGTGGAAACTAAGTCCTTTGCCTTATTCACATGTCTATCCATTATCTTAAGGTGGGGAAGCAACTCAGCCTAAAGCTTGGTTATCTGGTCTTTGATTGTATCCTCTTGCTTCCTCAAATCAATTCTTATCTGCTGAAGTTCTTGAACTTTTGAAAAATTCTTATGGAATGCATTTGGCTCGGTTAAAGAATTAGTTGCACTGACCTATATCTCTTCATCGAGCTTCTTTATCTTTTCACTAAGCTCAGTAGTGAAGTGGTCTATAGTGCATATAATTTATGTAAAATTGTTATTATTTTTTGAATAATGTTGTCAAGCTCGGTAATGACCTCTAATAGATTGACCTTATTGATTGCCACTTCCTAGCTTATTTTCTCTACTATTTTTATTTGTATGTTTGCCTCTGTCCATTTTTCCATTCTCTTCTCTAAATCTACATCAGGGGCATTGATGTGTTCGGTTAGAGTAGCAAGTTGATCAATGATTGGATTTGACTCATCAACATTGATGTGGGGACTAATTGCATCAAAATGTCTCTAACTTCCTCTAAACCCTATTTACTTTTACTCTCCTGCCTTAACTTTGTCTGTGCAACCTTCCTTGTGCATAGTTCACCATATCTTCTTAAGGATTTGGAGTCTAAAATCCTAGGGCCACATTCAGGAATTTCAATAATCTCACCAAGTGTGACAGGTTCCTTACCATGTTTCTTCTTTGTATTTTTCTCTAGTGTGGGGGATTTATTGTAAGGCACTAGAGCTTTTGTCTCTGGATTTGTCATTCTGGCTTGGTAGATACACTCTCTTCCTTTTCTTGTTTGGTGACTGGTGTCTTGGTGTCTTGTCCTTGGGCATCTTTTTTGGTGTTTGTTGCATCTTTTTTTTAGCCTCTTTCTTTTTAGGCTCATTTGTACCATTTCCCTTAGTTGTATCCTTTTGTTGCTTAGGTGTAGATCCTTTGGGTTCCTTTTGTGTAGCAATCTCAATTGCTTGAAGTAATATAGGTAAGTCACCCAGTATTTCAACTATTGTTGCCTCACTAGGTGGATTCTCCTTGGTGTTATCTGCAATAGTATTGATGTCCTCAACATTATTTACATCATCAGGATCTATGTGTGTGATGTCCTCAATCAAAACATCATATGTCCTGATGGTTACTAGCTGCTCAAGAGCATCTTGTTTATATTCTTAGTATATCTAGCCTAGTAGAAATCCACAGCATAAGTATTATATGCTATCTCTATATTGGATACATGTATTAGGTCCTTGGTGGCTATGTCTACATCATCTAAGTGAACTCCTTTTCCTTTATTTTTGTCCTTCTTCTTGGGAATGATAGCTAGTGCAAGTTGATCAGCTTCTACCATAGATTCCAAAATCTTAGCCCATAGAAGCTTGATATTTTCATCAACTACCTCAAGGTCGCCTACCAAAATACTTAGTGCTCTACCTTTCGTCAAAAAAAATTTAGAATATTATTTCATCAATTCCTTTCTTCAAGGGTGGAGAAGTAGTTGTTCAGGATCTTGTCCTTGCTCTTATAGGTGTTTCTACTTGTTTCATTTTCCCTGTGGTCTTTACTGGTGCAGCTTTAATATCCTTATCTAACTTGGTATCCTCCTCATGTTCACTATTACCAATTAACAGTAGTTCCTCAGTTGTGTCTTCAACTAGATTAGCTATTGATTCTTCTTCATCTACTCCATCATCTCCAAATTATTTCACTAGTGTGGCCATCATCTTTTTGAATTTTCTACTTACCTTCACTCTAACTAGATCCATTTTTATTCTTAACTTAGTCTCTTCGTAGGTTCCAAACCTAGTAGCTTTTAGATCTTTGGGCTCGGCCAATAGTACCTTAATTGACCTAGAAGCTCAGTCAATATCTAGTTCATAGCTCATTGGGGGTAACCAAGCAGTCCTTTGTTCAACTACCTTGATCAAAGTGGTGTCAGTATCCACTAAGAAACATATATCTTCTTTATGTTTCTCTACCAGCTGACCTGGTATTCTACTTCTTTTGTGCATTCTATCCTTGAATTTTCCAAAATAGTCATCCATAATAGTAACAAAATTTTGACCTAGATTCTTAATAAACTCATTTATCTATATTATAACTGGTCGGTTGACATCCCAGTCAATATTACTGACTAATGGAAAGAAGTTTTCATGTAGAAAAATATACAAACTAGTAGAGAACCAAAATTACAAGTGTTTGTCTTCATTACCCAAATGGGTCTCATGTTTTCCTCTAGTTGTTTCAATAGAAGCTCGATGAGGTCAAATTGAAAACCCTTCTTAACAATCTTATAAGCGATGTCTATGACTCCACAAGGTACATTTTTTGGCCTACTCGATTGAAATATCTTATAACTAACAACATAGGCTCCAAATATTATCTATGGATCAACGATTGTGTTAACTCTCATACCTCTTCCATCCCATTATGCTCCTGTAAGCTTCTCAGTCTCAATCCTCAGTGCACTCCTTATGGCCTTAGCTTTATCAGTAGTAGGGTAACTAATGACCACATGTATGATATCCTTTATTATTTTAACTAGTTCATCTAGCCATAATTTACCTTCATTCACTCAGCTAAGAACAACCCTAATCCATTATGTCTTGAACTCTCTCAAGAAATATAGGGCATTCATCAATCCCTTCACCTCTAGGTGTTTGTGCTCATCCTTGAGCTTTCCATTCACACTCAACTCTTGGTAAGTTGATTGAAGCTCAAAATCTCTGATTTCATCGATCTTGCAATGGATGTATGGGTGAATATCTTGTACCAAAAAAACCCTAGGTAGTATACTGGAAAACATGCTCGTTTGATCAATTTGTGATGCAATTTCAGGGTGCAACTTGTATTTTGGTTCATCATAAGTTACGGACTTAATCAATGTGACCTTCTTGTCACTCTCAAACTTTGATTTCATGACCTTAGATGAAGACACCATTGTTTCTCAAATTTAGGGCTTCGTGAATATTTAATAAAACAACTCGCCGGCTGAGGAACTTACTTGTGGTCATGATAAACTTGCTTGGGATCTCCTTACATTTCTGCTAAAGGCTCTGGAAATTCTTCACTCAAATTTTCTCAAATCACTCTGGCTCTTATTGTGTTCGTTGTGTGATGAAACGACTAACTTCATCGCATATTTATACTAGAAATCTCTTTTCCCACTCAAACTTTCAGATTAAATGCTTTACCTACCACATCTCAATAAGCATAGTTGCACTCAGTTAACACTTCAAAGACTTTATCTCGGTTAATAAGTAGATATTTACTCAGTTGATACTAAAACTTGGTTAACCTTGCCAATATTCACCGACTAGCAAACAACAGTCACAGTTTTACTGACTATACACATTTAGAGTTCTAAACATATAGTACCATAATGCATCTTATTTCATGTTGATTTGGTGTTCATTCACTAGATATAAGGAACTATTGTAAGATATAACCGATTAAAATTCAGTTCCATACATACCTTAATTACTTAGGTGGAGGTGGTGATATCACCCAATCCAATGGATGAGGTGTTACTGACTGTCGTGCTTGATCCAGCATTGTCATTTGATGCTTTTCTCCACATTTGATTTCTTATCCTCATTATTCCTTCAATTGTATTGCCATTTGTATCAGCATTTATCTTTGGTGCTCGGTCTCTGCAATCTTTTCTCAAATGACCAACCTTGTGATAGAGCATACATGCCATACCAGTGCTTGTCCAAATGCAAGATCGTCCTCTCTAGTTCTTTCTCATGCAATTTGCTGCTACATGTCCATTTCTACCACAAGCTATGCAATTAACCCAAGTTTTTTAATCCCAAGTATATGCATTACCTTTCCTTTTTGGTTGATATGTTTTTCTTTTGTTCTTTTGGTGTCCATACTTGCTTCATCTTTATCCTACATTTTTGTGATATGTGTCCATGCATGTTGCAAGTGTGATAATGTTTTTCCATATAAGGTTTCTTAGGAATCTTATTCAAATTTGATATGCACTCATGTGCTTGTGTCCATACTTATTACAATTATAGCAATAACCATTAAATGTAGGAATGGATTTAGGAATACCTTTTGCTTTGCTTCTGCAAACATTTGATGTGTGGCCCAATTTTCCACAATGATAACATGATAACTTCTTTGGCCTTGGATTGACATAGGCATTCTTCTATTCAACTTGTCTTGATGACTCTCCCTGCTCGGTATAGCCTAAGCCAGTTGTGCTATCAAGTCTTTTCTAACTGTTCAAAAATTCATCCATTCTTTTAGTACTGTCTTCAACTTTCTTGATCATCTCATTATGTTGTTGTTGAATCTTTACCTCATTCTTCAATGTTTCATTTTCTTCTCTTAATTCACCGATGTCTTCCAAGTTCCTTGTAAGCTCATTGTTTACTTGGTTGACTTCCTAACTTATGACGACCATCTAATTAGAGATTTCAAAGTGATGCTCAGTGAGTCTCAGTATCTCATATTTTGTCTCTTGCAACTTATCAATCATTTGCCTCCTATCTTCAATAGCCAAATTTCTTTCTTGTTATGGTTGCCTTGCATTGTTCATGACATCAATAATCCTAACCATTTGTGTCTCTTGACCGATGTACAGTGCTTTCACTTGTTTAGTAAGATGTATATTCTTTTTAGATAGATCTGATATGGTTCCTTTAGATGCATCAGATATGCTACCAGATCTAGATCTAGATGCCTCAAATGGATCATCTATCTCTTCTTCATGATAATCACTCTCATTATACCAAATTTCCATATCCTTCCTTTTGATTAGTAAATTTTTTAGTTTTTCTTTGGCTTCCTTGAATTGTTCATGTAGATCTACATTTTTATTTTTTGATTCTCAATAGTATTATCAAGCTTGTATCTTTCCATCCTTAGATCTTCTCTCTTCAATGATTAAAATTTCCAAAACAAGAGAACGAGCTTTGATAGAAATTGTTTGGATTATGGAAAGATATGTACTAAGAGGAGAGAGGCGAATCAGTACCTTTAAAACTTTTCAAGACTGAAACTTTGTAAGCATAGATAGCATTAACCAACTGAATCCATTGCATGTAACATACATTCAAATATAACTAAAAATATAAATGCATGTAATCAATAAACCATTCATGAAACTTCATACACTTAATAAAAATATTTCGGTATCATAGAAACCCTTTTTAGAAGGTAAAAACTATGGTGGGGATGACACCCACAAAGCTTCACTACTGCAGTAACAAAGTATTTCAGTTAAGGCTACAAAGATTGTGATCACTTATGGTGATCTATCCCTATTAGGAGTAACAATAAGATCAGCTAGATCTACCTAATTAGAGGATTTTAGTAACACAATCAAGTGTGCACTCGGTTAGGAGATTTATAATAGAACTGTTAGGTTCACTCTGTTAAGAGATTTAGAAATCTACTGCAATGGTTAAAGAGTAACAATAAGATGTATATGTAATTAGCAACTCAAACTTGTATGATTCAGATCTATGAAATACTATAAAGATATCACTTTTTAGTGATGTATATGTCCTTCTATTATGCTTGGTAGCCTTATGTCTATTCTAAAAAACTAAATGCTTCTATCAAATCCTTATGTCAAAACCCTGTCTAATCTTCTAATGTCTTAAGTGCAGCTACCCCTTGATGATACAATATCATAATGACATCTTTACAAATTACATATCAAACTAACTTGACCTAATTAGGGTTTTACATTATCTTAGAAAACCTAAGATCAACGGTGAGAATAAATAACCTAGATCTACAATACATAGGAGTCATAAAAAATTTAATGATTACATCCGTATTTAATTCTGTCTCAATCTTGGTAAACCATTTTCTGATCGATGTGAACCATTTGCCTTGATGTTTGTGTCATTTCAAACTATTATGTCATTTCCTATTTTACTCAGTGCTCATTGCATTCATCACTTGGTAATTAGCTAGTACTCAGTTCATATGAATACTCGGTGACCACAATGCTCGGTACTCAGTGATCATCTAGCTTAGTAAGAGTACTCGATAAAATCTATGTTTGGTTAACTCAGGTATCTACCTTGTGTCCTGCTCGGTGTATAGGCTTTATGCATTGACTGACTGTCCTGTTTTGTCTCCTTTACCAAATGAGTGATATAGTGATACTAATGACAACCATTAATGCTCAAATAGACATTCAACATAGTAGGAATCATCGCTAGATCCAAGAAAGGACTCTAGTGGAAGTCATTGTTCTCTTCACTAGGAGTGATTGTAAGCTACGTAGAAAGCATGTTAGGCAAATCATAATCCAGATCAATATTTTCATATTCATCATCACTAACATGTGCATAAGAATAATTATCAAGAGTATCTTTCATATCAAGATTAATAGAATCTAAAATATGAATAGAATCATCATGTTTATCCTTTTTCAAATTGTTATTTTGATTAACTTCCTTTAAAGGCTCAAGCATGGGTTGATCAAAAGAAGGGAAATGTTGAAAGGAAGACATAGTGCAAGAAGCAAGGTTACGAGCCTTAGCCTTGGATTGACAGTTTTTTTGATGTTGATGAGCATGCTGGTTATGAATGGTTTTACAAGATAAACTTGATGGATTAGGTTCCAAAATCATATATTTTAGGGAGGGAACGACTACGGGTTGAGGAATAATAGGCGGAGTAGATAAGATAGTTGCATAAGTAGCATCCTTAGGAAGGCTAAGCTCAAGAATATTTTTGTAGATGTGTTGAACCTAACCTCTCGGGAGAACATGTAGACACTCAAACATTAGTAAAAAAAATGCATGCTATATATAATAAGAAATTCAAATCACACCAGCTTTGTTTGAGCCAAAACGGGAGCACCCAAGCCCCATTTGATTTGCTCTTTTTGGGAGAATGTGGATGTGCTCTCCAAATACAATGAGAGTATCCCCAAAGAAACTTAAGATGATTCTAAGATAAATGAAATCCAAGGAGACCTCAAATGATGCAAGAAACTAGTATTGAGAACTAGCTTGCAACAAGGGTTTCAATGATGAAAATGATCAAGATTTAAGCTAGAAATGATGTGAAATGAAAGATTGAAGTTCTTTAATCATTAAGCATGATAATGTGATTGAAATTGAAATGAAATTATAGTGCAAAATAAAACTAATGTTCATTCACCATTATGATTAAGCTATGTGATTTATATTGAAAAGGAATTGCAATGCATAAGGAAAACTAAGCTAAGATTCATTAACCATTTAACATTGTGCTATGTGATTGAGCTTGAAAAGAAACAAAAAATGCTAAAATGCTATAAATTCTAGAGAAAAATTAACATGATAACAATGCATGAAAGGAATTGGTAAATTTCTCTTGGAGAGGCATCTATTTATAGAGTTTTGGGAGGAGAGAGAGGGCTTGGATGAGGTGGCACCTATGTGGCATCCACATAGGAGCCACATAGGTGATACATGGGCTAAATGAGATGGAAATTTTGAAAGGTCAAGTTGAGACAAGATGGGCATTTAAGGTTGAGTGACTCAAAGTTTCTCACACATGTGTGAGAAACTTTAGGGAGGAGTGAAGGAGACAAGGATGTAAGAGCCTTTAAGGAAGTTGGGTGGCTTCCTTGGGAAGAGTTTCTCACACATGTGTGAGCAACCCATTAGCTCTAATATTGGTTAGGAATCAATTTTTAAGTGAGATTAGAGGAATGATTAGGTGGGAGTGTAGGTTTAGCACATGAGGTGATAGGTGTAGGCTAGGCTTTAGGTGGAGATTTAGATTAATTTAAATTATATTTATATTAATCAAGGCTTAGGAGAATATTAGGATTTTGGAGCAATTTAAATAAATAGAGATTTATTGAAAAAGGATTTACGAGAGACATGTATTAAATAAATTTAATAGATTAAGAGGGGAGTATTCAAATTAGATTTAAATACTTTAGATAGTGAACCTGACTTAATTATATAATTATAATTAAATAGGTAGAGGAATATGACAAAAAATGATTAATTAATTACAATGTCACGGGGATTATTAATTAAATAAACTTAATTAATATGAAATATTTTTAGGTGTCTACATTTTTCTACCTTGTAACGTTGATAGGATCGAAAGAGATGATTAGGACGGTTAGGCATTTTTTGAGGGAGAGATGGCCAAAAGAAATCTATATCAGCACAATCTCGAGGACGTGAAGGTTTTTAAAGGGAATGATTAATGGTGATAACTTCTCCTTTGTGGGGAAACTTTATGCACTTATGCACATGAGAGGCTATAGATTATATGGAGGAAAGCCATGAAATACCAAGCTTAACCTGAAATTGATCAAAAGTAGGAATGACAACAAAGGTAGTGTAAACAACCTTACCAACAATAATCATAGGAAGATTGATAGAACCTTATGGGCGATAAAGAAAACCATTACAATTTTGAATCCAAACACTAGATTTATGATAGGTATCCTTATGAAACCCTTTACTAAAGATATTTTCTTCAGTGATAACATTCACAATGCAAGAGGGATCAACAAAAATACCATGAGAAGGGATATGAGAAACCCTAAAAGTAATGTAAAGAGGACCATTAGGTTCTTTAAACATATTAGAGTCATCAAAGGTTATAGGAGATGAAGGTTTAGGAAGAGGTTGAGATTGAGACTCAACATGATTAACCACATGATTATCTTCTTATACCTTATCATCATAGCTAATGTTGGTAACTAGAGAAGAAGGTTGATTAATGACATTTGTTGAATGTGAAGGCAAAGGATTGGTGTGGATTTGCAACTTATGGCTAGGAGGTGCTACAAACTTATTCGTATCATTAACCTCAACATCAATAGATATAGCATTGGAATCAATAAGATCTTGAATATAATTCTTCAAAGCATAACACCTTTGAGTATCATGACTAGGTTGACGATGGTATTGACAAAAAGCATTTTGATCAAATGACTTAAGCATTGGTTTGCTAGTGTCAATAGGATGGATAGGAGAAAGTTTAATAATGTTGGCATTAATTAAATTTTTCATCATTGCATGCAAAGGTTCAGATAAAGTAGTATACTTACGATTAGGATGATACACAAAGGAAAAAGTAGTCATACTTTTGGACGTAGTGGCCACTTGATCATAAACTATGTTTGTTGACTTGTGAATCTTTATGTAGTTGTTAGGCTTAGAGAAATTATTTTGATTAACAGAGGCATCACTCTTATCCATAGTAACAGGAGCCATTGAAGTAGAGCTCTCAAGCTTATTCACTTGTAACTGATAGTGGTGAAGCACTACGCAAAGATGTCAAAAAGAAGTATATTCAGTAAGGAGAATATTATCTCTAATGTCCTTTAGCAAATTAGAAATAAAGATATATTGAATATTATGATTAGGCACATGATAAGAAATTTAAGCATATAAATGCTTAAATCTGCCAATAAATTCACTAACTTTTTGTTTAACATTTTTCTTACAATGTATTAAATCAGTCAAAGAAATTTGAGGACCAATTTTATTTTGAAATTGTTGAATGAAAGCATTAGAGAGAATTTGAAAGGAATTAATAGAGTAAGGAGGTAAAGAGAAATACCTTTGCAAATATTTATCCCTAAAAGTACGTGTGAACAAATTAGTTGTGAACCTAAAGTTGTGAGAAAAATCACTACATATAGTTTGGAAAGTCCTAACATGAATCACAAGATCACTGTTACCATTATAAGTCTCAATACGAGGTATCTCCATATGTTTTGGGATAACAAAATGAAGGATATCTAAGGAAAGAGGATTATCAATATCACATGTAGGGATGTTGTACTTGGATTGAGTGAATTGAGATACTTGTTGTTTTAAAGTAGTGACAGTCTAAAGTAAGCTACTAATGGTAGGATTATAAGACCCAATAGTAGGCATAGACATATTGGATGTACTAGGAAAGTTTTAGGAAGCTGAAGGAAAATGCAAGGATGTTGGTGGAGGATTACAAGGAACGGGAAGAGGATTGGAATATATGAAAGGGACAAAATTGTATGAGGGTAATGAGGAAGGTATGGAGGTAGGAGGAACCCTTGAAGGAAGTGAAGGATTAGGAATACCAACACTTAAAGGAGTGGAAAATTGCATAGAATTTTTCATGAGATGTGGCGTATAGGTAGGAATACTAGAAATGGTAGTAGAAATCGGGATAGAAGGTTCAATGGTTGTGGAAGGAGGAGTGTATGCTAACTCTTGAGCACATTTTGTCAAAGGCTTAGCATGAGTATCAATAAGATATGAGATACCACACAAAAAGGATATGTTATTAACATCATTAATAATAATCTTCTTAATAGCCTTAATAGAGGAAATACTATCGGGATTTGGGTTCTCTTGCACAAGCCAATTTTTTAATTTATCAAACTCATGAGAGAGTTTATCAACTTGGGAAGGATTAATTCTTAAGGCTTCATCCTCATCGTGGGAGGAATGAGAAGAATTATTCTCCATTATGGGATTGAGATCTTGAGGGAAAATATTAGTATCATCATGGGTTCTAGAAAGGAAAGATTAATCATGGTCAAAAGAGCCCATGAGTCTATGACTTCTCCTAATGAGAATGATAGAGGTTGGACTTAGTGTAATAAAGATCATAAAAGAGGATATCACAAAGGAAACTCTAATGAGATTAACCACACAATTGTCAATGTAATAAAGAGCAAAGAAATATCTAACCAAACACATATAGCTAAATCTAAATCCAAAATAGGGTTCACCAAATAGGAAAAAGGAAATCGAGGGATCTAACTCCAATTCAAAGGGTAGTTGTAATGCATTGAGTTCACCAAAAATTTTAGTGAAGGTGAACACACAAGATAATGGAAAGGGAAATCTAACACCAAGATTAAAAGAAAGTTGTAACGCGTTGGGTTCACCAAAATGTTTAGGGGGGGAAATGGTGTTGATGGATTTAACAATATAAAATATGTGAGATGTATTCATTAATTAACCATTTCCATCCTAACATTTAAAATACAAGAGAAATAGGGGCTTCTAGGCGTAACTCTCAATATAACCTAGGTTAGATTAGTAAAAACCAAGGAGATAAAGGGATGCCAATGCTAAACCAAAATATACTAAGGAAGTACACAAGCAAGTACTCTTTCATGCAATGTAAGATTTGATTAAGGTTATGTAAATGCACTTGTAAAATTTGAACTAATTGATTTAGCAAGATAAGCAATAGAGATCTAGGTACTAAATGTAAGCAATCAGTCCAATTAAGATTTGAAAACAAATCTAAACTGAGATGTAAAATAGATAATGAGGTACTTACCTTAAAATATGAGGAGTAATATTATTTTCTACTCTAAAAATTATTGTTTTGGACTTGTGACTAAATTTTTGACTATAGATCTGCGATCATGGCTGAAAACCTAGAAAATGTTAAAAATATCAAGCTGTCGGGAATAGGTCGACCATGTCACTGTGTTCCAAAATAGGTCAAAAAAGTCATTGTGTTCCCAAGGCACATTTCTGAAGTTGACCTTGGTTCTTCAGATAGATCTCTATCTACAACTTCTAGATATGTACCAACAATTCTAAGAGCCTACTCCTACATATAGAAAACTAGGTTTTGGGGTTGGGGTGGATAAGGGCTTGCCTTGGTCAAGCCCTAGATTGAGGAATTGACCTTGAATTAAAATATAAATGTATAAATGAAAGGAAAATGATGTGTACAAATTTAACTCACTGTGTCACCACATCGAACAATATGAAGCCCATGTGAACACGCTAAATCTAAAGAGTGTTGATTGCAATGTCACCACTCGCTATCCTCGAGTCACCGTACAAGCCACTGAAAATCCACCTGTTGTAGATTGACTTGATGTACCATTAACATCTACATGACCTACATTGCATTATGAAATTATTTCCCAATTGAAGAAGACACCTACATAGATATCCATCTTAGAGCTTCTACATACATCCCTTATCCACAAAGAGGTCCTTAAAAATGCCCTAACTGAGTCCCTTGTACCAAAAAATATCAATGCATTCTAGTTCCAAGCAATGATCAAAAATTTACCCCCCCAACAACACCTGGTGTTTACTGAAAAATATTTCCAAGGTCTCAATCCTCATCACAATAATCCCATGCATATCCAAGTCACCATCCATAATACCCGAATCAAAAGAGTCCTCGTAGATAATGGATCCGGTCTGAATTTGTGTACTTTGAGCATGATCCACAACATTAGTCTTTCTAAAGACCTTATTGATGTAAATAAGAGAATCACAATAAAAACATATGATGATAGAGAAAGGGTGATTAAAGGTCTCATTGCACTCCCCTTACAAGTGGGCCCAACCCTCATTGAAATAGTCTGTCCAGTGCTTGATCTAGATCTACCCTATAATATTCTTTTGGGTAGATCGTGGATACATGCTATCTCAAGTATCCCATCCATGTTTCATCAATGTTTAAAGTTCACACACCATGGGGCCAAAATAACAATCCTTGGAGATCATGAACCCTTCCAGTATTGCAAAAGACTGGAAGGTAAGCAACCAAATTACTGCCCACAAAATGAGTATGTTTGTCCTGTTGGAAAAGAAACTCATGTCCAGCCCACTTCTTCTGAAGATAAGGAAAAGACATTTAACTAGACTAAAGGAAAGGAAAAATTTACTCAAGAGAAGAACACTGAGTTTGAAAAAGAAGGTTTGATTCATAGATCAAGGTATGGGGGAATATAAATTTGCAAATGCCATGTGTATTGATCATCTCCCCCTCTCCCCCAAGTCCTATGGTAAAACTTCACAACTCTTCCCTAAGGGAGATAAGGAAACCATGAAATGCAAGAAGACCACATTTGAACACTAAGGATCCCTTTTAGATGAACACATGGAACATAATGTCTTATCTTGGCTATTTGATGATGAATAAGATAAACCTATGGATATCCCTAAGGGTAAATATGTTAAGGATACTCCCATTGTCGTAAGCATGGGATATCATGGTACTAGCCTTGGAGAAAAAGGAATTGGAAGGAAAACTTGCATCAAAGCAATTGGGTATCCCCGTGGAAAAGGATTGGGTTCCATAGAGACTAAGAGAACCTTTGCCAAGAACTATTGTGTGAATGAATCTGATTCATACATGGAAAAAGATTTCTTCAATGTCCCTTTCCAATACATTGAAGATGATCTTGACACCCATGTCCTCAATATCGCCCAATCAAACCTTTCCTCACCTGATCTTCCCCTTACCAACCTTGAGTTAATTTATTGGGACCAACAAGATTCACCACCTACCTTAGATGTATGTGATTTAGATGAGATAGTTATAGAACTTTTTGGACTAAGGAATCTCTAAGACAATGAGCATCATATTCACTACAACAAGAAATCCTACTTCAGTAGCCTAGTCAACTCCCTTAGTTGCAAAAGTGAAGAAGCTAAAAATTCAAAAAATGATAAAACATATTTGGGTGAAAACCTTTCTAAGGCACCCCTAGATGAAGAAAAAGATTAAATAAAGGATGTTCCCTCTAGTGAAAACCTTTTTGAGGTGCTAGAGGAGGGGGAAGTTGACTTTCCTTTTATGTCATTACTACTAGAAAAATATTCTATTCTCATAGAAGATACAGTTGTGTGATGATGATAATCACCTTCATGAAATTAAGATCAAATTAACAACAATTCTAAAGTAAATACAATGCAAATCTATTTTAAAATGAAACTAAGATCTATAGCATCTCATGGCTCTCTAGAAAGAGGTGGTAAGTGAAGCTCTTAGCTCAAATCTCCACTAGTGACACTTCTAAAATGAGAATGTATGTTGCTATGCTTTTACAATGCTTCTATGATGATGATTCTAGCTCAAATTGATAAAAGTATAATGCAAATTTATCTAAATGCTCTTAATTGCTCTTAGAATGCTCTTCAATTGCCTACAGTAACAATGCTTTGCAAATGAATTTTTTTAAGATATCAATTGCTCTCAAAATGCTTCATATTTATAGTAAATTCCCAAGAGTAGGGGGTGGAGTGAAGTAATCATGATTAACCTTTGGTTGAGTCAAATACTTTGCTTTGTTCATAAATGGGGGGACAATTTAAAAGTTTGTCTCAAAGCTTTGGATAAAAGGACAAGATTGAGTGGTTGAGATTGAAACTTTAGAATGAGTGATTGAGATTCAACCTTTTTGAGTGATTTGTGTCTTTTTGTCCTCAATTCTCATTGGTTGCTCAACTTTGTTGAAAGATATTAGGAATTATTAAATTTAATTAATTAATTAAATTTAGCCATGTAAGGGTAATATGTTCATTTTGATTTTTGATTTAAACAACTATACAATTACTTGATTAAAATCAATTATGTAGTATTTTTCCCCCTTTAAGCTTTGATTTAATTATTTAACCTCATTATTTGATTTTTCCTTTGCTCTAATTGATTTTGTCCAACTTGATTTAATAAATGTCCATTTTAATTGATTTGATCCCTTTTATTGATTTTTGCAATTTAAAAGCACTTGTCCATTTTTCCATGTCTACAAATGCCCCTGTTTCAATTGATGTGTGAAGAACATTGATTCAAAGATTCTTTTGAGTCCTGATCACTTTTAGGTTCTGATTGTTGATTCACTGATTCACTGCTGATACTGATTGATTACTGCCTTTGATATGATATGATTGTTGATACTGATGATACAAAAAAAAATTGTGATGCCCCACTGATTCCAATGATGTTTGATTTCAATTTCAATTTGATACCCTGATGCCCCCTCAGAAATTAAAACATATTGATTATTTTATTTGATAGATTTGACAATGAGAATTGATTCATATGTTTTCATTTCTAAAAATCTTGATGATATGCCATGATTGAAGAATATGCCTTGGTTGACTTGATAGGTCAATACATAGGTCTAAGCCAAATTTTACCTCCAAAATTAGGTCAAAATAGCTTAAATAGGTTGAAAAACCTTGATTTACTATTCATTTTTACTTTTGTCTTTGGTGATTTTGCTCTGATCCTGCGGTGAATTTCGAGATGGTTGTCCCTATTTGAGAGCATCGATTTGAGAGGTGTCGGCAATATGCGAGGCCACCTGACTATGGAACTCCAGTGAGTTATTTTGAACTCCTTTGCATTTATTGCTTATTTATTAGCATTTATTACAATTTTCCATTTGATCGTTGCCTTGAATATGTAAAATCACGCCTAGGAAAATTTCACTATCACCTAGACCCTTTTACTGTTGCATCTGCGCTTTTCTCTCACCCATCTATGTAGTTTAATGTCACCTATGAAACTTTCATCCTCGCCTAAGAATAGGATATTCATGCGTAGATCTAGGTCAAAAATGCCAATTTTCATATATGGTACCGCGTAGGAAACCCTAACAATTTGTTGTTGCCTAGGCCACATTTGGTTGTTGCCTAGCATGATTCAATGTCACATGCAATGAGAACTATCACGTAACACCCGCAAAGTGTTGTGTTACTACTTTTTATTATCGCTTCAGAGAAATGTCACCTGGTATGATTAAAATCACGCCTACAGACTTTTGAAAAAAAATTACACTTGTACTTAATTATGTCTGATGATAAATTTGATGACTTTCGATGCTCAATTTGAATGATTAGATTAGGTCTGTTGCATTAAAAAAAAAAATGGATTAATGATATCAGGATAGTGTTACCAATGAATGTGATGTGTCAATCCGATTAGGATAGGATACTGATAGGATAAATCAATCAGTGTAAAAATTGATATGATTTGAGACTGCTACTTCATTCTCAGGACACAGAGACATGAACAAATGGTACTTGGTGTGATTGCTTGATACTTTTGATAGAATTCATTGACTTGATATAATTCCTTGATATGGTATACTAATATGATTCCTTTGCTTTTCCAACAGGCAATCTTCCCTACTCTGTACATTCGAACAGTTGCTTCTTGGGTCATTGATTTGGGTCAGACACTTATGGATGCTAAGTTTTGTGTGATCGAGTTGTGCAGATTGAGTTTCCTTCTTGATCTTCCATAGTTATAGTTGAACCATGGTTTGTTGACTGTTGTGGCAGAGCGATGGCACTCCGACCACAATACATTTCACTTGCCTTATGGAGAGATGACTATCACGTCTGAGGATGTGTATAGATTACTACGTATCCCATGCAGAGGAGAGGTAGTTTATTACGATTCCATTTATGATTCTACAGTCTGCCAACTAGTGTTTAGGGACAACTCTATTGATGATGACACTATCACCTGGCCTCAGTTTGCTTCATTTCCTACATTGCCAGCAGTACTTGGTGCACTGATCGGTGGTTTGCTTCTTCCCGACCTGCGAGGTCATGGTTTTTCTGTCAGATGGGGTAGGATTCTGGAGGATTTTCTTGCTCATCCTTGATGCTTTGATTGGGGTTTATGCATCCTTGCACAGCTCTACCATGATTTGCATGAGGTAGTCTATAGAGAGAGTGCATCATTGTCAGCCAATGTAGTTATTCTTCAGTTGTGGATATGGGAGCATCTTTCCATCACTAGGCCTATTTCTGACAGGGTTCGACCTCCTGGTTTTCCATATGCTTTCTATACACTGGTATGGTTGTGCAGCATCATTTGGGTCATCTAGATTACTAGAGGCCACAGGTTAATGATCTCGATCAGGTTCTATGGAGACCATACAGGGGTTGTGAGCACTGGAGAGAGGATGATGATGAGCTACCTTACATGTTTTCCCCTCGCTAGATGATTGGTCACACTACTACTACTATTGAGCACTTCTTCTTTGGTAGGGTTTCTAGACAGTATGGTCGGATACAGGATATGCCTTAGGGTGTAGCACTATATGCTCGGGTATAGGCAAAGAGATCTATGTGGGGTTCTCTCATTGATTATCAGTTTGCATTGGATCAAATTACTGGTATGGCTTATTGTAGGTGGGAGATGCTTCCTAGTATGGCTGATGTCGGTATGTCTCATGAGTATGTAGATTGGTGGGCTCGTAACAGGTTTACTCATTTCACTAATCTAGCAGAGCCTATCCTGGGTCAAGGTGATCGTGGCGGTGGTGATGGAGGTGGTGGTTTTAGATGGTGGAGATGGTGAGGATAGAGATATCCTCCTACTATTGGTCGAGTACGAGTGAGAGGTGGTCATGCGAGGGAAAGAGATCAAGCTAGAGGCCATGATGATGCACTTGATGTACGTCCTAGAGCAGATAGACAACATAGAGCTCACAGACAGTAGAGACAGGTTCATGTTGATGTTGCTAGGTAGATTCCAGGTTGATTAGATCCTTTGGTTCAATTGCAGAGAGTTGCCTTGGCTCAGTAGGATGATGTTCCAGTACAACAGGATGATGTTCCAGCACAGTAGGTGCCTACACAGGCTCAGCAACCTCAAGATCAGGGACAGGGTTCATAGGATGTTCCCACTATGGGTACTGTAGTACAGGAGGTTCAGGCTATGAGGACATATATGTCTAGTGTTGTTGGGCATTTAGATTAGGTTGATGCCTTGATGCAGCAGTTCATGTCAGCGATGGTGCAGAGACAAAGTGGAGTGAGCACTTCTCAGGCTCCTCCTACATAGGATGGTAGAGGTCCAGATGGATCTGGTCCTATAGGATCTTGATTGATAGATGACAGATTCTCTCATTGTTGATGTCCTTGTATCACCTATTTATGTTTTTGATTGATCAGAACATTTGATGTATCATTTTGTATGACATGGTATCTTGATATACCGATTTGATGGATCACTGATGAACACTTTTTGATGATATATGATGATATACTCCTTGGTTCTCCTTGATGAGTTATTTATGAGATTTTCTTTTATGCAACTATATGATGTGTTTATGCATTTACTTTGATTTATGCTATGGATGCAGTTATCTTATTTTATGATATAGATAAATGAATGCAATGATGTATGGATTTATGACATGTTTTTCTCTGTTTCTCAATGTATGGATGCAAAGTGTTTTATGGAAATGCCCCTATTTTTTTGAATTTTTTGAATGGATAAAATGTTATCCTTAATTATATGCAAATGATGGATGAGTAACGAATCTTGTCTTTTCTCTTGATTTTCTGATATATGGATAATGAATAATGATTAATGTTATGCATGAATGCAAAAGATAACCTCACTTCTTTATTTTGATTTATCGAGAGTAAGACGTTTGATTGAACCCCTCATTTCTTTAATGTTTTTTACCATCCAAGATTATTGATGTACCCCCTTGTCCTTGGAAAATTAACCACAAACAAATGCAATTAATCTAACATGATAATGCAATGAATCTAACATGATAAAGCAATGCAATTAATCTAACATGATAATGCAATGCAATGCAACCTAAGTGTCACCAGCTTTTAGCAAAGAAATGCCATGGAGATAAATTTTCATCATTGAGCATTTTGGGACCGGAAAGCAAGTACAATCATCACTGACCACATCATGATGATATGAATACCACTTTTTATCTCTTTTGGTAACCCCTTTGTGAACCTAGTACAACCCTCACTAGTTGGATGACCAAACTATGGGAGTCTGAATACCAGTGTCAACGGATTCAATGTTGCAAGTGAATTTTTGGTATTAAGATATGGAAGATCTAAATAGCCAAGGGATCCATTTGTGTAAACAAGAAAAGGTCAATCCATCCTCTTATGAGATAGTCCTCGATGGTTCTTTGATGACCATGTCATTAGACGAACTCTCATAAGTCAATGAATCTTCCTCAAAATAATCACTCAAAGGCAAATAAACTATCACATCTCTCACATGGCTAATCTAGTCGAAACATCATTGATTAGCTAAAAAGAGGTGATAAAAAGTCAATTTCACAAAGATTATCAAAAAAAAGTTTCAAGTGTTTTGCAATGTTTCCTGATTTTCAAAAAGTATTTCCAAGCATTTTGATCTTTAAGGTGTTTTGTCAATTTTTAATCTCAAATTATAAAGTCAATTAAGGCTCAAGGATCATGTTGTAGGATCAAATACTTGGATTTGAACAATGATATCCATCAAAGGTTCAATAAACTTTCCACTCTTCTAAAACTCTGATAAATCTCTCTTTGACGTGATTGATTGTAGCACTTATTGAATCCATTTGGTACCAAATTTCCAATCCTCTTTTTCCCCCAAGTGATAAATGTGATCATTCGACAAACTTAGGGTTGATAGGCAATGCAACAATGCGACTGAAAAACTTTATTATGACTATGTAAAAATGACGGATGCAATGGTAGTTGTACAAATGGGATGTTGGAAATGCAATATGGACATATGTGACTAGGAAAGACAAACTTAAGGGAGCAAAAGGCGCTTGTTTACCAAGTTTTCACCTTTTGGATTTTTTTTATTTTTTTTATTTTTTTTACTACCAAGGCGCCTATTGCTAGGTTTTCACCAAGGCACTTTTTTCTCTTTTTTCTTTTTTTGTATTTTTTTTTTTCAATTTTTTTGTATTTTTCAAGATCTCTTTGACTATGTACAATAAATATGATGCTCCTCATATGATACTCTTTATTCTCTTTCATCTCCCTCATGTGTAGAACCTTTTGAGATGAATGTTGTTGATGGGTTCTTGGAGTTCCTCTCCTTCACAATCTGATAACTTATAGGTTCCCATTCCAAATGAAGACACTATGATGAATGGACCAAGCCAATTAGCCTCCCATTTGCCTTTCTTCTCTCTTTCAACCTGATTGTTTGGGTTTTCCCTTAACACTAAGTCTCCTACCTGAAAGACTCTCAATTTGATATGTTTATTTTAGTTCCTCAAGATTCTATTTTGATACATTTTCAGGTGCTCATAAGCTTGTGTTTGGTGTTCTTCTAGCAACTCCAATTGTTGAAGTCTAGTGACTCTATAGTCTTCATTTGTGATCAACCCTTGCAATGACACTCATAAAGATGGGATTTTGACCTCTAATGGTAGAACTACTTTGGCTCCATAGACTAATGAAAATGGTGTGGCTCTCATAGGTGTCTGAATGCTAGTTCTATAGGCCCATAATGCTGGATTAATTTGCACATGCCAATCCCTTCCCGATTTATTGACCAATCTCTTCAAGATTTTCAAGATGTTCTTATTCATGGCTTCGAATTGTCCATTTCCCTAAGGATAATAGATGGATGAAGAATGGTGAGTGATATGAAATGTAGCACAAAGTTCATCCACATCCTTGTTTTTGAATTATTTTCCATTCTCTGTTATTATGGCATGAGGAATGCCATATCTGCAAATGATGTGGTTCAAGATGAACATGGAAATTTTCTTACCCATGGCCATGATCAAAGCAACCACTTCGACCCACTTAGTGAAATACTCTATTGTGGTTATGATGTATTTGTGACCATTTGAAGAAGTTGGGTATATCACGCCAATTAAATCAAACCCCCATTGATAGAATGGCCATGGTGTAACAAATGGGTGAAATTCTTGTGTCGGTGCATGTATCATGTCACCATGATATTGACATTTACTACATATCCTAACAAAGTGGCAAGCATCTTTTTCTAATGTCTTCTAGAAATACCCTAAGCAAAGGATCTTCTTAGCTAGCTGGTTTAAACCACTTGAGTGTGACCCGCAAATGCCTTCGTGAACTTCATGCAAAGCTAACTTAGACTCTTCCTCCTCTAGACACCTAAGTAACATCCCGTCGAGACCCTTATGATACAATGTTTTCGAGAGGATTATGTAATGAGATGATTGGCGTATAAAATTTCATTTTTGGGCTCAGGTTTGGTCTAAAGGTAGCACTTGGTCTTTGAGATATGTATATATAGGGTTGTACCAAGGTGATTCATGTCCATGTAATAGGGAAACAATTTGGGTTTTTGGAAGGTTGAATGTCAGTTTCACCAACTCCTCCACCAAGAACTCATACTTCTCATTTTGATCTAGTTTTTGTAACAAGGAAGCCAAGGTGGTCATGGCATCAGCTGTTCTATTTTTCTCTCTCAAAATCTGCTCAAAAGTGATCAAGGCAAAGTACTTCTTCCATCCATCAATCATGGTCTTATATGGCATCAACTTTTCATCTTTAGTGTTATATTCATTGTTGACTTGATTGATAATGAGTTGAGAATCTCAATATATTTGTAGCTCTATGATGTTCCATTCTAAAGCCATTTTGATGCCTATGACTAGTGCCTCATATTCTGCTATATTGTTTGTGCATGGAAACAAGAGCTTTTAGGACTTAGGAATGGTGTACCCTTGAGGAGTGACCAATAATATGTCGACCCCAGAACCTCCTTGAGTATATGATCCATCAAAGTATAACTTCCACATTTTTGCTTCTATGTTTACAATGGCGGAATCCAAAAATTCCACTTGAATAGTTTGTGTAAAAGTTATTGGATTCTCAGCTAAGTGATATGCTATCACTTGTCCTTTTATTGCTTTTCTATCGACATACTCAATGTCTAATTCACTCAATATCATAACCCACTTCGCTATCCTACCTGTTAAGGCAGTTTTACTTAGCAAATACTTTAGAGGATCAATTTTGGCAATTAGCTTTACCTTGTGCATCAACATATAATGTCTCAATTTTTGAGATGCAAACACAATGGCTAGATAAGCCCTTTCCATGAATGTGTAGTTAAGTTCGTATTTGATCAATGTCCTACTCAAATAGTAGATAGCTCTTTCTTTTCCTTGTTCATGCTCTTGCGCCAAAAGCACTCTTAGAGATCTTTTGGTAGCAGATATGTATAGAAGAAATGCTTTGTCCTTGATTGGTGGCATTAGGATAGGTAGATTTATCAAATAGGTCTTCAATAATGTGAAGGCTTGATCATATTCTTCATCCCACATGAACATAGTATCCTTGTGTAGCAACCTTGTGAAGGAATGACATTTTTTAGCCAATTGAGAAATGAACCTTCTTATGGATTGTATTTTGCCTTGTAAGGACCTCATTTGGCTGATGTTCTTTGGTATCTCCATACCCATTATTGCTTGTACTTTCTCTGGGTCCACTTCAATTCCTTTGGCTAAAACTATATAGCCTAACAATTTGCTAGATTGGACACCAAAGGCACATTTCTTTAGGTTTAATCTGACTTTGAATTGCTCCAACCGAATGAATATCCTTTTCAAAATTTGTAGGTGTTCCTCTCTTTTGTGGGACTTGGCTAATATGCCATCCACATAATCCTCTAAAAATGTGTGCATCATGTCATGGAAGATAGTTGTCATGGCCCTTTGATATGTGGCACTGGCATTTTTAAGGCCGAAGGGCATGACATTCCAAAAAAAGGTGCCACAAGGGCATGTAAAGATAGTCTTCTCTTGGTCTTCAGGTGCAATTTTGATCTGATTATATCTACTAAAACCATCCATTAGGGAGTACATGGAGTGACCCGCTGTCAAGTCAACTATTGAATCAATGCTCGAAAGTGGGAAGTCATCCTTAGGACAAGCAAGATTTAGGTCTCAAAAATCCATGCATACCCAAATGGATTTGTCATGTTTTGTGACCGGTACAATGTTAGATATCCATTCAACATAGGCTATCACTCTTATGAAGCCCATCTTCAACAATTTTTCTAATTCTGCCTTGACTAAGAGAGCTATATGTGGGTGCATTTTTCTCAACTTTTTCTTGATAGGCTTAACCCTTGGTCAGACATTCAAATGATGCATTATAAATTTGGGATCTAATTCGGGTATGTTGGCATATGACCATGCAAAGTTCACTTGTTGTTCTTGGAAAAACTTGATGAAATCCTCTCTTTCCAGAGGTGTAAGTGATGCTGCCAAGTGTATAAATTTTGGATCCACTTCCATCCCAATGTTAACCTTTTATGTTGGCTCTATGAGTATAGGTGACCTTTCTTCCTCATGCTCTAGTAGAGTATCCAATCTCTCTTCCTCTGATGCGACAATTGGGTTTTCACCAAAGGAAACATCTTTTATCTTTACTCTTTTGGGTTCTAGTGTTGCCACATAGTGGTTTTCAATACTAGAACTTTTCTTTTTCTTATTTTTTTTCATTTTTTTCTTTTGACTAAGAGATTGAACCCCCACTCTTTCTATCATGTTCAATTCGAATTCATTGGTGAAAGAGGGCTCAATTGCATTAAGGTATTGGTTTGTTGCTTGGTCATTTGGAAAATAAAGCAAGTCACTTGGCTCGGTTTGGTCCCAATCAATAAGATGGGGATTTATCAAAATAAGGTTTCATTAGGAAAGTTCTCATCAATTGGGTTTATGGACATGACTTCATTTGAGGGTTTGTACATTGTATCATTTAGATCTATGATGTGTGCTTCCTCGAGATGGTCCATGGAAGAAGGGTCAAAATCCCCTTCACTTGAGTCCTCGTCAACTTCTATGGGAAATAGCGTGGGAAAAACATGAGTAGATTAAAACTAACATTTGAATCTCCCTCCTCCGAAGGCATCCAAAATGTATCTATCCATGGTGGATTAGTAGGTGCTTGTCCTATGTTAAGACCTTGTATATTAGGCTCTTCATTGGCTTGAGTTTCTTGCCTTGGGATCTTTGCATAAGTATGTATTGTGACTACTTCTTTATCTTGACATGATTCATCAGATAGGGTATCCCACTCATAACCCCAGGAGTCATCACTATCCCCATCGGATTCTAAGGCATTTACTTGAGGATAGAAATCTTGCATTAGGCTGGAGCTTTCGCCTTTATATTGGTAGCCTACTCTGAATCTTTCTTCTTTTTCCCTCCAAGTAGGTTCAATGGGTTCTAGTAAACCTCTATTCCTTTGGCCTAAGGGTCCTCTTCCCTTGTATCCCATTTTTTTGCATTATCTCAAACCCTTTCCCATATTTCTCGGTTTGTATATTAACATGTTGGATTCTTTCCATGGGAGTGCTTGAGGTATCCTCTTCATCATGATAAAACCATTGAAGGACTTCATTCTCCTCCTTGTCAAATGTTGCTTTATCACTTTCTCTTATGAAGTAAGAGTTATACTTATGAGGTAAGTGTTCTTTTGATGGTTTGCCATGTGTTCTTGGAGATGTGGGCATGTCGAATAGGGAAACAGAGTATTCCCCTACTCCTTTGGAACTAATTTTGCATTGTTTGTCAAATGCCTCCATCATCTCACTCATTTTCTTGTAGTTATCCTTTTTAGCTTCCTCTTTTTCTTCTCTAGTGGGTTTGTAGAGTACTATCTCTGATTTAGGTGCTTGGTATAAATCTTCATTTGGAGTTGAACCCTCGTAGCTCATCTTTTCCTTTCCCTTAGTTGATGTCATTGAGCCAGCTTGAGGAGGGTTTGGAGTAGCATTAAATGTTATCATGGGATCATCCATTTTGGTATCTTCAATGGTGGTTCTTTGAATGATTCCTTCTCGGTTATGTGGAATAAATAGCTCATGAAGGGGTTTGAGTGCATTGCAATATTGGAATGGATTTGAGTCCCCTCCAACTGTAATTTCTTCACCCATGTACAGAAATTTGATGCATTGGTGGTACGTGGATGGGACTGCTTGCGTCTCATGGATCCATGGTCTCCCCAACAAAATATTATAAGTTAACTTCATGTCCAATACTTGGTAATTGGTGTTCTTTTTGACAAGTCCCACTTGAATGGGAAATACGATCATGCCTTTAGAGGCCCTTTCAGCTTCATCATAAGCCTTTATGGTGATTCTTTTCATAGGGTCAATGCAAGACTCGGACAACCATAAGGATTTGACAAGACTCAATGTGAAAATGTTAAGGCTGGCTCCCCCATCTATGAGGGCTCTTTTGACTATATGCCTCTCTATCAAGACCTCTATATGCAATGGTAGATTTTGGGGATGTGTAATAGACATGTCATCTTGGTCGGAGAATGACAAGCAATGAGGTGCAATGAGATAACCTACCATGTTTTGAAACTTCCCCTCTTCTAAGTTAGTAGGAACATTTGTCTCTACTAGAGCTTTTTCCAAAATTTCCTTATGGTTAGGGGATAGCTTCAATAGCTCCAAGATAGAGATTTGTGTTGGAGTTCTTTGTAGCTGATTTACCAAGCTATACGGTTTTGCTACTATAGAAGATTGCTTGATCACAATATTATACTACAGAGTGCTAATAATTTTAGGAGAAACCCCTTGTAGGGTAATCCTTGAAGTCTTCCCTCTAGTAATAACATTGGATGTCTCTTTTTGGGGCTGCTCTTTGATTATTATAGCATTCACAATGTTATCATAGGGTGGCACAAAGTTAATGTTATTGCTGCTTTGTTTCTTGCCATTCAATGACTCCCCTTTGTCATGTTTATAGAAGGGTTTTTTGAAATTTGTATGGTCTTCATTGCTTTGAGGTCCATCAATGGTGATCATGCCACTATCGATTAAGTCTTGCACTACATTCTTTAGCTGCAAGCATTCATTTGTCGTGTGCTCTCGAATTCTATGGTACTCACAATGGTTATTGGCACTCCACCAACTAGGCTTTTTGTATGGATCATAAGGCTGAATGCTAGGTAGATTAATGATGTTGTTAGCTATAAGGGTCTTTAGTGCCTTTTTTAGGGGTTCACCCAAGGGTGTGAAGTTCCCTTGAGGAGTTAGCACCAAAAATTTATCAAATTTATTACTCCTTTGATTATTTCCTTGGTTGCCACTATTAGCATTGTTGTTGGAAGGTGCATTGGACGTCTGGTTGGCATTATTCACCTGATTAGGTGTTCTTGTAAGAGCAAATGGAGTCACCTTCAAGTTTCTAGAGTCAACAATCTCGTCATTGACTATTCCCTTATTGTTGTTTTTATACCAATTATTGCTATTGAACCAATTCTTATTTTGATTGGTGCCATTGTTGGAGTTATTGTTGTTAGAGTTGTTCTTGTGAAATGACCCTAACTAGCCATTTATTGATTTCGACCAATAAATCTTAAACAAATTTAAAATAAACACTAACATGCAAATAACCAGTAGATACTCTCGAATAACCAGCAGATTTATTCATAAAACTAGCAAGTACAATCTCATAAAATAACTTAGAAAATCAAGTTTTGTATTATACATCAGCAATACAATAACCACAAAATACAATATCCAATCCGAAATATAGCAAGAATAGAAGACTGGATGAAAAGAACCTGATAAAAGTAATGGCAAACTCTGAATGAATCCGCACCGAGATGAATCAGGTTTCCATCCAATCCACCAAGAAATGTTGAAGGTTTTTGTCCTCATATTTCTGATTCGATAGCTGAAGCTTCTCAAATTCTCAAAGAGAAGTAATATCCATAAACTTAAGCATGCTGAAATGAGACTCTCAACCTCCTCTTATGGTTGTAGTTGTGACTCTTCAGTTTCCCCACTGTGACTCTTCATATGCCCATTTCGTCTCATATAAACTCGCTTTAAGTCACTTTAAATAAATGTCCATTGAGTTATAAAGTAAAATAATAAATAAGTGAGGAAAACTTTTGGCATTAAAACAGAGGCCCAAACGAGCTCGGATACTAATGTGTGATAGCTCATCAAAAATCTCTCGATGAGACACTCCGAGTCCACTACTGAAAAGCTGAGAAATTTGAACCCTGCTAACTTACTAAAAATAGTAAGTATCTTGGAAACTTGTTGAACTACTCCGATTGGCCTGGAACTGAAAACACCTAGGCCAATTATCTTCTAGTGCACTGCTACACCATAGTTAACCCTCTGAGCCAAACTGAAAAGGCTAACAACCGACACAAAATAATGTACCCTAAAAAGGGGACATTACAATCATCCCTTCCCAGAGATTGTTTGCCCTCAAGCAATCAGTATTTGCATGCTACGATCAAATACCTGGACCCTAAAATAATCTTAGGGAAGTTGCTCCACCAACCTGTCATGTGTAGCTGACATAGTCATTAAGCTTTGATCTGTGAAGCCACTCACTCCATAACAAAACAACAGCCCAACCAATGCTCGACTCCCAACTCACTGCAAGATCAATCATGTCAATCTACCCTGTGTTGTTGTCACCTGTAGGTAAAGTCTCAACCCAACTGGGAACCTCACTCCAACGGGAATCTCCCATGCCTCTCGTGTCAAATGCCAGAGAAAACCAAATCTCCTATCGATTGATTCTAGAAATGAGAACCAACCGCGAGTATGCCCCTCCTGGATCCCACAAGTAGAAAATCCATACATCTCCCTAGCCGACAGAAATATCATGATGCTCACCATCCATACTGAGTGATATATCGGTGGTACCCCTCTACCATAGAGCTTCCCCTCTAATCTAAATCCTGAACCAATAAATGCGCTGAAATGGAAAACTGTTAAAATCATCAGAGAAGACTTCCACCTGCGAAGCACTGATTATCTCTGCTGGAAACCCCAAATCAGCATAAGGACTCCATGACTGTCTCTCAATGCTTGGATTCATACAATGTATATCATTGTGTGAAAAACTCACACCAACCAACATAGCCAACATGCCAAACTCGATAACCTCATACTGAAGAAGTCCTACTTGATCAACATCCTCATCGAGCGGTAACGTAGGGAAAGACATAAATCTCATCATGCCACCAAATATAGCTACCAATCCTGGGCTGCGGGTACACAAACCATACTACTTGCAACTGAGCTCATCCCCCTACTCCGTTCTGACAACCAAGGCTCAACTTTGATAACTGCCCCTGGGTCCCACACCCTGCAACCAATCTCATCCTCCTCCTAGGAATAGGAAGTATCTCCCTCAACTAACTCAAAGAGGAGATTATAGATAGAAAACTCTGCACCCATATCAAACAAGGAGTTATCCATCATCTGAAAGTGATCTAACTCTTTACGAAACTCCTAATGACTGAAAGATCTTTTTGGATAATTGTCCAAGTCATAGGTCTGTTGTATGTTGTCAAGCTCCTGAACTACCTCCTAATAAAATTTAGACCTATCCTTGTCATCATGCTCCCTGTACTGGCTAGAGACCACAATCTAATTCCTCACCTCCTATAGAGCAATGCGAGTATGCTCCAAAGTGCCATGAGTAGCACTAAGCTCCCTATTGAGCTTATTGATCTCAATCTCCTTATTCCTCAACTGCTCAGCATAATTCCTAGCAACCTGTAATAGGTGGTCACGGTCTGTAAGAAGTCTCAAATATTCTGACTTCTAATCCTCAAAAGCTGTCCTGACTCCCTGTAAACCTACAGTATAGGATCCAATCCCTCTACTGCCCTGCCCTTGATCTCTCTGAGCTGTCCTGTACAGATCATCAATGATCTGGTGAGTGCTATCATGGTGAACTAATGTTGCAATAATAGCATCATCGCTAACTTCTAGCTGACTCTTCAAGGCACACTTCTCATCAGTGTTACCCCAAGATGCAATACCAAAGGGATCATCCATATCCATGTGATGCAAAATTGAAGTGCTGCTAAAGAAGTCACATGACTCCTCATTACCGGAATCACTGAAAGTCTCCCACTAGTCATCACAACCCATAATCCTGGGGTTATCAAACTCTGCCACCAAATCACCAAAGTAGAGTGTTGAACACTCACCACCTAGTCCCAAAAGCGAGGAAGACTCAACTGTAACACCTCTATCACTAGCCTATAATTTATCTCTCCCTTGATCAATCGTGCATACATGCCCCTGTGACCAACTCTCCTAACATAGGAAACAAAACTGCCCTACCATCACTGAGTCCCGGCCTATCACCGGAGATTCTGCAACCTAAAAGCCTAATGATGCCCATTCATTTTTAGATAACAAACTCATGAATCTTTCAGCCTGAAGCTTAATTAATTCAGTTGAGAGTTCATATGTCATGGATGCTCTCCCTATTCCTCCTCTCCATAATGCCAAAAATTTAGACTGCAATTGTTTGCATATTTCATACTCCTCATATAAGATTGAGGATAAGATAGTCATCATGCATTTCTTCACCTCATCTGAATGACGCTCCCTGTAATTATTCAGGAGACACCGAAGCAATTGCTAAATCATTTCATCATAACCAAGATTTAGCATGTGACTAAAAACTCTAGTTCTTGCCACTAACTCCAAGATTTTTACCTACTTATCAAAAATAGAGTCTCTATCATACCTCAGCCCATCTAAGTTGTCTACAATCAGCTCTAGCACCTGTCTCCAAAAATGCTCACTGTAAGGAATGATGGGGGCTATAATTTATGTGATCTCACTGAGACATGAGGTGACTGCAAGTCTAACATCTCGAAGTGGATGACTCATAAACTTGCATTGCACTAAGGCAACCATCATGGGATGCATGGCCCAATTAAATAGCCTACAGTGAGCCTAATCAATCCTAGATAAATATGAATTTATTTCATTGAGCTTGGCCAACATGCGGCTTGCAGTTTTTTGTTCCTCCAATTGCCATCCAAGGCAACACAATTCATTCCCAATTTCCATTTCCTTTTGTACATCTTTGAGCTGCACTTCGTAGAATGTGCCATTGAATTCTTTTGAGAATATTGGGTTGTCTAGTGACTCCATGATTTAACCTTCTCCAAATTCGTGCTAAAGACTGAAGTTCTGAAACTAAGAACTGTTGCCTTGCAATTGCAATTCTGATTTATTCTGACTAAGATGATCCAAAAGTTCCCTGTTTCAATCTTGACTGAAGCAATACTGTCACTATTTTGCTGTGTGTTATCGGGACTGAAAATTTACTTCTGTCTTAGAAGTTCTTTGTACTTGTCTTCCCATTTCAACATACAAGCAACTGACATTATTTTGAAATGGGTACTGAACCCATAGAAAATTAATAGTGTACACTTTGCAAATAGTGAATGTATTGTTCTGGGGTTTATTGAGAAGATGTTTTCATTGAATTAAGATGGGAGCTCTAACCAATATAATATCCTGATACTAATGCAATATTTTGACCCAGCCAGAAGTGAACTTTATATTTATTTTTTTATGTTTTGTCTATGTATATTGATGGTATTCTCGCTACAGTGTTATTGCATCTAAAGTGAATGCTAATGTTTCCTTTACCAATATCAGATAAATTTGGGAGATGGGAATATTGTATCTTTCCTCTGTTATGAAACAGTTGTATTCCACACATACGTAGCAAAACAAGCCACAACTACTGTTGACTGAAATTGAAGATTGATCCTTTATAAACTAGACGTAGGAATGCTAAAACTGCAAGCAATACAATATAAAGTATACCAAAGGCTAAATATTAAGAAGACATCTTAGCATTGATAGTACATTTAGTACATTACACTGACTACATTTTTGAAGGACTGATTAATTCTAAATAACTACTGACAGAATAGAACATATGATGTGGACCAACCTAGTCTCTACGCTAGCTCCCACAACACGCATGTGCTGAAATGCTACTGCTATAGTATCTAGACTATCGTAGCTCTCAGAATGACTGTGTGCATAGACTTCTTGTTGGAACGTGACTGTTCTTGCTTCCCGTTAATGCACCCGACTATTAGCAAGCAAACTTTCTTTAGCACTTGGGCTTAATGACACTTGGCTTCTAACTCCTACAAGTAATGGCAAGTATCTATTCAATGCAACACTCCAGAATATCTCTTGATAGCCTCAAATTCTATTTGGGAGCCTTCCAGTTATCTCCTGATGGTGGCATCTAGTAGTAGTACTAGCTATTGAGATGTTATCTTTTGTTATTACTATCGTGCTTAAACAAGATAATACTGTGGAAGATTTGTAATGTTGATCTCCTAATATTCACCCTAGTATTTGCACTATCTTCCACATAATACACACCGCACCCATGTTACAAAATGATTATCACTGCATGTGTGTGGTTATTTGTGTTGTATGTAGAAATCCACAGGCACTGCCAGTTCTTAGAGCCTACACCCCAAGATTTGAAACCTCCAAACTCATGTTCGTTGTCTTATGAGAGTGTGAATGCACACTTGATGCCCACATGAAGGTTGGAGCTATGTCGCGTGACCAATGTACATGCTCAAAAGTCAACCGCGTGATGATACTGGTGTTCTACAAACACAGCATATGTAGCTATATTAACTCCCCCCTGGTTCATACTGATATTCTTGTGTGATGAGTGTAGGAGCGATTATCTACTACCCACGCAGTTGGAGGTCCTTTACATGGGATTAGATGTTGCTGACTATCACGACTGAGCTAGATCTTCCCTTCCACTATATCACTCCCTAAACTCTTCCTCCCAATATCACCTATTGGGGCAATTGCTAATGTGGCTACAGTCGATCACAAACACCTCCACAACTACAACCCAAATGTGTCCTACCTAGCGTGAGACTTTTGCAACAATAAAGATATTGCACCCTGTACCCTGTTGATACTATTTGATGAACTTGAAGGAATTAGTGGCGCCACCCTTTTCTAACTGCGTGAGTATATAATAGTCAGCTAACATGAATACCAGATTGGGATTGTTTGCGGGTGCTGGAAACAAGGCTATGCCTGTAATATTACTCCCACCACTGTTACTACGTGAATAACCAACTTCTGAACTAGAAGTTCTACGGGCATCACCAGTTCTCAATCATTCAACTTGTTTCAATAATGCTACTGTGTAGAAAACTTTTATCTTTATCAAAATATCAAGCTCTGAAAATATGTTACTGACAATAACCTCATAGGCTGGCAGGAGGGCCAGCTATGATACCACTGAAATGACCCTAATCGGCCATTTACTGATTCTGACCAATAAATCTTAAACAGATTTAAAATAAACACTAATGTGCAAATAACCAACAAATACTCTCGAATAACCAACTGATTTATTCATAAAACCAACAAGTAAAATCTCATAAAATAACTCAAAAAATTGAGTTTTGTATTATACATTAGCAATACAATAACAAAATATAATATCCAATCTGAAATATAGCAAGAACAGAAGACTGGATAAAAAGAACCTAATAAAAGCAATGGCGAACTCTGAATGAATCCACACCGAGATGAATCAGGTTTCCATCCAATCCACCAAGAAATGCTGAAGGTTTTTCTCCTCAGATTTCTGATTCGATAGCTAAAGCTTCTCAAATTCTCAAAGAGAAGTAATATCCATAAACTGAAGCATGCTAAAATGAGACTCTCAACCTCCTCTTACGGCTGCAGTTGTGACTCTTCAGTTTCCCCACTGTGACTCTTCGTATGCCCATTTCATCTCATATAAACTCACTTTAAGTCACTTTAAATAAATGACCATTGAGTTATAAAGTAAAATAATAAATAAGTGAGGAAAACTTATGGCATTAAAATGGAGGCCCAAATGAGCTCAGATACTGATGTGTGATAGCTCATCAGAAAGCTCTTGATGAGACACTCCGAGTCCACTACTGAAAAGCTGAGAAATCTGAACCCTGCTGACTTACTAAAAATAGTAAGTATCCCAGAAACCTGTTGAACTGCTCTGATTGGCCTAGAATTGAAAACACCTAGGCCAATTATCTTTGGGTGCACTGCTACACCATAGTTAACCCTCCGAGCCAAACTAAAAAGGATAACAACCCGACACAAAATAATGTACCCTAAAAAGGGGACATTACATCTTGTTATATTTATACAATTTCAGTTCTCCACTCTTAACCAACACTTCTTTTGTTGTTACTCCATTTTCTATGAGGTCTTGGAATGTCTTGGGGCATTGCATTCTTAATTGGTAGTTCATCTCGGTGCTCAAACTATTAATGAATATATCCATTTTTTCCTTCTTGAGCACACTCCTAGGATACCTAGCAAATACTGTCCTCCACCTTTGTAAGAAAGTGAGAAATGCTTCTCCATCCTTTTGTTTAGTATTACATAATGTTATCATCGTGACCTCATGCTTGATGTTTTATGAGTAATGATCCATGAATTTTGAAGCTAGTTCTTCAAAGGTTTTTATGCCGAAGGGTAACTTAGAAAACCACTCCATAGCCATGCCTCCTAAGCTTCTTGGGAATAGTCTCATTAAATAGGTGGTATCATGCATTAACTCTAAGCTCAATGCACAAAACTCATGTAAGTGATCTTGTGGATTCGACGTTCCTTCATACTTGTCATATTTGGGAAACACTACATTTATCGAGAATGGTGCCATTACTATACTTTTATCAAATGGGAACAGACACAATGCTTCGATAGAAAATGGTTTGGGATCCCTGCCTTGCTTGATTGTATCTAGTTGCATTTGAAATATCTTGAACTATTTGTTCATGATGTCAATGGTACTTTCTTCAATTTCGGGTGGTCTAAGTTGATTCACATCATAATCTCATGGAAGTGTAAGACATGTTCAGGCTAGGTCCATGAAACACTTCGCTTTATCTCTTACCATTGCTTTTTGCATGAGTCTTAAGAAATAGGGGCATTGAATGGCTTCATCAACCTTGTCATTAGTGGCATCATCGATGGTTGGTTCAGTATTAGTTCTTTGGTGAGTGGTATCAATTCCTTGAGTGTTTTGATCCACCCCTCCACTATTGGTATTGCCTTGGTTATTCATGTCAATTCCTCCATTACTTGCATCACCTTAGTTATTTGGGTCAATGCCACTATTGCTTTTATTACCCAAACTACCGTAGTACATCATATTGTCTTCTACTTCTTGCTCGGGTGATTTTTGGGGTATTCTTGGAGTGGTAGAATCATCAGTTGGATAAGCATGTTCTTGACTCAAATAAGTCCCATCTACTTACAAGGTTTGCTTGATGTAGTAGGATCTAGTAAAAGCAGGCATGAACCTCAAAGAATAAGAGTCAATATTACCCATGGTCAAATCCTTTGTAAAATTTACAAAAAAGGTGTAGAACAGGATTTTTGACTAAGCTGAAGGTTGGAGCAGTAAGAACATGAAAAAGGGTATTCAAATATATGATCAAAATTTTCTAACCCCCTCTTCAAATACTCTCTATTTGCCTTTTTATATTTTTGGGTGTCACCGACCTGAGTGTAGGCATGACTAAATTTTTCGTACGTGTGAACTGGTATATTGTTAGGCAGTACACTGCAGGGATGCAAGCGGCACTTTGCTATTGATAAGTGATTTTCCAATTTTAGCAGGCATGTTTCAATATTTGCTAGGCGTGACTTTACTGCTACTACGCATTTTCATATAAGTCACAAGCGTGACTGAGCCTCTGATAGGCAGGATTGTTTTGTGCACAAGTGGCACTTATCTGACTAGGTTGTAAGATTTTGAATTTTTAAACTTTAAAGATTAGGTCCTATTTTCTTATTTGAAAATTAAAAAAACAATCTCAACATACACATCAATTTTTCATCATGTCCCTAAAACAATCTAATGTGTATATTCTTGATCATTTCCACAAGTATAACACAAGAAAGAATTCCAAGAAGCTTACCTAAAGTCAAAGTTGGCTCTTAACATGGCTCTAAAAGGTGGTCTTGCTACTTTATCCAGGATTTATTATGGATTCCATTCAAATAGATCTTAAACTTCCATCCCCCAAGTATGTTAAGGGGTTTCCCACATGCACCAAGGTATGATTTTGCATAATCCGTGAAGACTACTAGAGGAAATTCAAAAAATTTAAAATTCATTTGTCACACACCCCATTAAGGATGCATGCATTTCATTTTATAGTGGGTTGGATTCCCACAGCAAAAGCGAGCATATCCCACTTTGGGCTATCCCTCTCACTGGCCTCGTTAAGGCGCAACTCAGGAGGTGAGCCCACTAATTCTCTATTTTAATTAGCATGTTCCTATAAAGCAAGGAAAATGGAATTAAAGTTAAGCTTTTGGGAATTTGGTTCACCTAAAAGGTGAAGAGCATATCCCTAACTTTCCCTTTAGTTCCTCAAACACTCAAGCAACAAAGTTCTTTTTCAATCTCGTAACAAAGAGATTCTTATAATTGAGGTGTTTGGTCAAATTCCTTATTTTAATTAAGCTAGATTCAATGAATGCCATAATTTAAGCAAGTGCAAGCTTGATTTGATGAATACCTTTTCCTTTGTAGCTAGTAATGGCTAGGCACTTTTTTGTGATTTTTGCCTTTTCTCTTGCTTTTACTCACCTAGTGGCGATCGTTCTCGCTCCCTCCTCCAACAATTTAGTCCAACTTAGCCATTCAAAATGAGGGGAAACCAAAATTGAAAATTGATGAAGCAATAATTGTGTATGAATTTTAGAGAACTTATTTGCAAATTTTCAAAGGAAAACTTGATTTAAGGACTAAAAATCCAATTTAAAGAGACAAATTTTGATTTATATGCTTCAACAATTGCAAGATAGTTCTAAAATACCTGATTGTCCTCCTCTTGAGTGGTCTCAAGAATAGCCTTGATGTGCTCAAAGTTCTCCTTCTTAATCCTCTTTGCTAAAGCCTTTCCTTCTTGATTAAATCTACTTTTTGACTTTTGTACTTTCCTGTGATTGCTCATTTACTGTTAAATCATGTAAACAAAGAGTTAGACAAATGATTTAATTAATTCAACAGTAAATAAAGGCAACAGGTAGCAAGCAATATTGTCCAACTAATAGGCATGAATAAATTGTTAGCAGGCGTAACTTTATTGACAACAAGTGACACTTTGCAGTGACATAGGCGATACTGAAAATTACACAGGTGTGAACAGAATTTAAAATTATGGAAAATGATTTATGCTAAGTGACAATTTAATAATAGTAAGCATGAATTGAAAGATTATAAGCATGACTATTATTTAAAATTGCAAAGAAAAGCGTAAAGATAGGCGATAACAGATTGTGGCAAAGCGATACTTCATGAGTCACAGGTGTGACTTTAAGCACCAAAGGCTGAATGCTTTAATCTCACAGGCATGAGTGTATGATTTTCATGTGAATGCAGAGTACTCAAGACCATCTAGAAGTTGTATGTCAGGCGTGAATCTTCAATTAATAGGCGACAGGACAGAGATCATAGGCGGCAGTAAAATGACTACAGGTATGAACAAATCTCCTGTAAGCGTGACTTCACCAGTTTCCTACAAAATATTCATGGAAAATAGACAATACAAGCATGCAAATTATGATGAAAATGATAAAATGAGGCCTAGAGCCCCACGGTGGGTGCCATTTCTGTGATGATGATAATCACCTTCATGAAATTAAGATCAAATTAGTAATAATTCTAAAGTAAATACAATGCAAATCTATTTAAAAATGAAACTAAGATCTATAGCATCTCATGGCTCTCTAGAAAGAGGTGGTAAGTGAAGCTCTCAGCTCAAATCTCCACTATAGACACTTCTAAAATGAGAATGTATGTTGTTATGCTTTTACAATGCTTTTATGATGATGATTCTAGCTCAAATTGACAAAAGTATAATGCAAATTGCTCTAAATGCTCTTAATTGCTCTTAGAATGCTCTTCAATTGCCTATAGTAACAATGCTTTGCAAATGAATTTTTTTAAGATATCAATTGCTCTCAAAATGCTTCATATTTATAGTAAATTCCCAAGAGTAGGGGGTGGAGTGAAGTAATCATGATTAACCTTTGGTTGAGTCAAATAGTTTTCTTTGTTCATAAATGGGGGGACAATTTAAAGGTTTGTCTCAAAGCTTTGGACAAAAGGACAAGATTAAGTGGTTGAGATTGAAACTTTAGAATGAGTGATTGAGATTCATCCATTTTGATTTAATAAATGTCTATTTTAATTGATTTGATCCCTTTTTTTGATTTTTGCAATTTAAAAGCACTTGTCCATTTTTGTGTGTCTACAATAGTAGTAGTCAATATTGGTACTGAAGAGGATCCAAAGATCACATACATTACAGCTTCCCTCAATGAGCAAGAAAAAGAAGCCATGACTGCATTTTTAAAGAAGGCACAAATCAAATTTTCATGGACTTACAAGGATATGCCTAGGCTAGATATTGATCTATTTGTACATCATCTTGTTGTGGATCTGAAAATCAAACTAGTTAAGCAAAAATCATGCAAAATGCATCCACAAGTGGCACTCTTGGTCAAAGATGAACTACAAAAGATGCTCGAAGTAGAATTCATCAGACCTATAGATTATCCTAAGTGGATCTCTAACATTGTACCAGTAGGTAAACCCTTTGGGGGCATCAAGATCTATACTAATTTCAGAGACTTTAAGCTCGCTTGTCCTAATAATGATTTTCCACTTCATAATATTGACATCATAGTGGACTTGACTGTTGGACACAAGATGTTGTCCCTCATGGATGGATTTTCTAGATATAATCAGATTCACATAGTAATAGAGGACTAGCACAAAATTGCAATCACCACACCTTGGGGTACATTATGTTACTAGGTCATGCCCTTCAGTCTCAAAAATGCAAGTGCCACATATCAGAGAGCCATGAAAACTATCTTCTATGATATCCTTCATGTAATTATGGAAGACTATGTGGATGATATTTTAGGAAAATACAAGACATGAGAATCACACATTGTTATCCTTACCACAATCTTTGACAGATTGGAGAAGTACAAGGTTCAACTGAATCCTAAGAAATGTGTCTTTAGAGTAAAATCAAGAAAGTTGTTAGGCTACATCATCTCTCCTAGAGGAATAGAAGTGGATTCTAAGAAGGTGAAATCCATCTTGGAAATTCCACCTCCTAAGACTTTGAAACAACTGTGGAGCTTACAAGGGAGACTTCAGTCCATCAGAAGATTTGTGTCACAATTGGAAGATAAAGTATATCCTTTCTCCCACCAGCTAAGAAAGGATATCAAATTCATTTGGGATTTCTTGTGTCAAAAGGCCTTTGAACAACTCAAGGAATATCTAGCTAATCCACCAATGTTGGTCTCGCCTATTCTAGGTTGACCTTTAATCCTATACATTTTAGCAACTACAATAGCACTAGATACTGTCCTGGCATAGATAGACAACAATGGAAAGGAGTGTGTCATCTACCACCTCCGTATAAATTTAGTGGGTTATGAGCTCAACTATATGGCTATTGAGAGAGATTGCCTAGCTATAGTTTTTTGCATACAGAAGCTATACCATTACATGCTCAATCATAAGGTATAATTGATAGCAAAGATTGACCCCCTCAAGTATTTTTTTATTTAAATCTTCTCTGAAAGGTTGCACAACAAAATAGGTCAGGATATTTAGTGAGTTTAATATTGTGTACATAGAACGCAAGGCAATCAAAGGACAAAAAATCACAAATCAACTTGAAGAGGCTCTTATTCCATGAGATCATCCCATTGTCAAAGATTTTCCCAATGAAACCATCATGAATGTCACACCTAACATTAAGTAGAAGCTCTACTTTGATGGATCTTTCACTCAAAAAGGATCAGGGACAGGTATTTTGTTTGTTACACCATAAGGGGATTTAATCCCTAAATCATACAAATTTAAATTTACATGTACTAATAACATAGAAGAATACAAGGCCTTGGTCACAATGCTTTTCCAAGCTGTTAGATGGAAGATCACAAGTTTGCTTATTTTTGGTGACTCCCAATTAGTTTTCAAGCAAGTAATTGATGAGTTTCACATAAAGGATGATAAGTTGCTTCCTTATCACTGCATGGTCAAAGATCTCAAGCAATATTTTACAAGCATCACTTTCTAGCAAATTCCTAGAGAAAACAATAAAGCAGCAAATACCATGCCTATCATTGGTTCCTTGATATCCATGTTTGAGATGAGTACATGATACAAATTTATTTTCAAGAATCTCATGGTCCTTGCCTATGACCAGCTAGATTCTGAGATGGTGTGTGAAATTGTTAGTCCTGAATCACCATGGTACCAATAAATCCTTTCCTACCTCCATGATAAGATCACCCCCCTCACTATTACGCCTAACCAATAGAAAACCTTCATCTGTCGTACATCTCATTACACAATCCTTAGAGACATCCTGTTTTGAAAATACTTTGATGAAACTCTTCTTCGATGTTTGGATTTGGAGGAAGCACAAATATCCTTGGAAGAGGTACATCAAGGAATCTATAGGTCCCATTCTAGTGGCCTTACCTTAGCAAAGAAGTTGCTACACATTGGATACTACTGGCCGACAATGGAGTAGGATGTGTATCACTATGTAAAAAAATATATGTTCCTTTCCAACATCATGGAAATTTGTTACACACACCCGCTCAATCCCTCCAACCTACCACCACACCTTGGAATTTCTCCAATTGGGGTTTTGACCTTGTGAGCTAGATATTCCCCAACTCTCCTAGTGGCTACAAGTATATCCTAGTTTCCACCAAGCACTTTACCAAGTGGGTCGAAGCAATCCCCCTCACCTATACTATCGGTAAACAAATTTTCAATTTCATCCCAAACTATATCATTTATTGCTATGGCATCCCAAAAGACATCCATATTGATAATGGATCACTCTTCAAGAATAAAGATGTCATAGACCTCTGTAAGAAATTTGGTATTACCCAACAATGCTCATCCAAATACTTCCCGCAGGGCAACAATCAAGTTGAGGTTACAAATAAAACTATATTGAAAATTCTCAAGAATATTGTTGATGACATTAGCCGTGATTGACACCTGCAACTCAATCCCACCATAAGGGCCTACTACACCTCCATCTGTACTTCCACTGGAGCCACTCTATTCGACCTTGTCTATGGTTTTGAGGTTGTCCTTCCTATCAAAATTGAGCTCCCTTCCCTCAGGATTTCTCTCAAGAACATGATGTCCAAAGAAGAATACTGAGTTTCTCATTTGCAAGAGATGTAAATTCTTGATGAGAGACACCTCAATTCCCTTAACCACCTTCCTATGTATCAAAATCACTCGCGCTTATAGTTCAAGAAGAAGATCAAACCTCACGAGTTTGAAGTTGGTGATTTGTTCCTACAACACAACATGAAGAACCTCTAGAGCCAAGAAAATAAAATAAAATTTGAACCCAATTGGTTGGGTCCATTTGTTGTTACTACCAAGTTCAGTTCTGGGGCATATCACATTGCATTCCCTGAGGGAGATCTACTCTCCGATCCTATAAATATTCATCTAAAGCACTTTTATGTGTAGGTCAACATTCAGTTTCTATATAGTGTTTATTCAACAGAAAATCCTAAAAATAGAAAAAAGTCCTGATAAAATCCTAAAAACATCAGAAAGTTAGAAAATTCTAAAAATAATACATATTATCCTTAAAAAAATCCTAAAAATCTTAAACAATAGAAAAAGTTCCTGAAAAATTCATTGTCTTCTAGTGAAAACCTGGTAAATAGGCACCTTGCAAAAAAAAAGAAAAAGAAAAAAAGGAGAGAAATAAATTCGTCCAGTAGTGAAAACTTGGCAAACAAGCACTCTAGGAAAGTACCATGGTGAAAAAATGTTTCAGACACTATGGTATCATATTTGGATCCATTTCCTTCTCTCTCCCACTGTACATATCCATCCTTGTCCTAGTCATAGTCCAATTTCTAGTCCTTGTTCCCCGCATCGTAATAAAGGTCCAAGCAAAATCCTAGTAAGATGAGCTTAACCCCATTACACTAAGCTTTTCCTAGACACAGTGACTCCAAAATTTCTTATCAAAATCCACATCAAGATTGAATCTCTAAGTTATTGTTCATTTCACATATATTGCCAAAGAACATCCATCTTTATCAATCAATCAATCTTTGCCCTGCAGGATGCATCCTTCCTCAGTTGGCTCAAATCAAACCCATCAATCCTATCCTTTTCATGGAAAGAACTATGGACTGAATAACTACTTGGTTAGGAGGCCTTCTTTGTTGATTTTATATTTTTTGTGTTAATGGAACCTACCAATGATTGCCTCGATCTTTCATATCTTGGTAAATTGTGAATGGTTAAATTTGATACATGCATCATTTGCAATATGATCTATTTGTGGATACTTTAAGAGCATTCTTGTTAGTTTCTAATTTATTATTATGCGTATCTTGTTGGGGGAAACAAGTTAGCACACTTACATCCCTTAAAAGACTTGGGTGTGCCCAGACCTCTCCAATAAGAATATGTCATTGGTTCCATCATAACTAGGAAATCTACATCTACATTCCTAAAGATATCTAGTGCATCTGAGAGTTTAGTCCACATAAAGGAAAAATGTCATATGTAGTTTTATAACACATGATGCATACCTCTTATTGCAACATCAAACTAGGGTGTGCTCTCTGACATAAACACAAGTGATCCCACTAAATCATGTAGTCAGGTTGGATTATAATTCAGTTGCATATTAGATAGTTTCTTTTCTACATTTTTGTTTGAGACAAGGGTTCTATTTATTCACCTTCCCATCCCCCTTCCTCAATGATAAGTTGATCCTATTGGTTATATTGGATACACAAAAACAACAAAATAAAAATGGTTTCATCCCGTTGCATTCCACCTCCTATAACTGAGTTTATTTTGTTACTGACATTTAGTTCATTAACAATATTCATTTGCATTAAGATTCTTCCACTATCTAGTTACTATTACATCGCCCATCGTTGCATATGCATTGCATATATCTCATTAATCATTAATCATTAAGAATATATCTCATTAACCATTAATCATTAAACTTTAATTGCATGTCAAATATATCTAATCATTAAGTATAAACATCATATATGCACAATAATTCATTAACTCATCCCATCATACACACATACTCCACATAGGACCTATATCATAAATAAATTAGCACATCATGTAGTATACCTTTCACATAATCACACACATCCTACATCACACATGTTAGTAACATAATCTAGAACTATGCATATAATAAAGCCTCATAATCCATCAGATAAACCCATAAAATATCTCCACAAAATTATATATATCATATAATGGCATCATAGTACATCAATAAAATTATACATCAAGTACCTCAATGTTGTTATACATATGCATCTCAACTAAAATATCCCAAAAAAATATGTATCTTGTATAATCCACTGGATCAAGTGACCCCTAGGAAGATGTCCCTGCTGTCCTAACCTCCCCCTATGAACCTCATGTAGCCAGTCCCCCTACTCCTCTGGCACTATCACCTCTTGTATCCCTATCTCTCAGTGGCCTCATATCTATTGCCCTTGATGATCTACCCCAAGTCCTCTTTGATAGCCCCCACTCTGAATAAGGTGGTTGTCTCTACTATGGAGCTACTACTAGGTGATAGAGGACCATATAGTAGGTTGCCTCTCTCCTTTCCCTCACTGCATCTCCTAGGCATTAATGTTGGCTATTAGTAATTGCCCTGCACCTACTATAGTCACTACCTATCTCGCTATCTCCCTCTCCCCTCAGTATGTCTCTATTTGTCTCCACCATGTATCAATGTCCTCAGTCAACTATTGGGTGAGATGGTTTGTCTATCTTTGCATCTCCTCTATCTGTCCCTATAATCAGACTATCTCCCCCTATGTCCCCTCTGAACCTATGCCTGTATCTGTCATAGTGAACTCTCCTACATCCATTCGTCCCTATAGTATGGATAGATCTTGCCACATACTCTCTTCCTGGGACTTAAACCTGTTTGATTTGTCCCTCTTTGTTTTCCCAACTGCCTCTAATCAGGTCACCTCGGCCTACAAAATGACTATCTTCTCATGATCCCCCTTATCTCTCATCTCCTCCTGGTCCTTCTAGCCCCATATCCTCGTCCTATGGTAGTGGCCCCTAGGCTAACTCCTCTCTATCCCTCTGCACTACTCTCAGGGCATGAGGAAGCCCCTCTATGGCTGGTCTCTACACTATCCCTCTCCTCTACTCTATAGCCTTCCTCTATGCCCCCACCTAAATCCTGGCACTACTACTAATCTATCCTCTCCCTCATCCCTATCATCCTCCTCATTCTCCTCATCTCCCTCCCTACCATCCTCCTCATCCTCATCCTCTAACTCTATCTTCTCTCTAGCCTCTCCTACTATTGGCTCTATTAGCCTCACTAACATGCACCTATCGCACCATGCTATGTACTTAGTTGTCACCCCTACATCTACCACATGTCCCTACATTTTTGTCCATGGTACCAGCTACATACCTCTCTAACTTTTCCTAGCATTATGAAGATCTACTCCGATGCCCCACACTAACCCAATCTCTCCGAAGATGATAGGATGTGGATAGATGTCTAGCACAATACCCTACCTAAAGCCAAACTATTTGCAAACTCATGATGACATGTACCTAGCTATCTAGAACATCATCCTCCCAATAAGCTAGTAGTTTTTCTGCACATATCCTAAGTACTCTACATCTAGGGCATTATCCTCTCTACCTACCTGCTCATCCCAGTAAACCCACATCTCATAACCTCTATACAATGTCCATTTGAACCACAACAACTCATCCAAAATCCTCCGCTAGGTCTCTACTGATATCACTTCTCCATATGCCAATGGTGGTTTGTACCGACACATGAATGACTCATATTGTTGTCATCTACTATCTCCTCATAATGGTCATACCACTAAGATGTGATCCCAAGCCCATACAAGAAGTAGTGTCACCCTTGGTCCCATCGTACATTGGATGTAGTGTTGGCTCTTGACTGAACAAGATTTTAACTACCTTTATTAATGCAGAGATATACCTATGGGGTAGATTACTTCCCACAATCAGTACATTCATACAAGAACAAGGACCAATGAACAAAGCACTAAGGCTTTCTACACTTTGAACTCTACAGAATTCAAGCGGGTGCAACTAGGATTAGAATCACTTAATTTCACCTTTTCACTAATCCTCACAAAGTAGATGTATGCCCATAATACTTCTTATTATCTATGACATAAAGAGATAGGATGTGAAGCTAAGCACACTATCAAATTACTCACAAATAAAGCACGGGCTTTAGCTATTAAGTCCACAACTATTGTCTTAAAGATTTAGAATTTGATTTGTTGTTTATTTTTGGGTGGAACGAATCTCTAAAATACCCCACATCTATCATAGACTAGTGCCTTATCCAATGGGCAACAAAGTCAAATAAACATTGCAATAGAGAGCTACGAAACAAGAAGACAATAGATTCTAATATGTTGATGCCTTACACCAATCATACACCATTGATCAGATTCTACTTAGCAACCCACTTGTATACTCAGATATGCAATCACCTATTCAAAGGACTTTAACCCTCCCCTTAGAAGAGACCTACGAATAAGAAATACATTAATCAGCATCCACTGAAAGATAATTTTGAGATACACTTGATATCCCAACTCATACACATCTAAAAACCAGTCCTAAACTTAGTTATTTGTGCAAAAATAACTCTATTGCAGACATCTTCAGACATACAATAGAAAGACTAAAACACCCTTTGATGCTCTAATCAATAAGATCAAGAACCAAATGGAGACAATCTGATAGTAGTACAAATATGTCAAAATCTCATACATAAGACAAACTTGTTAGAATAGATTATCCTCTGAAAAACCAGAAAGGATACAAGAACACCCTATATGAGAAGAAGAGGGTAGTATATATAGAAGGAACCACTCATGGAACCAACTTTGAGAAAATTACAGAGAATCAGGAACCCCTCAAGGTTACCAAAAACTGGAACCCTTCTAAATGATCTTGGAAATCCTTATAAAGGATTGCAACAAGCTACAAATCATTTAGGGAAAAATTAGGTCTACAACTACCAGGTACAACAAGAAATGAAAGCAATCAAGAAAGCCTGGAAACCCAGGAGAATTAGATAAAATTTTATGTACAATTATTTAGGCTTCATCATCAAGGCTTACTGCAAATAAAAATTCAATCGATTTCTTGTTGCAGATAAAACAAAATAAATGTCAAGACCACCCAAAGAAAACTTGTGTGTATAGGGCATGGAAATAATTCTGACATCCAACAAACCATAGCCGCCCTTATTAAATAACAGTCCTTTGCATTAACTCAGCATGGCACCCCAGGAAACAAAATTAGATCAGGATGACTACCCATATCTTCTTCATCATTTCTCACCTGCAACTGTCCCAGAAAAATTAAATTTGATCTAGCTTTGTTGTATCTATTTCACTGTAACAAACCTTGTAGAAACCCTAGCAAAAGATTTAAATCCTAGTAGCAACAGCTAACTGACAAAGTTTAAAACATGACGATTGATCCCTGTCATTCCTGACACATTGGGCGGCTCTCATTAAATGACAACAGTCACTTAAACCTTTTAAAATTACCTGGCCACATCATAATATCTCGACATCCAATTAGAATTGAGCACCTCAAGACACTTGGCACCAGACCCACCTTGACCTCGGCAAGCATCCCCTAACCCTTAGTCATTTGGAGATCACATGACTAAAGGCACTCTCCAAGTCGTGAAACATTTTACTTAACCCAGAACCAGTTTGGAGATCACGCGAACAAAGCATTCGCGTGATCATTGAATCAATCCTTAACCCTATGTTTCATTTGGAGAACAAGTGACCAGCGTCTGATCCATTCATCATCAATGGCTCATATTCAATCTTGAAACCTTTACCTTCAACCCAACTCTATCCGGTGATCCATCGACCAAAGCATTCTCATAATCGCTAAATACTTGGATTGACCTTGGTTATATTAGGAGATCACATGAATGAATCATTTGCATGATTTTTGAGTCTTTCTTTAACTCTGGGTTATATTAAGTGATCAAGCGCCAGCCGTCGATCAATCTTTCATCCCGTGGTCCACGTTGAGTTTCAAAACCCCTTTAACTTAACTCATCTCAACCTGGCGAACATGCGACTGAGGACTTCGCATGATCGCTGAGCCTTTATTTAACCTAAGTCTAATCTGGAGATAAGATGAACAAAGGACTTCACGTGATTGCATAATCATTCTTTAAACTGGGGTTAAATCTTGAGAACACATGACTGAGGCAATCTCCAAGTTGTTGAATCTTTTCTTTGCCCTGGGTTACATCTAAAGAAACAACGCCAACCGCCCAATCAAATCTACATCAATGGTCCATGTTTAATCTCTGAGTGCCAGCATACTTGACCGCATCATTTGGAGATTCAGTGATTGAAGCAAACTGAGACCACTAGCTAGGTTGCTAGATGTTAGACACATAACTGCCAAGATCAAGAGAATACATGAACACTCAGTCGCGTAATCGTTGAATAGAAGACTAGACTACTTAGGCAAGAAAATAAAGCATGTGCAAAATGGGGACTTAAGTGGCTCAAAAAGGTAATGAGAAAAAAGACTTTGGCTAGGGTTTTTGGACTTAAACAAACTTCATGAAGCCCTAGGACATGGATTAACCCTATTTCTCATACCTTAAAATTGCCCTATCTTTCTGGTTTTTACACTTGAGCACATGTGATCTTAAATGGGGCTTGGAAACACCATAAACTATCCCTGGCCAAGGGCGCAAGCCATGAAACTTGGTAGATTTTCTTCGCAGATCAAAACAATTTTGCAGCAAGACAAGGCAACTTCACAAAATTTTGCAGGAATAGACCATTTTCTTAGGATTTTGGCTATGATGGGAAAATGGCCTAACATGCGGTACATACACACATGTAGATCATAATATAGTTGTGCCAAAATCATATACCCCCAGTAGTACTCTATCCCGTCCTCCTCCTCCAACATCTGACTTAGTACCCTCACCCATCCAATCAAAAAACCATACCCTAAATGATTGGACATCAATCTCCCTCCTATCAATCTAGTTAAATACAATGCTAGCCGAGGCAATTTTGCCTCCATCCCCCCTTTCCATGACATCCACTGCAGATCAATAGGCAGTCGATCTACCCATTGCCTAAAACTCTCCTCCAAAAATTGGTATGCACTCTCCAACTGATACTCAAACATATCTCCCTTGATTGGTACTCGTAGAATCTTCCACACATCTAGTAGCATCACAGTCACCTCTCTGGTCGGTAAGTGGAAAATTGATGTGTCTAAGTGCCACCTCTCGATCAGAGATGTCATGAGTGCATTATGTGCTCTCAGGTGCGACCAATCATGCACATGTTATAGGCCGCATAGTTTCACCTATCCCCACTCTACGTTGGTTATCTTTGCTTGCAATGCCATCATATCCGACCATCTCTCCTTCAACCTAATCCAATAATCTAACTCCTGCATCTAATTACCTGACACAATTATTGTTAGCCCTAGTCAGTACCCAAATCCCCATCCTGGTCCTACCCTTACCCAAACTCCCATCCTGGTCCTACCTGTGCCTACATTCCCCCCTCGTTATGCTCTTCCCATCAGTCGTTGTCTCTCATCCAGCCCTATTTTGCCTTTGGGAGGGTGGGGTGGCCCATGACTGGGTGTCCCCCGCCCCTTGGTGGCGGTGCCACCCATCCAAGGATGGGTGCCTCTACCCCCCTTAGGTAGACAGAGCTACCTATCTATAAATGGGTAGTTCCATGCTACCCATTAATGGGCGGAGCCACCCGCTCATGGACAGAGCGCTTTGTGTTGTCTGTAGTCAAGCAGGGCTGCCCACAGGAGGCTCCATGCTGCCTATCGATGAATTCCTTTGGTGTCTTCACCATGCCCTTCCTCCTATCATCTCATTCCCAACGCAACTTTTAACAAAACATCAAAATCATGCAATAATCGACAAAACTTGAAAACTTGGATGTGTTTTTCAACCTCACCGGATCCCCCTATTCGTTTCTTGCCAATAGACTTGTACCCTCTCACCCAGCTATTGTCTTTCCCATCGCCATGTCATTTTCTTCTCCTCTCCTCTCCTCTTCTCTCTTTCCTTGTGGTAAAAATGAATCCTTTTACCCGCCTTTTGCCCTTTTATAATGGGCCTTTTTAATTTTTTTTTAAAAAGGGTTCTTTTTACTTCCTTTCCCCCCCTTTTTTTTCAAACAAGTCATGCAAAGTCTTTTCCCCTAATTTTTTTGTGAAAATTTACCAAAATTTTTATTTTGGCATATTTTCCCGAGGGGACACATTCTCCTATTGACTTTTCCTTTGTGCACCCCTTAAGTCCCATTTTTTCCTCTGGGGCATCTATGTTTTCTTTTCTTTGACGTGATGCCATTTTTGACACCACATCAAAGAGCGGCAAAATGTAGACACCTAAATTTGTCTACTTAACATTAATTTAATTTAATTTAATTTAATTAATGACCCCAAATAACATTATGGTTAATTTTAGGAGAGAGTCACTATCAAGATTTTTGGAGTGGAGAGGGAGAAAGAGCGAGAGGGGTTTTTTTGAATTTGAGCTTGGGTGGGAAGCTGGAGGAACCTGGATCAAGAGCGAAATCTGCATCAAGGGATGCGGGCAATGCTGCTCATTTGTCAACAAAATCTATGCCAGGGGATGTGAGCATTACTGCTAGACTGTCAACTGATGACGATGAAAAAGATGGTGGGTCTAGCTTGCCAGTGTTAAAGGATGCATAAAATGTTGTCACTTTGCCGTCTAATGAGGAAAAGACTGGTGGGTCAACTTTGGCCCAGCCAAGTAAGGACAATAGTCCTCTCTTGGGACCAGATGTAGAAAAGATTAAAGGTTCCAAGGCAGAAGAAGAGTTAATAAAAACACAAGGAGATTCTTCACATGGTATCCACTTGACTTGAGGTAAGAGGAAATGGTTGGGTCTTTTTGGTATAAAACCTTCTAGTAAATCTACTTTCCCTAAGGTGAACATTATTTCTGATCCACTAAAGGGGGTATTTGGCATTAATATCCATGATCCTCTCATGGACCACACTATTTCAATCATGGCATCAACTCTGATTGGAAATTTTATGGGGCCACGACCGAATATAGATCTTGTGAGAACTTTCACTCACCAGAAATGGAAACTGAAAGGATGGGTTGACATAGCGGCTATGCCAAAAGGTTTTTTCTCCTTTGAATTCTCTAATGGGGAAGACCTATCTAAATTTTTGTGTGGGGTCCCTGGATGATGGGAGAATCCTCCCTAGCCCTACAGAAGTGGTCAACCAACCTAGATTATAATGATAGTTTCTTCTCTACTGCTTTGGTGTGGGTTCGTCTTCCATGTCTTCCAATGAAATACTGGCATGAGGATATACTAGTGGTGATAACAGGATCCTTTGGAGAGCTTCTAACGATAGATCCAATGACAACATCCCAAACAAGGCAAGTTTTTGCTAGGATATGTGTGAACATCCAACAGAATGTTGAACTGCCCCAGGTCATCACGTTCAACTCAAAGGTGGGAAAATGGATTCAAGAAGTTGAATTTGAAATGTTTCCATTTGCTTGCTTCAACTGTAACTGTGTACTATAATTTATACCTTCATAGGGTTAGTATTTCAAATAATTGAATAAAATAACTAAATTACCACAAAGGAAGAGCTATTTTAACAAATAAAGACATTTAAGCACTCTATGGATCTCTAGCTAGGGATGTTAATGGTGAAGCTCTCAACAAGCCTTCATTAATGACAGTCCTAGAATGAGAATATATGATAAAGAAAGATAAAATAGGTCAATTCCAAATTGAAATGCTTAATTAACTTCTAAATTTGCCTTCCTAGCTCAAAATCTCAAGAGGTTAGATGCAATTCTTAGATTTGTGGATTCATTATGAGTGAATTATCCCTTGATTTTATGGGATTTGGCAAGGGTAGGAGGTGTAGTTGGATTTGATCAAGGTTTAGTTGAGGTTAAATCTTTGCTTTCACCTTTTGGAGACAATTTAAATAGATTGCCCTCAAAGCTTGGGACAAGAAGACAAGATGAGTGGTCAAGATGTTCTTTCAAATTGAGTGATTGAGATTCATTTTGGCTTGATCCATGTGAGCTCTTTCCTTAAATCCTATTGGTTGAGGCTTTTTCCTCCCATGTGGTGTTGAGAGAAAATAGGACTTAATTAATTGAATTTAATTAATTTATTTAGCCATGTGTACCCCTTGAGTGGGTTGATTTAATTTTAAATTGAACTATACAATTAATTTGATTAATTGCACATTGATTTAATTTATCATGATTTGATCGATTTAACTTGAATTTATGGCTTTGATTTTTAATTAAATTGAATTAAAGCTTGGTTTGAATTTTGATTGGCTAAATGCCTATTTTGATTCAATTGCCTTGATTTTGCCTTAATTTTTCCTTTATTAATCATATGAATGATCTTGTCCACTTTTCGGTGATTATAGTAACAAACCAAGTCATTGGGCGAAACAATGTCCCTTGAAACTTCAAAAGGATAAAAAGAATGATCAAGAGTCAAAAAGAGCTAAGAGAATGTAGTGGAGGAAAAAACCAGAGGATGATACCCTCCCTCAGAAGTCCCAAGAAGATCAGAATATCTTAAGAAAATCTGAAGAGAACTCAGCTCCATTGATCCAAGAGGAGAACCCTGCTTCTCCTCTAGGGATTAGCTTAGAAGAAACTCAAATGGACTTAGATAAAAATTTGGAACATCAAGCTGGATCTAAGAGTGTTGATGAACCTAAAGATATGACCAACTATTCTGAAGAAACTCTAGAATCTTGTATAGGGAAAGAAACTCAAATTATCTCAAGGGTGGAAGATAGCTTGGATTCTTACCAAGGGAATGAATCCCAGAAAGGAGAGGAAACATAAAATATTTATTAGGAGAGGGAGAATAAAGTAGAGGCTCTCCTTGTGATGACATCAAAGACCCACCTACCTCCCTAGTTGGTTAATGGGGAAAGAATGAAATAAAAGAAGATCTAGTAGTTGAGGAAAAGGAAAACCCTTGGATTGAAGTTTGGGAATCAAAGAAGAACCAGAATCGAAATGGTTCTGGTTCTCCCTGTTGTAAAGGTATCCTTAATGATTAGAAACCTAACTCGGGAAAAAAAATACTAATTCCCCTCATGGAGGGTCGGCTCTTAAATCTTCCAAGAAAATAGGGTCTCAGAAACAAGGAGTCTAGACTAGAGGCCAACAAAAAGTAGACACAAGAACACCAAGGAGAGAAAGAGGTAGAATGTCTGAGAAAGAACAAAGGGAGTTTGAGTCTAAGTAGAACATTACGGATGGTAGATAGCTTACCATGCACCAGGTTTGTTCCCCAACCTCTAAATGAATATTTTATCTTGGAATATTAGAGGACTGAATGGTCCTCATAAACAAGATGTTGTTAGGAATTTAGCTAGAGACTCTAAACCTGATATTTTTTTGATTCAAGAAACTAAGATGTTGAAAGAGAAGGTTGTCAAAACTAATATGATAAAAAAAGGAGGTAGTCTTGGTAGTAGCTCTGATGGGGCTTTGTGTGGTATGGTTATATTTTGGAATATGCGAAGCTTCAATTGCCAACTATTAAGAGAAGAAAAACACTTCCTTGCAGTCAAAGTTAGTAATCTAAAGGATAATTTCTCTTGGATCCTTATTAATTTTTATGCCCCAAACACGAAGGTTGGAAGACTAAGACTCTGGATGCAGCTTCATGACTTTATGAAGTCCTCCCCTGAAATTTTTTGGATGATAATGGGAGACTTTAATACTCCTCTGAAGGAGAAGGACAAAATTGGTGGGAATGTAACTCAAGTTGAGAGTAGAGTTGACTTGATGGAGTTTATTAATAATGAGGGTTTTCTACATGTTGATCTAGAAGGTATCAATTACACATGGTCTGATAGAAGAGTGGGGGCTAATCTTATTCAGGTTAAGCTAGATAGAGTGCTAATTTCCCCTGACTGGTATACGAAGTATTCTTGCTCTCTTTCTTTCCTTAATACAATTGGATCAGACCATTATCCTATCTCTTTCTCTGCTAGTCCTTTCAATGGCAAAAGAAATGCTCCCTTTAGATTTGAAAAGATGTGGCTTGCCCATCCTAATCTTGAGACTAGAGTTAGGGAATGGTGGAATATAAAGGTGGATGGTACAACAATGTTCAAAGTGGCTAAAAAAATGGCTAATGTCAAAACTAAAGTTAGGCATTGGAATAAAGAAGTCTACGGGGACATTTTTCAGTCCAAAAACAAAACTCAACAGGAGTTGAAAGAGATTCAAGACAAAATTCAAAGGAGTGGTTTGACAGAAGACCTTAAAATGGAGGAAAACAAGATTCTTGTGAGCTACCACAACATAATATCTAAAGAAGAGACTTTTTGGAGACAAAGATCTAGATCTCTGTGGCTAAAGTCAAGAGATAGAAACACTAGATTCTTTCATCTAACAACCCTTAAACATAAGACTATTAATAAAATTAATACCTTAACTTCCCCCCTAGGAACAATCTTTAAAGAAGAGGAGATAAGGGAAGAAATGATGAACCACTTTGCTTCTCTTCTTTCAAGGGATACTAGTCTTAATATGGAAAATCAGGAAATCCTGTTGGATTCTATTCCTAGAATCATGAATCATGAGGACAATGTCCTCCTTAAATCCATTCCTAAGAATGAGGAAATTAAAAAGGCTATCTTCTCCTTTGAGGGAGAAAAGTCTCCAGGACCGGACAGGTTTCAGATATTCTTTTTCCAAGATTTTTGGAATATTACTGGGAATGATGTGTGCTCTATTGTCAAGGGGGTTTTTGGAACCAAGACTATTCTTAAAGAAATTAATTCTACTTTTATAGCTCTCATTCTGAAAAAGCTAGGGGTAAACTCTGCTAATGGGTTTAGGCCCATAAGTCTTTGTAACTCTCTTTACAAGATCATGTCTAAAGTTCTCACTTCTAGATTGTTGCTTCTTCTTCCATCCCTCATATCTCCTCAACATAATGGATTTGTCCCAGGAAGACAGATTCTGGATTCTATTATGGTTGTGCATGAGAATATTCACTCCATGGAAAAATCCAAAAAACAAGGTTTCCTTATGAAACTAGACCTATTGAAGGCCTATGACAGAGTGGACTGGGATTTTTTGGCTAAAATCCTTCATGATTTTGGTTGTGATTAGGGGGTGGTCAGACTTATTATGCAGCTGGTTACTACGGTCTCCTCTTCAGTCATTGTTAATGGTGGATCATCTAATTTTTTCCAGCCTACAAGAGGATTGAGACAAGGTGACCCAATCTCTCCCATCCTCTTTGCCATCATGGCTGAAAGCCTTGGGAGATATATAAACAACTTGGTTTTGAATGGGCAGATAGTAGGTCTCCAACCATCTTCTTCATGTCTAAAATGCTCACATGAACAATTCATTGATGATATAATTATGATGGGGGCATCCTTTGTCAAAGAAGCTAGGAACCTAAAAAAGGTGTTGAATACCTACTCTAATGCTACCGGTCAACTTATTAACTGGGAGAAAAGCTCTCTCTTCTTCAGTAACACTCTGGAAGAGAGAAGGAATAATATTTCCTCTATCTTAGGCTACAATATTGGGAATCTTCTTGCCTCCTACTTGGGGTTGCCTCTTTGTCTGAAACCTGAAGCCTCTTTTTGGAATGCTATAATAGACAGATTTCATCATAAGTTGGCTAGTTGGAAGGGGCAATGCTAAGTCAAGCTGGTAAAGTTCAATTGCTGAAGGCAACGCTCCAAAATCTCTCGGTCTATGCTCTCAGCTTGTTTAAAATTCCCCAGAAGTATGCTGACATGATTGAAAAATGCAAAAAAGATTTCTTTGGATTAGGGTAGAGGAAAAAAAATACTAAGCCTTGTTGCTTGGGAAAAGGTGTGCAAACCCAAGAAATATGGGGGGTTGGGCATCAGAAGCATTATTAACACTAACAAAGCTCTGCTAGCAAAACAATGTTGGAGAATCTTTGAAGAGGAAAAAGAATGGAACTCCATTATAAAAAGTAAATACCGTCTCACTTCTTTAGATAATACTTTAAACCTCCAGTTGGATATTCAAGGATCTTTTATATGGAACAACATCAGTAAGGGAAAGAACCTGGTCATAAAAGGGGCAAGATGGAAGCTGGGAAATGGTAGGAAGATTTAGTTTTGGGATGACAAATGGCTGATGGAAAACCCTTTAAATGAAAATTAAGAATGGTTAAATGTCATCCAAGATTTCAAGGATAATTATAGGGGAAAAGGTGTTAGACTATTGGATTAATGAAGAATGGATAGACCTCAGCATAAACGATGGAAAATTTTAAAATGTGAACAAACAACTTAGCAACTGGTTCATAAGAGAAAATGTTCAAGATGAATTGATTTGGGGTCCAGAGAATAATGGAAATTTCTCTGTCTCCTCGGCTTCTTCCTTTCTCATTGCTCATGAAGATAAACCTCTCTGCTCCCAGGTATGGAACAAAAACCTCATTCCTAAAATTAACATGTTTTTCTAGTTGCTTGTCTAGAATAAAATCCTTACCTTGGACAACCTTGCAAAAAGGGACTGTTACTTGCCTAATAGATGCTTCCTATGATGTGAAGCGATGGAATCCTGTAATCACATGATGATACACTACTCCTATACTATAAAAGTGTTGGATTCTCTTATCAAAAAAATTAATCTAGAGTGGGTGAAACCTCAGAGTCTATAGGATCTTGTTCTTTAGTGGCAATGTCCTCTTCTAGGCAAAGAAGAGAAAGTTCTTTGTGATATCATTCTTCCTCATTTTACATGGAGAATCTGGAAGGAGAGAAAAAATAGAGTCTTTAGAGACAATCATACTCCTTATGATAAGACTGCTATTATCATTGGTAGAAGTCTCATGGAGAACTTCAGAAACTCCATCTCTAGCAAGTCTCGCCTTTGGAATAAGGAAAACAATATTGGAGACATTCTTTCTTGGAATAGAAATAGAAGGAAAAAAGATCCCAATCCTAGAGATAACATAATGTGGACAACTCCTCCGATGGGTTGGCTCAAAGGAAACTTTGATGGAGCTGCTAAGGGGAATCCTGGAAGGGTTGGGGTGGTAGGTTTAATTAGAGATTGGAATGGGAATTACCTGGGAGTTGTGGCAGCTCTGATGGGAATACAAACTAATCATGTCGTTAAAGCTAAGGCGGCCTTACATGTTGTGATGCTGGCAAAAGAGTTGGGTTGTGTGAAGTTTTGGTTGGAGGGAGATTCTCTCAATATCATCAATTGCATAAAAGGAAAAAGTGAGACCTCCTGGACTATAGCCCACATAATTGAAAAAAATTTAAAAATATTTTACAAACCTTTGAGAAAAGTTTTATAACCCATGTCTACTAGAAGGAAATAAACCTGTGGATAGCTTAGCTAATGTGGGGGCCCATAGTGATGTCATCAAATATTGGAACAGAGAAGTGAATCTCAATGCCGAGATCTTAAGTCTTATAAATTATGATAAACTTAATCACAAAGAGGGAAACATAATTAAACCTAATGATTACAAGGATAATTAAATTACAGAGGAAAGCTTATTGCCAAGTAAGGTGTGAGAAAATTATTACGAAGTTAATGACACATGGATTGTGGGCGAAGTTAAACAAAGCTATTTGCAAGAGCTAGAATAATTATGTTTTATTTTACCTTGAATCTTTGAGAAACCAGTGCGGTCTAAGCTCGGAGAAAATGGGAGGTGGTTTGAAAAGGGAGGAGCCCCTGGATTGCAAGAAATGGAGGTGGGAGAAAAGGTTTAGAAAAAATTGAAAAGAGGTGGTGTTACCCTGTATATGGACAAGCTTCATGGTTTTGACAAAAAGATAACTAAAAAATTTGTTGAGGGATGGGTTAATGGTAAAGTTAATTTGTGGAGAAAATCCTTTCCACTTACTCTGAGCTTGGTTTTTGAGATTACTGGTCTGTCCCTTGAAGGAATGAATTTCTATAGGGATAATAAACATATAGGGTCTGAAGCTTTTAAATGTTTCCCTAGAGATGTTGATGAAGAAGCTTTGCTGACTAAAGGCCCATGGGATTATGTAGAAATAGAGAAGATTAAGAAAATTTGGGCAAAAATCCTTAGGGTGATGATAGATTATTTCACTCTAGATGGCCGTTATTCCAAGATTTATAATCTTCATTTTGTTCTGGTAAATCATTTTAGGCACAGTAAGAAGGTTTCCTTCCCTTACTTCCTCTTAAGCTCTCTGAATAATAGCATAACTGAGAACAAGAAGAAAGAAAGCAACCTTGTGCTTCATGAGGATTTAATCTTGCTGATAGTGGACTATGCCAGGGATATGATTCCAGAACCCATTCCCAAAAGGGTTATGGAAAAGAGAAAAATTGACGGAGAAGAAGAGATAAAGAAGGAAACCCAGAAGAAGGGTAGGAAGAAAAATAAGAGCCCCCAAGTATGTGCAGACAAACCTGAAGATTGTCACCCTTCTTCTCAGGAAAGGAATGAGATTACTATCCTAAACGAAGAAATTGAGGAGGAGCCTGAGAATGAGGAGGGAGCCATGGATTATAAGGAGATCACCTTTGAGGATAGTGAGAAGGACAAAGAAAATGAGGAAGCTGAGATTGCTGGAGGTGAAGAAGAAGAGGAGACTGAGATTGCTGGAGGGGAAGAAGAAGAGGAAGACAAGGATAATGAAGAAGAAGAAGAAAATGAAGAAGAAAAGGGGGAAGAGGAGATTGAGAAAATGGAAGAAGAAAAACAAGAGGAAAGCAGAGAGGAAGGTAGTAATAAGGAGGAACCGAAGGGTTAGGTTAGCCATGGGGGTAGGGAAAGTCATAATGAGGCTACTGCTGGTATTGACTCAAAAGATAGATCCCTGGAGGAGGTTAAAAGTGTTAGGAATAGTCCTAAGAGATAACTGAGAGGGGGGGGGGGGGGGGGTGAATCAGTTATCTACAAGTTTCAATTCTTTATCCAATTAAGTATAATTAAACATAAAGCATAAACACAATGAAAGAACACTTGAACACAACACCAATATTTTGGTTATGGGGAAACCCAAATAGGTAAAAACCATGGTGGGACTTGATACCCACTAATATTCTGTACTAGTGTATAATGATCCTTGCTAGAAGATCCTGTACCCTATTAAGGGTAGCTTTACAATATACTAAGTACAGTAGACCTGGTTAAGGGTCAGATCCTGTTAGGAGTCTTTTACAATTGTCCCTATTAGGGGAGAGGACACACTATCTAAGAGTGCACTGCTCCAATGGGCGAAGGCTACAACCTTCTGGATAATAGATATACACTATATCTAGATTTTGGTGAACTGCGCTTTGACCTACTCTCTGGATCAGTTCCAATGAATAGTGTAATCATCTAAAAATGGTCATCTAGACTATTAGCCCCTTTTGCTAAAATCATCAATTGCTTATTCTTGGTCAAATCTTGGTGCTATCATTTATTCGATTATTTTCTATGGTCTAACCATCTTATCCTAAAGTCTTTATTTATTTAAAAGGAATTTCCTCCCCTTTTATTAAATAAAAGCCCCCACTTTTCCTCTTATCCTAAGTTGCACAAATAAAGCATTATTCTTATTTTTTAAAAAAGAAGAAAAGCACTTTTTGTCTCATATGGGCACAAAAGTCAACTCTTATTTTCTCATTGGAGGATACTTGTGCACATGGATTGCTCCTCTTTCAAGCTCCACCATTGATTAAATCTTTTGCCTCTTAATCTTCATGGTCCATTCCTTCTCATTTCTTATAAAAGGAGAGCTCTCTTCTTCATTCTAGATCCCCAACTTTTTATGCTAACTTTATGCTGCAGGATTTCTTGGAGACTTTAGGGCTTTTGAAGACTTTGGAGCCTTTTGGCGATCTTTCTACATTTAGCTTTCATTCTTGCATTCTTATCTTAGCTTCATGTTTATGCTTTCTTAGATTAGTTTCCTTTCAAGCTCTAGCTTAGATCTCACATAGTCTAAATAGGAAGGATTTGTAACACTTGTTCTTTCCTTTCATAGCTTAGTTGCATTGTTCTTTTATTTCCATAGCTTAGCTTGCATTTCCATTTTTAGCATAGCTTGCATTTCATCTCCATTTGGATTCTTGAAGATATTGGCATTCTTGCCCTTGTCTTCATTTGAATCTCCCATTGCATGGTTTACTAGCAAGGTCATAGGCTTAAATAGCTCTAGCTCAGAGCACACTTAATTTCCTTGCACTCCATGCCTAGGGAGCTCTAAATCGATTTCTCAAGGTTTCCAATCCATGGATTCTCTTGGAAGCAATGATTTAGAGAAGTGCACTATTTAGTGTGTACAAATAGCACAAGTACTCTACTTGGTCACATAGACCTTCTTCTGGTGGTTCCACCACTCATACACTATGCTCTGCTTTTCTTAATCAACCATGAACCGCACTTCAGCAATCACAAATGACTGCCTATAAATATCTTTTCTCCAAATGATATAATCAAGTCGGCCTATTAGAACCACCTTGAAATCATATTAGAGAAACCATAATATACTCCAACAAACATTCTATTGGCTCTATTATGCACGCAACTCATTCTGGGACCTGTCTAATAAGATAATTGTAGACGCATGCTACACACTGTCAGCTCTACCAAAACAACTGGAACTTTCTCTGTAAGCTAAATTAACTTATGTGCTCTTAACTGAACATCAATAATACTTCTCCAAGCTTAACTCCAAGGGCACATACCCTCAAGATAGGTGCAACTCAAGAACCAATAAAATCTCTATCTGCTCTTTTGAACAAACATAGGAAACTGCTACTGGCGAATAGCGACTGCATAACTTCTCTTGCGTTCATCACCAGACTATGCATCCATGAACTTAACATCACTAACATGTCTTCAACATAAATCCAAGGGAACATGCCCATAGGATAACTGTACGGACAACCATACATAGAACACTGTCTATTATTCTGTTAGGAACACTACTGACACCAACTGCAATATAACTGTCTATGCTAACAGTTAACATCTACACCCATGATATCATGTTGATATCATGTCCATGCTACATATACAAAAATATTATTGTATAAGACCTCCACACATGCTACTTTCCATATGTTGTCATTAATGATAAACATACAGTCAGTACTGGCCTGCTGGCAAATCTCCAACAAAAAGCAAGGATGATCACAACATTAACTAGGAGCTGCAAGAGATGAAGAGTCACCTAAAGATGGAAAAGATGGAAACTAAGTTTTTGATGAAGGTAAAAAATAACAAAGAGAATGAGGAAAAGATAGTGGAAATTAAAGCTATGGTGGAAGACAAGCTGAAGGACCTGACTGAGAAAGCCAACCACAATGAGCACATGATCAATGATGTTCTTAAGCACAACAATGAGGGCCTTAAAGCCTCTGTGATGAATCTTAAGGCCCTGTATAACTATTTGGAGAATAATATGCTGGAGAACACTACTATTATGCTGGAAGCTGATGCTAGGAGCTTTGGATTGGGCTCTAGAACCAGAAGCGGCATCAGAAGGAAATTGTCAGATACCTCCAAGGAGCTGAAAGGTCTCAAAGACTCCATTCAAAAGATGGAGGATCTACAAAAACAGGCAGAGAAGTCAATGAAAAAGAACAAGTAGTTCCTACTAGTTGGTTGTTGGGTAGTCGCTGGTGCTGGTGCCAATTTTTGTCTTTTTGCTCTCTGCTTGTCTTTTCTTTTTCATTTTCTATTTTAGGAGGGTTTGGGTCATGCTGTCAGTTGTAAAGCAAGCATTCATTTTTTGTATGGGCTGATTTGAAAATCTTAAGATCTATATTGTAAATGGTTTTGGGTTCCATTCAAAAACTTGCTTTTACCTTTATAAAAAACATTATGGTTAATTTTTAATTAATTATATTTATTATATTCATCTATCTATTTAATTAAATAAATTCACCACCTATAGTATTTAAATTAAATTTAAATACTGCCCCTTCTAATGTATTAAATTTGATTTATTACATGTTTCCCCATATTCCCCTTTTAAATAAATTTTTAATTTATTTATTCCATCACATGCTTTATTTCTACTAAACCATGATTAAATAAAATAAACTTTAATTTAATCTTAAATATAACCTAGATGCCACCCTACACACATCACTTTCTATCTAATAAGCCTATTTATTAATTAACTAAGGTTAATTAAGATAATTTTGATCTTCCTAAACACATTATTCATAATTATTTGTTCACATGTGTGAGCAAATAATTTAAAATTCATCTTTTCAAAATTTGTTAAAAAATGCCTAAACAAGGCTTCTTACAATTTTTGATGACACTTCTTATACTTTCCCAAAGTGTGAAAATTATCTTTCTCTTACACATCTCTTACACACACTTACACATGTGTATTTGGAGTACACATTGACCCTTCACATCCCAAGTTTCTCACACATGTGTGAGCAAGTCTTGGACTTTGCATGACTTATGTGTCTCCTTGGTGGCACCTATGTGGATTCCACATAGATGCCACCTCACCCTAGCTCTCCAAAATCCTATAAATAGGACCCTTGCCTCAAGCAAATTATCCATCATTTGCATGTAGAATTATAATGCTAGTTTATGCTTAGAATTTTTTTCTTTCATTTAGAGTTTTTGCTAACTTCTTTGGTAGTTGTTTACATTTATTGCATTTATGATTCTTAGTTTTGTTGCATTTAACACTAGAATCTTGCATTTAGTTTTCATATTTGCATTGAATGCTTGAGACTAGTTCTCCATAACTAGTTCTTGAGTTATTCAATCTCATTCTCATCTAGTTTGCACTTAGTATCTTGCATTTATTTTTGAGTCAAAGTGGGATTTATACTTGTGTTGGGAGAACACACCCACAACCTCTCTAAGAGTTAAAATCAAACAAGTCTTGGGTGCACTTGCTTCATGCTCATCTGAGGTTATGGTGGATGCTTTTGGTTTGGAATTTTATTAACATGTTAGATTAGAAATCAATATACTTTTTATCTCTAACATTTGCATGTTTGAACTTGCTCCTAACAGGTAGGTTTTCATCCATGTGCCGATTTGCTAGTGTAAGTTGATAGGTTGCCTATACTACTTACATGCAAAATGACACAACTCCAAATAACTTCTTGACTAGGAATATTACAAGGGTCTTTAAGATGCCAATTTGTTAGTGCTCAAACATGTGGGCCAACAAATTGTAAAGATTTGCACTAATACCCAAGGCCGTGATTGTGTCTCAAAGGGAAGATATAAAGATGGCGATCATATTGTGGCATAAAGGGGACACTATATAAAGATGGATATCTCCTTTTTAAGGCTCTAGAAAACCAAACATGGTGTCCCTTAAGGAATCTTTCATAAATATAAACCATGATACTGTTGGCATGTGATGTTTTGAAGCACTAGGAATCACTTAAGGGTTGTCATTTATGGAAACACTTATGATGGAGTGATCACATATTGTAGAGATTACCTCTGGAGTCACAGTCATGAAAATGACTAAGTCGAGAATCAGGAAAATAGGGTACAGTGCCACAGTTTTGGATAAGCAATGAAGATATACAAGGTATTATGGCTTGCAAAGTTAACTGGAGGTATTTTGGGATACTCAGATGCTTCAGTTAAGATCACATGAGTTTTGGATACCTGATGTGTGAGATATAGTGTTTGGAAGGTATGCGAAGACAGTAAAACAATATATCAGGGTACATGAACAGTTGCGAAGATTAAGGAAAGCATAATGGTATGGTAACATGCTAAGACAAGTAAATAAAGTATATTTTTGACTCTTTGGTAATATAAGAGTGCCGACTCCATGTATATCATTTGCATAAGTTTCTATTATGTTTTGTATGACAATTATGAAGACGACTGGAAGGCTAATTCTGTATAAGTATAGATTGGTTTTGTGAAAGTGAAGCATGGATGTTTTTATGATGATGGAGTAAGTTTGTGAATATAAGAGCAGAGATCAGATGCAAGATCAGTAAGAGGCCGATCTACAACTGGAACTATCTAAGCAAGATAAGTGCTTGTATTGTTCCCCTTTTGAGAGCTATTTTTGGGACAGTATTAATTGTAAGAGAAGTGTGCTCACCACCTTTAACCAAGTGTTTTGTATACCCCTAACAGGGTTTTTGTAATCCTCTAACAAGGAAATGTACTATGTAACAATCAACTCTTAATAGGGCTAGATCTCCTAACAGGGACATAATATTTAGTGCATATTTGTGGGTACCATCCCCACCGGGGTTTTCCCTTTGACCAGGGTTTCCTTGATAACAAATCATGGTGTCATGAGTAATGTGTTATGCTTATATGTTTTTTTCATTTCTGCATTACTTTGGATTGCTTATAATTGTTTGAAGTTGAAATCAAAGTTTTGTAATACTGATTCACCCCCCTTCTCAGTATTATCTAATCCTAACAGATACAATGAACCTTTAGCCAAACCATATCCCACAACACATAAAAATCCTCTAAATTTGTCACTAGGTAACAATGTGAGTTTATCTCAGACTAAGAATATAACAACTACATGATAAGATACAAAAAAACCCATGGAGACTAAGATCCACAAGCTTATTAACCTCTCAAAATATGGATGCATTATCTCACTCCACACATGAATGCAATAGTAATATCAATGTGAATTCCACAAGAAATAAATTCTATGAGGTTTGTATATGCTCAATGGTAGCAAAGTATGGAATTTAAGGTAATGTGATAGGTAAAACCATACCAACTAATAAGGTTTATGTTTGATATTTTTTTGTTAAGTTTAGTAGGGTAGTGGCTTGTTGAAAGTAATTGCAAAAAAGTGCCTTCATCTATAAAGAGTAATAGAGTCAAATGATATCTATATGTAGAGATGAAAAAGAAATGACATTGCATATTAATCACAATAATATGTCTTAAACACATCCATAATAAATTCATATACTTCCTAAACTACTTAAAAGGGTACATTATGTTAAAGTTTATGAAGGGAATACAAAATATCTATGGTGACAAGTCAATCAAATATGATTGTTTGAGTTAACAATTAAGGTTAAGGCTACTTGTAAAACTATCAAAAGCATACACATGCTCACAAAGACAATTGAATGATTGAAGATTACACTTTATATTCATTTCTCTAACTAATTACAAAATCAATTCAATAACAACATAATAACAACACAATAAAAATAAGTCTTGTATATTCATTATTATTCAACACGATATAAGCTACAAGACAATCTCTCTCTCTCTCTCTCTCTCTCTCTCTCAAAATCAATCAAACCCAATAACCAAACATCTAACATTTTTTCCTTCTTTAGCCCACTGAAATACAACACTTGGTTTCAAATGTTGGAGGGAAATTTAAAATTTATATCCTTTCATTGCCAATATGTTACATATAACATCCCTCCTAAAAGAATAAACAAGATCACAAGAAATCAACTAATGAATGACCTCACGATTTTACACCATGAATGCAAAACACTATGATGCCCAATGACAAAAGGGAAATCACCAAGTAAAACCACCATAAGCTCACTAGTTGATCAAATTAGCATCAGACACACCCTTACATCATGTGATAAATATTTTAAAATTAACATACCCACTATGATATATGCAAGGCATGAGATGAACACCTATTTCATACCATTCAAGGATACATCAACACTTACCAAAGATTTGGGACAAATCATTAACGATGAGGAGATATTTGGCCACTAATAGGTCTACCAAGCATGTTGTGCATTTGAAAATAATCCATGAGTTTGAAGCACAAATCATGGTGGGATAAGATGCATAGTAAATATTAGGGTAGGTAAGCAATTCAAAACTCTTTTGAACATTGGTTGTCTACATGGAAGCCCTAAAATTAAATGATAGACAACTATGAGAAACACATCAAACATTTTGAAAATTGCTTGTAATGACCTCAAAATTTTAAAAACAAAAAAGAACCATAAAGCCATCAAAGAAAATTGCTTGTAATGACCTCAAAATTTTAAAAACAAAAAAGAACCATAAAGCCATCAAAGCCAAACTGCTACAAGAAAGTTGCTAACCCATTACAAATACACAAAATACTTTTGTCTATTACTTTGGTAAGGATAAGAGCAACCCTAAGCCATACTCAACACCAATATTTGATAACATCATCATTGTCAAAAGATATACTAGTACAAACAAGGATTTCATTGTTAGGAAGAGGGATAACCACTATAAAATAAACAAAAGAAACTTTGCCAATCACAAAGTAGAGAAATGGTCAAGAGCAATCAATTCCCTTCAAAATGAGGAGATAGCCCCAAATCAGTATGTGCATCTTTTGCAAACCAAATGTGATTATTACTCTAAAAAATATAGATATCAACATTTGTGCTCTTTTTGAACAAGCATATTACAGCATGATGAATAAGTATATATCTAAATCAAAGTTTTCCTATAGTTGAATAGCCACCATCAATAAAACCTTACTAGTCAAAATCACCTAGGTATAACACTTGACCTGACCCGCCTCCAATGATTTTAACCATGGTGAACGACATACTATCATCCTCCAATAACACTACACCAATATAAATAACTTTTGGTTTTTTAAAAATAAATAATTATTTTTAACCATTGGGGAAGCAGCGACCAATTCGTTAAGTGACGGGTATAATTCTTTGTCGTTCTCAAGGACTCCCATTCTCTTTAAACTTTTGCGAGATTTGAGTCAAGTTGTACGGTTGTCATTTTTGATTAATTATTTTTGGGGATCGTCCTACTGACCTATTCAACCAGTGGGGTACAATAGTTTTATTTCTTTGTTTCAATAATCAGGTAAGGACGCTCCTAATCCTTTCGTTTTGTTCCCAGTAGCCCTGTGATTTTTATTCAACTGTTGGACCGAACCAGAAAATTCATAGGTAAGGAAATATTATTGAATGGTCATGGCTTTAACAGACGATTGGATGACATATCTTTGTTTTAACTCAAGGTTGTGCCCCTTTGTATTCTTTTCCGCACAGAAATGGATAGACCTTTAAAGTGCTGACTGCTTCAAACAATTCCCCACTGTGGAAACCTCAAGATTAGCGCCGAAAATCTGGATTATGCTTCTGGGTTTTTGTGGGTAAGTCTTGATCTGATTGGAAAATGAATGTGAGATATTTTGGCTAATTTTTTTGAAGCACCGATATATTGAATGAGAAACAATTTATGACATCTTTTGACTGAATGTGTCTGTTCATCGTTGTTAAAAGACTGTTTTGTAGGTCATAGTTTGGAATTTATAAAGAGATCCAAAACTGTTCTTCTCAAATTTAGATAGCTTAAGCCTCGAGTTGAAGTCTCGAAGTTGTATTTATGATATTTCTCGTAAATGAAATATTCCCGTACAGAAAATTAGTCTACCCATTTTTTTCTCTGTATGATCTGATCCGAAATGGAATATGATTTGTAGTATGGGCGTCTCGATACTCGAAGATATTTTTCTTTGGTTATAGTGTGGATGACACAGCCCCTTTATTTTTTGTAGTTATTTTGACTGTCGATTCGCCTTGCCGGGTGACCTTCGGCTTGAATGCCTTGATCCATTGAGATATGCCATATCCAACCATTTAAATGTGGTATTTTAGGTAGTTCCAATACTTAATGGTATTTTTAAAGGTTTGGACCAAGATTTCTTTCTTGAAAGTTCATATTATACTGTTGGAGGGCATCACATTGAACCGCAGACTTCCTTAGTTTGCCATTAGTAATTCAACGAGAGTGTTATGGAGCTTAGACCTCTATTTGGCACGTGTTGGCAGGAAAGGAGAGCAAACTACTTTAGTTTGAACCTGGAGCTCCTTTTAAGAAGTCCTATTCTTTTTTACCATTTGAGTGCGTGCCATTAAGCCACAGGCCTCCATAATTTGCCATCTGTAATTTAGCCAGAGTGTCATTGAGCTTTGATACATTGAACGAGGGAAAACTGCTTTGGCAGGGGACCTATCCTTGGTGGGGCTCAGACCTTGATCTTCTTTGTAACATCACCTGAATTTTACTAACAAGCCAAGTTCATCAAACCAATTGGACTCATTTTAATAATATGATTTTGGAGACTAGTTCCCCGTAGGATTTCCTCATAAAATGCCAAATTGGGCCTGCCCCACTGACCTTATTTGAAATCCAAATCAATCTTACCAAGACTCTGAATTACCACAGAAACAGCAGGCTGATTTTTTGACTTGTACTCGGCAAAATCTAGCCACAGAATTGATGCTAAAAAAACAGAAGTTTCCTAAAAGTTTAATTAGAAATGATATTTAGAAAATCTCTTTATGGGTCAGCATTACTTCACTCAGACATGGCATGCCTTGTTTGGGCTTGCTGGGATTTGGATTCGGAGGATTTGCTGAGTTCTGTAACCCTACTTCAAACCACTGGTAGAAAAATCTTCGTTTTTGAGCTCTAAGGAAGATGTTAGCTTATGAGTGATCGCTCTTCCTTAAAAGATTTGCTTAAATTCAATTTCAAATTTATTTAATTAGCAACCATCTTCAATGAATATTTTTTCTATTGATTTTCTCATTCCAACCAGATAGAAATTTCAATCTTAAAAATTCACGAGAGTTCAAAATATATATATGAAATGTTTTGTTTTACATCATTTGGATGGAATTCATAACATAAGGGGAAGGGACAACTACTAAATTAATATCCATAGGTTAATACACTATCCCTGTTTAAATTCCATTTTATATATCCAAACTACATAATACTTATGCTCCTATATTGTAGGTTTGAGCACACTATATAAATTAAGCGCAGTCCTATGTATATGTAACTCCATTCCTTTTATGCGTTCTCAGTTTATTCATACACGTGTAAATGTTTTTTACTAGCACTTATAATGCCCCCTATATACTTTTGTAGTATTTTCTATATTTTTTGAAATAAGGAACAAACTGAAATTGAAAATAATGATGGAAAATACTTGATCAAACCCTCAACTTTTATAAGCCAAATCTGAACCAAATTTTGTTGAATTTAATGGCTAGTACAAGCTCTAGGTCACTTCAAATGCTTAGATCAAATCCAAACATAAATTTTAAAACCCTCAAAGTCTGATTTTATTGATTTTTGCAATGATTACAAACTGGAAATTGCCCTAAAACCAAAACCAGATTTGAAATAACAATTTACAACTCACATAGACCTAATTGGAGTGGTATGGCATGCACATCCAGCTAGGTTAAGGGTTGCATGTCATGCTCCGCCAACCTAGGGTTAGTGGCCCTCATAATAACAAAGTTGCAGCCTTGTAATCCATCACACCTCATTAAAAATGGACATTAACAGATCACAGCCTTAAGGGATATTCGGATCACAGCCCTTAAATTATAGCAAAAGAGAATGGTGGAACCGAGATTACCAAATAAAATAAAATTAACAGCTCAGATACCAGGCACTGCTTGTAAAGAATGGGTCATGGTACTGGTATGGTTTGGGTACAGGTACAGTTCCAGTACGGTTTTGGGTATGGCTTGGCTGCTTGGGTTTGCTGTGGTTCAACTGGGCACCCAGGAAGCACCCAAGGGCTGTACCCAAGCAAATATATCAAAATATATGCATGCATATGAAATAAAATATGCATTACTTTTAAATTATCATGAAATCTCTGTATTAATATACCAAGTGAATCTCTGTATTAAGCCTTCAAATATTTAGAAGCAAAATATGAACTACCCAAGACTATGTATGATGCTTCTGATGAAGAAAACATGAATATGATAGATGAGGTATTTTATTTTTAATTTTATTGGCAATTATGAATTTATGAGTATTGCTCTTCTTTTTCTATTTATAACTTTGATGTACCCTGGGGTTTTTTTTTGCTGTCCCCGCATACCCATACTGAAATCGGCAACTTAGATTAAGAGTACTACGGTCATTGATTCCTAAAAAGAATTCAGTTAAAATTAAACTCAGAGTAAAGACAGAGATTAAGAATGGAGGGTTGCATTCTTTCAAAGGGGAATAATGGTGAAAGGTTGTGACTCCTTGTAGAATAAGGTATAAAAGGAGGAAGCCTCATTTGGTAAAGGCATCAAGGGAAATCTGATAAACAAAAAAGAAAATTAAGATAGAAAGGCAAAAATAAATAGTATTATCAGCAATTAAATATTGTGAGACAAGTTTAAGAATAGAAATATAGGAAAGTACTATTTACCTAACTTCCATCAGCAACCATGTTTGGAATTGATGCAAAATGTTTTGCAAATAGGAAGATGCAGCAGTACCAGTCTTCTCTCTTGCCACCCTGAGATGGATGACTAGAAGTCCTGCCATACTTGTGGGCCAAGGGGCTGAATGGATTGAAGGTTCATTCCATGCCCTTGGGCTTGGTTGAGGAAGACAGTCTCCCGGTGTCCTATCAAGCTTTTCAATTGGATTCCTAATATGGTTGACTATGGGAATACACTATGAAATAGATATGAATGATTTTAGGATACTTGATTTTTTGTAGATCATATATTCTTGATATTAATGCTTTGATGTTAATTAGTATTGTTTATAAGACCCCAATTAGAATTTTTACTAAATTGGCATTACAATTTTTACTAAATTGCCATTACAATAATGTAAGTTTATTATGGAATATTTTTTATAAATGAATTCCATTTACTGGAATTGTTATTCTTGGGCAAAAATCAGGTATATCCGAAAAGGGTGTATTACAATTGATATCAGAGCCTTGATCATGCAGGGTAAAGATAAAACACTGAATACAACCTAATCAAAGATAACTTGAAGCTCATCAAATATAATTTTGGATGCACACTTTAACCATAAAATCTTTAAAGCTTTCGAAAGAATCTCAGTATATTGTGAGAGGCTTAGATTTAGGAGAGATTAACTGTAGACACGGTGTGAGAAATTGATATACAAGTTCAAGAAAGTTAGTGCCAAGTGACAATCTAATTCTATGATTTAGCCAAAATATTAGAAGATTCTTTTCACAGAATTTCCTTCATATATCATTAATAAATGTACTGTTGTAGATGACGTCTTAGATTCAAGACAATTATTGTCATAGTGGTAATTTGTTTTTAGTCTAAAACTCACAGAATAATTTTCACTATAATGCCCTCAAACTTCCAAATCACATTGACTGTCTTGATGTAAAAACTAGACTGAAGAGATCCAATTGACTACTCAATGGAACCACTGGAAATACGTCCAGGGCGTTAACACCAACAGTCTCATTAAATTATTGCCAGACAACTTAAGAGTGGCAATGTATAAAATGAGGCAGATCTAGCAAAAGTCACAATGTGCCATAAGGGCATTCTTGAAATGGAATTATAATGATTTACAAACACATTATCTTGAATAGTCTAACAATGTAGCCCTTGAAACAGTTGCTGTAATGTTGAATCAACACTTAGACATAATTACTGACACCTGAGATTTAGATAGCCAACTATGGAGATGCAAAGAGCAGATGGCAAGTTGCATTTTAGAGTTAATTTCTCTCATTTGTATAAAAATGCTTACCTAATGCAAAGGCAAATACCAGCTCAGCCAAATGTCAACAAAGGCAATTCCAGACTATGTTTGATTATGGAATTGGGGAACTTGATGCAATATTTTGCTCTGTAGCTTGCAACTCTGAAGGCTGAAGGCTGGAAGTTGTTTCTGTTGGGAAGATGGATATCAGACACATAGTTGTTGTTGTAAGAAGGCTAGTTAATTTTCCAATTTTGTTTTCAGTCCTAGATTGCGAGTTCTTAAGTATAAAGCTTTTAAATGTTGTTGAATACATGTTTGTACATGGGATCATTCTGATGTGCTGTTCATTGAAGGTACTATTGTGAACTTGGTAGTGACTGTGATTTTGTTAGTTTTGTCTTTCTGCGTCATTGACAACAAATTGTGTTCTGCAGAATATTTTGCACAAACAGAGATGTACATGGTTGACCTAACCATGATTTGGTGGTTGCCATTGACATATATTTTTCATTGTAATCACTTGCTATTTATATATATACCATATATTATAGGCCTCTGGCCTTTTGCCCTTAAAAAAACTTAAAACATGTGAATAAATGTAGCCAAACACCCTTAGAAAATGGGTGAATATAAATAGTCAGATACAGAAAAACACCCCAGTGTCCAAACTGAAATGTCAGTCCAATGAGGTCAGATTATTCACTATTAAGAGAGATAGCTGATCAAGAAGCAGAAACGTGAAACAAATTTGCAGCAATAGCATTGATATTAAAATGCATACAAACATCAGAAAGCACCTAGTGGGAAACATTCAAAGGCCTGAACCTACTGTTCAGAAAATAATGCTTCTACACAATGGTTTACAAGTTCATGCTATTTGGGAACATTCATAGAACATAAAGTTCAAGCAACTAAGGGATGCAAATATTACACATGAGTGTTACTGCATTTCCACCCAATGCTATCCAACCCTTAAAGCCTACTGAACAATACACTTTTTGAATTGAGTAGGGTGGGTTTAAATGATCCAAGGTCAGTAACAACAACCAATCCTCCTACCTAGCCTGATTCCAAAATGGATAGAGCTTGCTTCAAATTCACAAACAACCATATTTTTAAGGATAGAGATTTCCAACAGAATCCAAGTTACTGTTCAAGGAGGTTTCTTGGTCCAAATGCTGGGAGATGAGTGAGAACATTATATATTATATAAATGTCTAAATCTAGAATAGCCAAGATCAATATCACAGGCATACAATATCAGCATTTCTTGGTGAAACTCATTAATCAATAGCACCAAAATTTCATAGAGATTCCAAAATATTGTGACATCGACCTCAATAACTAGTTAACAGTTGAAAAGAGTGTGTCAATTGAGAAACAGGGAACTATTAAACTGACACAAATGCTTACGAGAGACCATTGTTGTTCTTGGACAAGCCCCTGAGGCCTGCTCCAATATTTGAATATACATTAAAATTAGTTTTGAATCTTGATTGCATCAAATAATGCAAACTTGCTCTTGTAGATGAAATTTCCTCGGGGTATGATTCTGCACTTAATAACTGCTACCTTTAGGGTCCGACTCTAGTGGGTGTGCAGTTAATAAATCCAAATTAATTGACTTCCTAGGCACTACTTTCCATCAATAGGAGCCTAAACAGTCAGAAATTACTGTAACAAAAAATACTGAACTGAAAAATATCATCAGCTAACAAATGAACCAAACCTGTTTGCAGTTAAGCTAGTTTGTGACTCTAATATAATTAAATACAATTCCTTCTTACTTATGTAAAGACCATGGATGGACAATGGTATGTAATGACCAACAGTCCTAGAACCAAACTTAGTGTATTGATGAGGGACAAATGCACCAGATGGTCAAAGAGAAATGATCAAATCATATTTTTTTTATGGGAGATTCTATTGTTTGTCATTTACAGACTCCGTAGAAATTATTGCAAAACACACTACCCATTATCAATTATACTGAAGTTGTTGATAAATAGCCAACATATTTTGTTCACCGATGTATGATGGGAACAGAACTAAGACAAACCAAACAGTGAATTACATCAATCTTTGAAACTAATAAGCCTAGTTATACCAGTGCATAATCTATATCACTTCTAACCCAGAAACGTAGTAACTAAAAATTAGACCCTCTGCAGTCAGTCATTTGGTCTTTAGCATTGTACAATCCATGAGTTAGACTTGAGTAAAATATTAGTCATATGAAACCACTGGGAATGATCAAATATCCTTGAACTAACTTGTGACTAAATCAAACAAAGGTGTTAACAAACACAACTGTTAGGTGTAACTCAAAGATATATTTCAGTGGATCAAGGTAGACAAAAATTGATCAGAATCTTTTAACCAACTTGATCAAGACAATCTCTCTCATATTTTTGAGGCCAAAATCTAATATTGTACATATGAAAGAGAAGATTCTGGACAATTCCTGATTGGATTAGTTACAGAATATGAGAATAACTAAAGTAGACCAAAAGAATATATAATTTCATTTTAGAACATTGCTTTAAGACCGTAAATGTGTGTCATTCTTCTAGTTCTCATCTTAATTTTGTGGAAAACTCGCCCTTTGGCTTGGACAGATAGCAATGAAATTGTGCAAATATTAGGCCAACAAAATCAGTTCTTTGCAAATATGATCTTAAGTTTGATTTATGCAATTACAAGAAGACTCTTTGTCTTTCCTCTCTGAGGATGAGAGGAACTTGTCCCAGAATTACCTACTCTTGGTTAGGTTGTTGAGAGTTATTGGTATAACTCACATTTGAATTAAAGCTAAGTTACTGGGTTCTTCCTTGCAGGCCTGGGTTCTGGTCCTGGTTCGACCTGGGTACTAGTCCAGTCCCGATACGTCCTTGGATTTGCCCAGGGTACTGCCCAGGTGTTTGAGGTCTCTATGGATTCAGTATGGTGAACCCACAAGGGCGGACCCAGGGACCTGTTAGGAGCCCCAATACAAACCAAGACTAAAATCTGCTCATGTCAACACGTGCGCGCGCTCGCACACATACACACATGCTCGCACACAGACACACGCACACACACGATTTTTACATTTTTTTGTGCTAATGAACTTACAAAACGATCCCAAACGCTAAAGTTTTTAGCTGTACTGGCAAACTGGATCCCCGGACGAACCTGAACCAGCAACTGAGAATTAAAGGCAAAAGTATATCTTGGTTCAAATCTGCAACTTGTCATAATATCAGAGTAGGATAGTGGAAGTTGAATTATGAAATAGACCCTCCAAAAAAATGATCCCCCCAAAAGTTAAAAGTTGCTAAGGCCAAGCCATTTTATGTTAGCAGCCCTCATAGTAACAAAATCGCAGCCTTGTAATCGTCCACACCTCATTAAAAATGGACATTAACAGATCACAGCCTTGAGGGATTTTTAGATCACAGCCCTTATGTTATAGCAAAAGAGTATGGTGGCTCCAAGATTACCAAAAACAATAAAAGCATTTAAATAAAATTAAATTAAGAGTACTACAGGCAGCGATTCCTTGTAACCACTCAGTTAAAATAAAATTAAGACAGTGATTAAGGATGGAAGGTTGCATTTTTCCAAGGGGAATTGTGATAAAAGGATGTGACTCCCTCGAGAATAAGCTTTAAAAGGAGGAAACCTCATTTGGTGAATGCATCAAGGGAAATCTAAAAAGCAAAAAAGAAAATTGAGATACAAAGACAGAAATAAATATATCAATTATAAGACCTAAATTAGGATTTTATCTAAATTGACATTACAATGATGTAATTTAATTATACAATAATACTTATAAATTATTATTTAATCACATTTGCTGGAATTTTTATGTTTGGGCAAAAGTCAGATATATCCCAAAAGTGGACATTACATTGTACAGACTGGTATAGTAGTTGTACGGCTGTGCTAGGAGCTTACAATGACCAAACAAACTATTTATAACTCTCCTTGCTACTGATGTAATACAGATCAGACCTTGGAGATACAAATCAGACCTCAAGTGCCAAATAAGCATGTATGGACTGTACTCATAGCTGGCACCTGCCAAATCTACAATAAATTTCTTGGAAAATTATTTTCATCCTTGAAAAAAATTTCTGAATTTTTGTGCAGCGAGCCTTCCACCAAAATAGCACCAGAACACTCCAATGATGTCAATCAGCAGCTATTATGAGTATGAACTCAAATTCAGCCCTTCTGGTTTCCAAAGATTCATTAAGAATCTGAAACATAATTGACACTGATAGATTATTGTGTTTGGCATCAAGGCCAATTAAAACAAAGGAGAGGAGCAACAAACTCCCCCTTTGTCCTTGGTGACAAATACAATAATCTCTCCCCCTATTTGGAACAAAGGATAAAGGAGAGAAGCTATTTCCAACTGAATGAAAACTCAAACTGAACACTGAACCAAATATATACACCCTCAAATATGCATTAGTGACGAAATGATGATTTTTGCTTGCCAAAAACATTAAAGTGGTACTGTAGCAAGACTGCAAAATCCAAATCTATCACAAATCAGCACAATCGTGATTCCTGGACAGAATTACTCAAGATTGAAAACAAGGGTTTCCATCTTTGATTTTAAATGTGGAATTCAAGAGGGTTTTTATCTTCCCAAACCTAAAAAAAGCCAAGGATTTTCTTCCTTGGATACCCTAGATTTAATAAACTGCTCAAATTTGAAAATTTTGTGCAAAGGATAGCTTTACTATGAAATGAGGAAAAAGTGCTCCTTTTATAGTCGCCTTTTTTGTGACCTCCATTTATTTTGTTTTCCTTCCAAGTATCAATTTTTTTTTTATATTTAGGTGTTTAAAAAGTACCTTTTTAATACATTAAAATATTATTATTTAAGTTGCCCCAAAAATAAAAATGAAAATAAAAATGACTAGATCCTATTGAAAAGATATTATTAATTCTATAAATCCAAAAAGGGAACATGGCAGTGGCAGTCTTTGTTTTACCAGTTTGATTGCTGAAGCATGGATGTTATCCCTTGATTTTTCTTGGCTCTAGGGAGAGTTTGGGTCATCTCTCAATTGTTTGGTTATAATTTGTAACTGTATGTGCCTCACTGAACACCTCAGTTTGGTTTAGCGTGAATATATTTACAAGTGAATTGATCTGTGTGATCATTGAGTTGAAAGATGTTTGTTTCTCTATTGCTTTTCTGTTTCATCTGTAACTATGCTATATCATTTGACCTATACCTGTTCATGGATCTGCAATTTTTATTCATCCTGAAAAAAATACAAAAATAAATAAACTTTGTGCCAGAATGTATTATAAGATTTGATTGCCTATTCAGAGGTGCTCAACTAATCTAGGAAATGCTTTCCATTTTTTGTAGTTTTCTTCTAGGACCCATTTATGTTTTAAGATTCTCTGTTATAAATCGATACTTGTGATTGCAGGGCATTTGAAAATCTATACAGCAAAGTTTTGCTACGAGTAAAATAGTTCATGGAAAACAACAGATGCTTTTACGAAGTTATTTTTTGTCATAAATGTAATGCTATCCTAATTGTTGACCATTAGTAAAACTAAATATCTTATGCTCTACTTAGCTGATTCTGTTGTGTCAGAATATCTCCATTACTACACCGAGGCTTGTGATGTAATTACTTACCATGAATATGATGTACTCTCATTTTTTTATATCTTTTATGGCCAGTTTTTGAGAAAAGTATGACTGATGACATACTGAATATATGCTTCTACTATGCGAATTATATGTTGTGAATGCCTTGTAGGACATAAACACCAGTGCATGATGAAATGAGGTTTTACATTTTGTTTAAGTTAATGGAGCGCTTGATGCTCTATACTCCCCTTCAGCAAGTGCTAATATTTGAGTATTACTACTTTCTTGCAGATATACTAAATATACCTGTAATAGATATTTACCTAAAATGGATGATAGAAGAAAAGAGCAAAAAATGGTAGACACAGAGTCATATTCAAGATCATGTGCTAGTACTGAAACATCTAACTCTGGTATTATTTTAACTCACATCTCATATTTACAGAAATTTATTTCAATTTAAAGAGTTATTGGGCTGTGAGTTAGCTCATGTTTTATAAGTAGTTATGTCATGGTTTGTAATTGTGATGAATAATAGATTTGATTGCTGGAGTGCACAATGAGATTACCATCGGATGCATCATCAGTCGGCTGCCATGGTATGAAATACCATTACTAAGGACATTGAACAGAACTTGGGATGCCATCCTCAACAATTCGAACTATGCTAATTACTTTAGACACCATCAATGTCATGTCCTTGCCAAATCGATTGTTTTCTACATGAAAAATGCTTCAACTGGAGGCCATAAGCTACTGCTTTATCAAGATGGTTTTGTGAGAAGGTTACCTTTACCTCGTAGTATTCCTTCCAGATCCATGCTGAAGATTCTTGTCACTGGTCATTGTATATATTTCCTGACTCTTGCAGAGACTGATCAAAGTATGTACAATGTATATACACTTGACTTAGCACGGGGAATGATTGGTTGGCAAAGCCTTTCCCCATTACCAAATAGGGGAAATTGTGTTTACGTTGCAAGGTGTCCTGATGGAAACTCTGCCTACATGTTGATGCTGAATGATACACTTTCCAAAGAGGCAGAAAATAAGTGGTCTGTGTGGATGCATAAAATTAAAGCCAATGGCAGCTTCTCAAAATGGAGAAGCATTCCTCTTTCTCTTCCTCTGCTTAATCAACTAACCAAGAAATCTTATCCACCTAAATACCTTGATATACAGACAAGTGATGACAAAAGACATATCTATGGGAGAGTCTCACCCGTGTCATTGTCACAGTTGGCCATTATGAAAATTTGTGAGCCTGAGCATCACCATTACCCTGAGGTTCTTTTGGTATTTAGAGAGGATCATGGTTTTGGGGTTGTTTCAAAAATAAGTCGGATTTGCTGGCGGGGTAACAGTCAACATGAAAGATTTACAATCCTGCTAAACAAAATAAAGGTGCAGAATGTTGAGGAGGATGACACAATTAAGGGCCAAGATGAACCAAGTGCATTTCAGCGTTGGTGGAAGTCCCGCTGTGGCAATGAGCTAATGGGTGGAGATCAGAAAGCAACATTTAAATTGGACAAGCGATGGCTTGGAATGGAAACAATCTTTAGTTATGAGGAAAATAACTTCATGTTGAATAAGTCTTTCATGCTGGCACACCAAGGCTTTGTATGGCCCTACATACGTCTTGCCTCTGCCTGGCCTCCTGAGATGACATTCCAATATGTTGTGAATCGAGAATACATTAGAGGTGGGGGCAAATTTTGGCTAGGCACAAGTTTTGATTAGGTGAAGCCTAGGGTTGTTCGCCTAACTATTTACCATGTGATCCCGAATGCTCTGATACCACTCCCATGATCCAAAATCAGAAATGTGCCTAATTAAATGTAACAGTTCAGATTCTTAAAATGTTTGGATTTCTGAAAATAGAGATCTAAATTTGTAAAATTGAAAACTTATGTTTTAGAAACAGAATTCTGATTGAAACAGCAATTTGAAACAAGTGTGGAAACTTGGAACTGCAATGTTATAAAATGTCAAGTAATGTAATGTCGGAAAAAATTGTGTATAATCGTGTTGGAAACTAAAATTTGAACTAATTATATAACTACGCTGGAAACTTAAATACGAGGTTGTAAAAACAAAAGGAATAAACTGTTGAAGAGAAGACATTCATTCAAATATTGCTGAATGGCCACAATTTAAATTAGTTAAGGTCACGATCTGACGAACTGCCTGGTATTCCCCTGCAAGAAACCCATCGATATTGTGTACACAATATAAGAACTCTCACCCCGAGGATTGAATTTATGTCTTTGCTTTGAGAGTTCAATTTTTATCGAGGCCATCAATTTCCACATTTTAACTCTCAAATTTCTAATTTTTAGAATTGGAAAAGCCAGGCATTATAATTGTTCTCTATATGGAGAGGCTTAATTTAGTGGAAAGAGTTTACCCTTCTGGATTGTGTCAAAATTGTACTAATTGTTCGACCAGAATGTTTCAGACAAGAGCGTGCTGAAAGTCAAGCTGTTGTGATCAACGTTCATCGATTGTAACAAAGTCTTTTATGAATAAAATCACCATTCATTACTATTTATAGCTGTGTACATAATGTTGTGTGCAATTATTAGTTGCAAATTATCTATCATAATCATCAATAATTTTGAAGCATTTTCAATTACTTATCATAGTTGCCAATCATTTTAAATTATATTTTAATAATTTTCTAATATAAATGTAATAATTAATCTACTCTAGAAAATTTAATAGCCTTTTAAAACATATCATTCTTTTAATGTTAATTAATATTCTTTATAAATTCTAACAATGCTTTATATTTATTGCATCATTTTAGTACATGTTTAACAATGAATCATAAGCTAAAAAGTAAGTTGAAAGAAATATTTTCATGAGATATACATTCATTGTAATGGTAATGCAAGTCATTAAATGTATTAGTAACTTAAACAATGGTATGTATTCTTGTTGGTGTTAACTTAAACAATGGTATGTACTCTTGTTAACTTAAACAATGGTATGTATTCTTGTTGGTGTGTAGATTTGTACAATAGTTATTGGTGTAAAAATCTCTCCTCAAGATGGGGAGACTAATTATTGAAAATCAAAGCATCAAACAATTAATACAAAAAATGTCCATTTTCCAAGATGATTTTTTTTATTTTTTTATTTTGCAATAATATATATAATAGATTAATGAGCATGTAAACTTCAAATAGGAAATATATATTTATATATATACACAAATAATTATTTGAAATGAATGGATTAAACTTATGATCAAATATGCAAACACAATTATAGTTATATTTGACAGCAAAAATATAAACTTTAAAAACAAATAGAAAGTAAATAGTTTGGAGTTTTGTTATTTCTTAAAATTTTGAGAAGTTCAAAATGCCTTTTGTTCTCTCACACAACTTTACTAAATTTTCTTTGAGTAAGCTTAATACCTTTTATAATGACAATGTCTTATATTTTTAATCTTTGCTTGTTAATGGTAGGCAATTGTGAGAAATAAAAATAATATCTCACTAATGTTATGCACTCGAAGTGACTTTTGAGATATTGGACATAACCACATAGGACATTTAAAACTTGATCTTTTTAACTTTTACAAGCTTTTCAAATTTTTACAATTATAACATGAAGTTATGAAATAAGAACAAGAAATGCAAGAGAACAAATTACACAATATTTATAGTGGAAAACCCTTTAGGGTAAAAACTCACTTTGAATCTGAACCTTTATTAGTCTCTTGGGCAAAACTTTTAGAGCTACAACTTTGGGAAGCACCAACACCTTGTTTTAGAGACACTTATATCAAGCAACAACAATCCCTTATATCTGAAGCACCAACTTCAAAAGTTAAGAAGTACCAACTTCTAACATGAACAAATTGAGTTACAAATCAGAGGATCATCTCTGTTACGATACAAATCATGAAGCAAGATTTTGATTTCTAGTTGATAACATTAAGTAGAATTTATCTCTCTTCCTATTTTTCTCTCTGATTCTTTTACATCGCCAAATTATACAAATATTTTTTTACATGTGATCTTTATCAAAATAAAAGACTTAAAATCTGATATGAATCCCTTAACATGAACATGAATTTGAATGAAAGAAGATAATCTCCAAACTATTAGCCTTTTTGAGAAATCAACTAGTTTCCTATCAAAACATTAAAGATCCAAATGTGAATTCATGCACCATTAAAATCTCTGATTAATTACTGATCCAAACCATTGAATATCATATTTTAAACTTTTTTAAATCACTGTTCGTTCTCTGCAAATATCATTCATTCAATATATACCAAACTTGAAACAAAATTGTTTTACCATTCAAAATCCTGCAGCCTTTCCTTCTGGTCTACTTCGTATATCTTTTCAAAAATAGCATATCTTTCAAATCCACCTATATTCATGTTTGAATGGATGACCCTTATAAATGTCCTTTGTCATTATTTACCAGCACAAAAACTTGTTCAAAACCGAATTAGACCAAAATCGGGTAAAAATAGTTATAACTGCCTACAACAGTCTTGGTTGAAATTGTTTCTCTCTCTTCAACCACGTGTTCTGCAAAATATGACTCAGACCCATTTTATTTTTGCCTATTACCTTTTCATAAAATTATAATAGTTTGGGTCTTGTTTAACACTTAATATGTTTAAATTCATTTAGACTGAAACTAGGTAGTTATGAAATTATAACTGATTTAACACTCATAATCAACATTAAGTGTTATATACTTAACACTTTATCAACCACCTCAATAATGATATAATCAATGTTTTAGTACATTAATAACATGATGTTAACCACCTCTTGATCACTTTAATCAACTTCCATAAGATCACTAAATTTTCATCCTGTATACCATTATTAGAGCTATACCTTGTGTACCACCATAACAGACTGAGAGATCTGGCATGTCTTATTGACATCAATGACAAAACCAAAGACCAAATTACCAAAGGTTCAACAATTTGGTCTTATAATCTTTATCTATTTGATCAATAATATCGGTAACAACTATTTGCAAACCTTCAAATTTAGATTCTCTCTTTTGCTTTCCAAAATTAACTAGAAATTCATTTCTTCTTTCATCTTTGTCAACCATTGGAGTAGAAATCTTTACAACTCTTAAACCATGTGCATGTATGAAAATAAGAGAAATGACCTTAGCTTTTACTACTTTGAGGTGGCTTTTCAATCATAGATATGATGGTAGCGAAATCATCAACTATGGATTTTGAACCCTATTTTTTTTATTGCTAGGTCCAACCAAGTGGGAACCATAACTAGAAACAAAACATCCTATTTTGGAACTTGTTAATAGTTTTGATTGTGCTAGACAATTTTCTTATGAGATTCTAGAGGAGAAGAAATAGGTGTTAGCAAATAGTATAACTTTTTTCAAGAGATGAAAGAGGAAACAAATCTTAAAATAGGGTCTTCAAGAGCTTTCTCTCTAGCTACTAATCATTGATTTGTGGCTACACATCCAACTAAAAGGGTATGCATCTAATTAAAATGAAAACATAAATGAGAGTGTGATATTACTATCAGGATTGAACTATGTAGTTTTTGAGTCAAACTCATTGACTCGTGTTTCATGAGTAGTGGTTCACAAGAACCCATTGATGAACTACAACTGATTGAGAATCTGATTGAAGAACTTCAAGTGATTAAAGATCACCGAGCACAAAATTGTTATGTAAGATAATTAAATGAGTTTTGTGTTGTCATTGATGTCAACTAATTTTGATAGTACTTATCATGGAGTTGCAAACATCTAACACATCTGTAGAAGAGAAGAGAAAGATGAAGAACCGAGATATTTACATTGAGGAAGATGGTTATGACAGATGAGGATAAAGAATACTCTTGGTAACTTATTGATGAGTCTATGACTTCATATTGTTGACTTGATTATGTTATGTTAATCTTTTATAAAGTTGGGAGAAAATTGTTACAAAGCATTGTTGTAGGTTAATGAAGCATTCCAGTATACACGAGCAGTGTAGTGTATACCGAGCACAGTATAAACTGAGCTTGTGTTCACCGACGTATTTCTTTGTTAACCGGAGAATGAACAAAATAACTAAATGATTTGTTTAGCCGACAGAAGTTGATGAGCTGTAAAGTGTATGATCACGGAGTGAAAGATAAAGTTTGTTATAAGATCAATGGCTAGCAAAATTCAAGGAAGATCTAATGGACAGATTTGAAACGTGTTATTGACACATCAGCCGATGAAGGTTTAAGCGGCAAAACCAACGAAGGAGATTAAGCGGCAAAATCTGATGGATGAAAAGAAAACGGTTTACTTGTCTATTTAAGAGACTAGGGTTTCATTATGAAACTTATGCTGGAAGAAGGAGACTGCAGAGATATCATGTGAACAAGCTTCATGCATGCCTGATCAGACTGGTTAAGGAGAACCGAACTACAGAGATTACCGAGCGTTAGAAAGTAATTATCGAGCAATAGTAAGTTACTGAATATTGATTGAAACATAATTGATATATTGATCAGAGGATTTGAATGAGCTTAACATAGATTTGATAATCTGCAATTGAAGTTGTGTTGTAATCAGATCAACTACTGTTACAGTTTAACCATTGTAATTAGATAAATCTCTTAACCGAGTGGACTTGAAAGTCTTGTAATGTCATTCATAGAATACACATTTGTTATCCTGTCAACCCCATAGTGAATGCTGGTTGGACGATAATGGTTAGTGTTAAATCCTCTAACAAGGTCACACCTTAGAGTGTGTTTTGTAACCTTTAACAGGGTTGGGTCTTCACCGACCTCACTTCAGAAGAGTGATCAATTTTTGGGTTGCCGGTCCCAGGTGGTTTTTCCCTTTACAAGGTTTCCACGTTAAATCTCTTGTGTTATGTGTTGATTGTGATGATTGTTGGATATCATACTTTACATGTTGCATATTAGATTTGATTGGTAGTTACTATATGTTATTAACTGGTAATCAATAAAAGCACAAACAATTTACTATTATATGTTACTGAGTTGCAAAAATTTGTTTAAATTGTTTTTGGATATATATTTTGTATTTGGGACAGTGGATAACTGATTCACCCCCCTCTTAGTTATTCTAACAATTGGTATCAGAGCATTGGTTGCTTGGAACAGAGTTTTAAGGACTTCATCATAAAGATCACAAAATGTATAAGAGGGATGTGCTGAAGTTGAACAAGGATAACTTTACAATATGGCAAAGCCGAATGAAACTGCATATATTTGGAATTGAGAATTCTGCCCTCACACTATTAGAGAATGTCTACATTGCACCGCCCACTAGACCTTTGACTCTAGATCAACTAAGAAATAGACATGAGCATAACATTACTATGATGGAGATTGCTGCTGCTCTGACAGATGCTGAGTTTGAAGATATTAAAGATTGCACTACTACTAAAGATATGTGGGATAAACTTGCTCAAGTTTATAGTGGTGATACAAATGTCAAGAGAGCCAGATCTGAAAGTTTAAGAGGAAGATTCGATGATATGAAGATGAAAGAAGGAGAAAATATTGTGCATTACACAAACAGAATAAAGGAGGTAGTTCATGCTATTAGAGCATCTGATGGAGTTATTGATGAAGACATCGTGGTAAGCAAAATTCTAAGGACCTTATTGCCTATTTATGCCATTAGAATATCTACAATTCATGAAAACAGGCCAGCACCTAAGAATTCTCTCACTCTTGATAATCTGATTAGAAAGCTAACAACATTTGAATTGAACAACTATGAAAACAGTGTTGTATCGATTGTTGAATATGCTTTTATGACTTCTCTGAAGATTGGTAAGTCTAGTAGTAGAAATAAGGATGATAGTGATAGCAATACTGATGATGAACTTGATGAGCTTGAAACTCTTATGGCTAGGAGATTACCTAAAGGAAAAGGTAGATATAGAGGCAAATTACCTTTAGCATGTTTTAACTGCAAAGAGGTTGGTCATATTGTTGCTAGATGTCTAAATAGGAAGGAAGATGATAGGAACAAAGACCGATCTGGTGAAGGAAGCTATGGGAGAAGAGACAACAGAAGTTACTGACACTACAAAAGAAAAAATCGAGACAATAATGACAAAGGCAAAAAGGTATGTTACATAGCAGAAGAAAATGAATCTAATTTTGATTCAGATGATGATGTAGAGGTAGTATTTGTTGCTATGAAGGATGATTCTAAGGAAGAAGAAAGGTATGTAGAAACAACACTAATTTCTAAGGTTAATAAAAATGATACATGGATCATAAATAGTGGCTGTACACATCACATGACTGGTGATGAAGAAAAAGTTAATCATCTTGAGCAATATAATGGAGGATCTGTAAAAATGGGTAATGATACACCTTGCATGGTTAGAGGAAAGGGATCCTTGCTGATAAATGATAGAATCCAATGTGATAATGCTTATTGGGTATAAGGACTAAACTATAATTTGGTAAGTGTGGCACAACTAAACAATTCAGGTCACCGAGTTGCTTTTGAGAGCAAGAAAGTAAAAATATTTGATGATGGAGGAAGACTTGTTGGAACAGGAGCACAATCGAAAGGTAACTTGTTTTATCTTAACAATGATGAGTCTTCTTGCTTAATGATAAAAAATGAAGATGCTTGGTTATGACATAAAAGGTTATGTCATGTGAACTTTGATAACATGATTAAAATCAGTAAAAGGAAAAAGGTTAGAGGTCTGCCTCACTTATCTAAGCCTGATCATGTTATGTGTCATGAGTGTCAGAAAGGTAAAATGACAAAATCTAGTTTCAAAAGAAAAGATTATTCAACAAAGAAAATACTTGAGTTAGATCACACCAACCTGTGTGGTCCTATGAGAACTCAAAGTTATTATGGTGATAGATATTTCATTCTTTTTGTTGATGACTATACTAGATTGATGACCGTCATGTTCTTGAAAGAAAAATCAGAGGTATTTAAGATGTTCAAGTGGTATAAAGCAAAAGTAGAGAAAGAGACTGGTAAAGAATTGAAATGCTTAAGATCTGACCGAGGTGGTGAATTTATTTCTGATGAATTTACTAACTTTTGTAATGAGCATGGTATTAAAAGATAGGTCTCTACACCGAGGACACCTCAGGAGAATGACATTGTTGAAAGGAGGAATAGGTCAATAGTTGATTGTGCAAGAACATTGATGATAGAGAAAAATGTTGCACAGACATACTGTAGAGAGGCCATTAGCACAACTGTTTATGTTTTGAACTGAGTACAATTGAAGGACACTAACAAAACACCCTATGAGTTATGGTTTGTACACAAACCCACTGTAAGTTATTTCAGAATTTTTGGAAGTAAATGCTTTATTCTAAAAGATGAAAGAAATGGAAAGTTTGACTCAAAAGGTGATAAAGGGATATTTCTTGGTTATTCCACTAAAAGAAAAGCATATAAGTGTCTAAATAAAGTTACTAATAAAATGATAGAAAGTGCTAATGTCAAGGTTGATGAGTTTGATGAAAAGAATGTAGAAGAAAGCACAAAGGAACTGGAAGACTACGATAGATTCACATACATTGAGCATCCACTGTATCTACCGACACTGCAGACAGTGACAACCGATCAACAGGAAAACAACACCGAGGAACATGAAAGAGAAACCGACGAGCAGGAAGGACCTACCGAGCAGGCAAATGAACCTGAACAGGATGAACAAGAAAGAAGAGATTGAATACTGGCAAGATTTGTCAGAAGACACCATCCTAAGAACCAAATTATTGGCAACAAGCAAGATGGCATACAAATGAGAAGTAAGTCAAGACAAGGTACATGCTTAGTTTGTGAATATGAATCAAAAAATGTTAAAGTTGCATTGGACAATGAAGAATGGATTAATGCAATGAATGAAGAGATTAAACAGATAGAGAAAAACAAGACATGGACCTTAGTACCTAGACCTAAGGATAAGAATGTTATCGGTACTAAGTGGATCTTCAGAAACAAGCTGAATGAAAATGGAGAGGTTACAAGGAATAAAGCTAGACTAGTTTGCAAGGGGTATGCACAGGAGGAAGGAATTGACTATAGTGAGACCTTTGCACCTGTTGCTAGACTAGAAGGAGTCAGAATGTTACTGGCTTATGCAACACATAAGAAATTTAAAGTTTATCAAATGGACGTTAAGTCTGCATTTCTGAATGGGGTACTTGAAGAAGAAGTCTACATAGAACAACCATAAGGGTTTGTTGATCCAGAAAAGAAAGACATGGTATGTAGATTACATAAAGCTTTGTATGGTTTGAAGCAAGCACTGAGAGCCTGGTATGAAAGGTTGCATACTTATTTGTTAAGTATCGGATTTGTTAGGACTAGTGAGAACAACAATTTGTATATGAAAGGAGATACTGATGATACTATTCTAATTGCTAAGATATTTGTGGATGATATTATCTTTGGAGGACAAGATCACATATGTAAATCCTTTGCTGATGAGATGAAAAAAGAGTTCGAAATGTCTATGTTTGGAGAGATTAAGTTCTTTCTAGGACTGCAAGTGATTCATCGGAGTGATGGGATATTCATCACACAATCGAAGTATATAAAGGAAGTACTGAAAACATTTGACATGGAAGATGCTAAATCAGTTGGAACACCAATGGTCATGGGCTGAAAATTGACTAAAGAGGATGAAACTACAGAGGTGAACCAGACACTGTACCGATCAATGATTGGTAAGTTAATGTATGTAGTACACAGTAGACCAGATATAACACATGTTGTGGGGATTGTTGCAAGATTTTTTGCAAATCCTAGGGAGTCACACATGATTGCTACAAAGAGAATCTTAAGATACCCGAGGAAGATAGAAGATTATGGATTATGGTATCCTAGGGAAGGCAAGTTTGAACTTAAAGTATACATCGACGTTGATTGGGCTGGAAATGTGGATGATAGAAAAAGCACAACCGAGGGAGCATTTTTCTTCGGTAAAAGACTTGTTACCTGGACAAGTAAGAAGCAGTCTTGTATTTCCCAGTCTACAACCGAAGCAAAGTATGTTGCTGCTGCTACAAACTGTTCAAATATTGCATATATCAAACAAGTGTTAGAAGGAATGGATGAGATAATCACTGAGCTAGTGATTATATACTACAATAACACTAGTGCTATAAACATTTCAAAGAATCTAGTGATGCACTCTAAAACAAAACACATATCCATCAAGTATCGCTACTTAAGAGAACAAGTACAGGAGAAGCAAGTGAAGCTTGAATTTGTTACATCTAAAGAGAAACTTGCAGACATATTTACAAAGCCTCTATCGAAAGATACATTTGAATAGTTGAGGTCTAGACTTGAGGTCCATCCCCTATCTACCGGTCACTAATGTGATCTGGAGGTTGCATCAGCCTAATCTTATCAGAAGATCATTCATGTTGATGCAACATAGTTCACACTTTGGATATCTGTCTAAAGTTATGAAAGTTGTGAAGAACTGGAACATATTTGCATAACAGTATACAAAGATACAGTAAATGCACAACAGAGAGTTACATGGCTAGTACAGAGCTGTATGGTTTATTTGTTTCTTTGGCATTGTTGTCAAAGGGAGAGATAAACAATATGATAACCGAGGAGAATACAGAAACATCTATTTGAGGGAGAGACAATCTAAAAAGATACAGAAAGAGAGAAATAGAAGGAACTTGAGAGTTGCTAAAGATCATATCTGTAGAAGATAGTCTGCACATTGCAATGCTGTTATATAACGTAGTGATTAAACATATTAAGCTAAGGGAGAGCTTACCGAGCTACAACATTTGTTTACAGAGTTGTAGAATACATGTTTGGTATGTGTATGGTATACTTCATATTGCTTGAGTTGCCATCAATGCCAAAGGGAGAGATTGATGAACAAAAACTAATTGAGAACCTGATTGAAGAACTTCAAGTGATTAGAGATCACCGAGCACAGAATTGTTATGTAAGATAATTGAATGAGTTTTGTGTTGTCATTGATGTCAACTAGTTTTGACAGTACTTATCATGGAGTTGCAAACATCTAACACATCTGTAGAAGAGAAGAGAAGATGAAGAACCGAGATATCTACATTGAGGAAGATGGTTATGACAAATGAGGATAAGGAATACTCTTGATAACTTATTGATGAGTCTATGACTTCATATTGTTGACTTGTTTATGTTATGTTAATATTTTATGAAGTTGGGAGTAAATTGTTACAAAGTAGTGTTGTCGGTTAATGAAGCATTCCAATATACACCGAGCAGTGTAGTGTATACCAAGCACAGTATAAACCAAGCTTGTGTTCACCGATGTATTTCTTTGTTGACCGGAGAATGAACAAAAGAACTAAATGAATTGTTTAGCCGATAGAAGTTGATGAGCTGTAAAGTGTATGATCACAGAGTGAAAGATAAAGTTTGTTATAAGATCAATGACTAGAAAAATTCAAGGAAGATCTAACGGACAGATTTGAAACATGTTACTGACACATCAGCCGAGGAAGGTTTAAGCGACAAAACCAACAAAGGAGATTAAGTGAAAAAATCTGATGGATGAAAAGAAAATGGTTTACTTGTCTATTTAAGAGACTAGGGTTTCATTATGAAACTTATGCCAGAAGAAGGAGACTACAGAGATATCGCGTGAACAAGCTTCATGCATGCCTGATTAGACTGGTTAAGGAGAACCGAATTGCAGAGATTACCGAGTGTTAGAAAACTATTACCGAGCGATAGTAAGTTACTGAATATTGATTGAAACAGAATTGATATATTGATCAAAGGATTTGAATGAGCTTAACATAGATATGATAATATGCAATTGAAGTTGTGTTGTAATCAGATCAACTATTGTTACTATTTAACCCTTGTAATCAGATAAATCTCTTAATCGAGTGGACTTGAAAGTCTTGAAATGTCATTCATAGAATGCACATTTGTTATCCTGTCAACCCCATAGTGAATGCTGGTTGGACGATAATGGTTAGTGTTAAATCCTCTAACAAGGTCACACCTTAGAGTGTGTTTTGTAACTTTTAACAGGGTTGGGTCTTCACCGACCTCACTTCAGAAGAGTGAACAATTTTTGGGTTGCCGGACCCAAGTGGTTTTTCCCTTTACAGGGTTTCCACGTTAAATCTCTTGTGTTATATGTTGATTGTGATGATTGTTGGATATCATACTTTACATGTTGCATATTAGATTTGATCGGTAGTTACTATATGTTATTGATTAGTAATCGGTAAAAGCACAAACAATTTACTATTATATGTTACCGAGCTGCATAAATTTGTTTAAATTGTTTTTGGATATACATTTTGTATATGGGATAGTGGATAACTGATTCACCCCCCTCTCAGTTATTCTAACACCCATCTCTCATGAGAATGAATGGAATAGTTAGCAATCATTGCATCTAGGTGATGCTCACAAAGGTGAAGCGCTGGGACTTCCCGGGAGGTCACCCATCCCAATACTACTCTAGCTCAAGCATGCTTAACTACAAAGCTTCCTCCATGGTTAAGCCCACTTTTCTTGCAACCTCATTTGCAAAATAATTTCCAAGTGTTGTGCCTTATGAACCATTCATTAGAAAGCCCCTCAATCTCATCAATTGATAAGTAGGAGATATTTTCACAACAAGTCAAATTGTGATGTTGCTATCGAGATTTAGTTGCTTAATTTTGGAGTCAAACCCATTGACCCATGTTTCATGAGTAGTGGTTCACAAGAACCCATCTCTCATGAGAATGAATGCAACACAAAATGACTTTGCTAAGTGTCTCCTTGGTATAGTTTAAGTTTTAGTCGGCTTGGTAGATGCTTCCTAATTCTTGAGTAGAGAGCCTTTTTAGAGGGATCTCTTATGTAAGATTGAGAATAAATTTCTCTTAAATGAATGAAACAAGAGGATGAATGTGGAGGAGATTGAGGAAAAGGTCAAATAGGAGGTTTCTCTTGCATATGGACAAGGGCATAAGATGCTAGAGTAAATATGGATTTGTCCTATTTACCTATTGCTCAAGTTTATCTAGGCATTATTAGAATTCAATCACTAGTGCATTTTATTATTTGGTAGTCAGTTGCTGGTTATCTATCGTGTAATATCCCCCTACAAATATTTGTTTTAGATTTTACCAAATGTCTAGGAGATTAAACAAACAATTTGCAATGCAACTAATTCCTTATTCATCTAATAGATTATCATATAATACTAGATTGAAATAGAGATCTAAAATATGTAGATAAATTATTACAACTTAAGTTTCCTAACATATATCAAATATCTCTATTTCTGCAAGTTTATTTTTGAGATGAAATCTTCACAATTTCACCAAGCTATGAATTTTGTCGCAAGTCAACCTCCGAATATGAATTGGGTTTTTGTCTAATCCATCGAGAAAATCCTGAAGGTTTTCTTCCTTAGGCTTTCAAAATCGAAAGCCAAAGCTTCCCAAAATTTTCCAAGAGAAAACAATAATCAAGCATAAACCAAGCCTAATCAAAATGAGCTTCTCCATGTTCTTTTCTAACACATCCCTGTGACCCTTCATTTTCCCTCTGTCTGTCTCTTGGAATTCCTTTTCTTTGTCTCTTTATTATCCCCCTCTTTTTAAATTAAAATGACTTTATTAATTTTAATTAAGCTCCATTAAAGTCATCTTAATACTTTATTAAGTTGTCTTTTTATTTGATATGATTTGACAACTTTCAAACTTAATTAATTGATAAAATTCCAATGTCCCAAAAAAAGGACATTACAATCTTCCCTCCTTAGATATTTGCTTGTCCTCAAGCAATCATGAATTTGCATACCAATACTAGGATCCCATATAAATCTACAAGCAACTCTATGGCACATCCTGAGACAAGTGAAATCAAAACCTACCAGATTGTGAAACAATATGTTTAGATGTAACTTATTCATCAATAAGATCCCTAGACCGCAAGGCCAATTTGAAGAACTATCGCTCCCATCATCTGATGTCTTCAACTCATTCTAGTTTTGCATCTATGTAACTCATCATAATTGTCATCTAGAAACTGCAAACTAAACATCGTGTAAGTTGCAAATCTTCTTCCCGAAGGAGAGTACATCTCATTCAATGATGAAGTATAACCCTCTTTATACCAATCATTCAATTTCTTCTTATTTGTCATCATAAGCATATTCAACTCATCAACCTGTTAGTTGAAAGAGAAATGATATGCACTCCTCACAATGCAATCAAGCTGATAAGTACCACCTTCTTTTGGTAAAAACTGATGCTCACATCTATTAGACTCATACCCATCATGTTTTCATTTCTATACTCTGTCAAAACTACTGTCTGGAGGCCTATTATCACATAAAAACAAGTTTGCAACCCTATTGCAACAAATGGTATCAACATTATTAAAACTGAAAATCTAATTTATGACCTCTTCAGGAATGCAATTCCTATCAACCTCTAGTAAGAACTTGTCAATGTACACTTCCCAAATTAAAAAATGGCCATATGTAGCACTCACCATTATTCCATCAACTACTAACTTCGTTGTGAAAATTGTCTACACCTAAAATCACTCTCAAGTGTAACAACCTTATGGGAAGTTCAATGAGTGTGGGACCTTATGCATCTCATTGAACGACCTCTTGGATTTTAGAAGATGACTCTTTATTTTGTGCTGAGGGGAAAGGGAGGGATAAAATCTACTTCCACTAAGGCGATCCACCAAAGCTTTTGGAACACTTTAAAATGCACAGGCTAACCCCTAAAGCAAGATAGAAAGGCAACCCTCTGGATTAAATAAAGGAACAATCACAAATATGAAAATAGATACTAAACATGAGAGAAAACAAGGAACATATAATAATAACCATATGCAAAGAATCTTAAAGCATAATTTGCATAGCATAAATCGAAATGCAACTATCGAAGTCATGAAATGCATAGAAAACATTCATGAAAACATAAGAATCCTTGAAAGTCAAAGGGAAACAAGCACGGTTGATATATTTCATTGATTCAAAATTCTCCTTATAGTCTTAAGGCTTGCTAGAATAGCCTTTTGCCTAAGAGTGAAAGTCCTAAAAATCATTCCCTAAAAAATCCTCTCCATTTACATTACAATGTTATGAGTATATAGCCAAGGTGCAACCTAGGAACCCTAAAAAGAGGATCATAGAGATTGCCTTGTGTTTCCATTCTTGCCAAGTTTTTTTAGGTTGGGCCACCCTACTGGCCATAAACATTTGACATCCATCCCCTTTTTAAGAAAAAGAACCAGATCCCCATAATTACACTGGTTGCCATTCCTTAGAAATCATGGCAGTAGTTTCGTCAAGGGCTACATCCATACCACATGAATGATGAAAGTGCAAAGCTGGGTGCATGAAAAAATACAACTATGACAGAGAAGACACATGGTGCGACAATGCTAAAAGCTATAACTGATCGAGGCTAGATTCCTTGAAAAGCCCGCGAGACCACCATGTGTCCAGTTTTGAGAAAGAACTAGACCCACCAATGGAAAGAACTGTGACTAGCCAAAAGGAGGATGTGTGGCATCCGTATGGGGAAACTACCTTTGAACAAAGCCAAAATAGCTCTGATCGCCCACAAGGAGGTTGCGTGTCATATTAAAAATCTTGGGCCCACCATCGAATGAAGAAACTATTAGACGTCTTAGAGACATGTGGCATGTTGGCAGAAATTTTGACACAACGAAGGGAAAATCATGATTAAAACATGGGTTGTGCTGACAAATGGAAAAGCATGATGCTCTCAATCTTGAAATGCTGCACAAGGGGAATGAATGAGGTTCTCGCACCAACTTTTTCTATGCATGTTGAATTCTACTTCATAGTTCTGGCGACTTTCAGGGACATCCTACTTGTGGGATGTGAACCCAAATATCTGGCTTCGTAGACCATTGCCTTATCCATTGGGTTTAGAGAAAAATAATCTTGGAACAAGGAAGTACACTAAAACATGTGCAAGCATGTAGTTGGAGGAAACCAAAACTACAACATGCATTCCCTTAAGGGGAACACACTGTGTGAAAATAACACTTCTTGGAAAGAAAACTCCTAACCTATTGCTATACAAATATTTACATATGTACACAAATTTATATTACAAGATTTTAAACAAAACCATTGATTGGTTTGTTAAAATATCTTCCCTTCCTTACTACCTTTGGTTTAGTACATGTTCCTAGATGGACAACCAGAAAATAAATATTAAAAGGCACTGGACATGTTGGAATGCCTCCTAAAAATTGAAAAATAAAGAAACTTACCCATGCCCGAATATTATCTTCCTTCAGTGAATGGGTAAGCTTTTCCTTTTTGTCATTGAGCTCTTCTTCATGCTCAAAGGTGAGCATGACCAGTGGTGACTTGCTGCGACAAATCTAGGCCATATGCCTGATGGGACATCCCGTGATTGGTTTGGTTGTCTCCTCCTTCAGATAACCACCAGAACCAAAGTCTGATGTCTTCTTTACTTCATAGGAGAAGTCCGCCCTTTGTAGCATCTTGCAGTGTGTAGACCTGGAAAACTTTGACACAAGGTTGACCAATGGGCAAATGGCATCAAATTCACCTAGAAATTTGTCCTAGCTGTCGATCTCCTCTAGGACCACCAAACCCAAAGATGCCTCATAAACACAAAAGTGATGGTTTGGGATTTTCTTCTGTACCGGGACATTGTGTCTCTCGATCTCTTCTTCATCAACAAAAATAGAATATCCTTAAACAGAGAGATTGTGTATTCCTCCTTTTCATTGCCTTCCTTGTTGCATGCATGCAAAAAGGCTAGTTTGAGAATAAACTTCTCGATATCCTTCTGCGATATTCTTAGAGAAAAAGGAAGCCCATGGTCAAATGAGTCCGCTTCTTTCTTCAAGCCTGACCCTCTTCTTCCTTCTCCCTCTTCATTGTTTCCCGCTTCCTCCAAAGCCAATCGTTTGGTCCTTTCTTCATGGGTAGGAGTTTGCATTGCAATGAACTTCTCTTGTTGCATCCTTAGGATATTAGCTTGTTGCTGCGACACGTAAGATTGATAATCAAGCTCTTCTTGCTGGCAATGATACTCTTGCTCCTCCTCGATAACCTTCAACTTTTCTTGAAAATTTATCAATATCTCCCGACAACTGATATCTTCTTGGTTTCCCACATTTTGGCTGTGGGTGGGAGGGTAAGCATGTTGATAGGAGTTAACATGAACCTCCTATAGCTGATAGGCATATGCGTGGGAAGATAGTTTTTTCTCATAACTGGGTACAATAATGGTATATATAGTAGTGTACACACTAAAATGGTGCACTTCTATGAACCATTACATGCAAGGTTGCTCAAGAATGAGGCCTCACAAAGCGGTTCATAGCTCTCTATGCATGGAGTTGCAAGGGACTATGATAAATTTGCTCTCAGCTAGAGTTACAAACTTGTGACCTTGCTAGTCAACCACACAATGAGAGATTCAAGTGAAGACAAGGGCAACAATGCCAATATCTCCAAGAATCCAATATGCAATTCAAATGCAACTAAAATGTGAATGCAACCTAAACTATGAAAAGGAAAGTACAAACTAAGCTATGAAAGGAAAGAATAAGTATTACCAAGCCTTCCTATTTAAGCTATGTGAGCTTATTCTATTGCATAAAAGGAAATCTACACTAATAATGCCATTATTATGCAACTATGAAAGAAAATATGAACTAGATGATGCAATGAAGCAATTCTTCAATGTCTTCAAACTCCAAATGCACCTAAAACCTGCAGCATAACATTAGCATAAAACATGGATATCTAAATGAAGGAGAGAGCTCTCCTTTTATAAGAAATGAGGTGAAATGGACCATGGAGATTAAGAGGCAAAAAGTCTTAATCAGCGGTGGAGGTTGAAAGAGGAGCAATCCATGTGCACAAGTATCCTCCAATGAGAGTGAAGTGTTGACTTTTGAGCCTCATGTGAGACAAAAAGTGCTTTTTCCCTTTTTGTAAAATAGGAATAATGTTTTATTTGTGCAACTTAGGATAAGAGGAAAAGTGGGGCTTTTTATTTAATCACAAGGGGAGGAAATATTCCTTTTAATCAAATAATGACTTAGGATAAATGGTTAGCCCAAGGATAAAAATCCAATATATGATCGAAATTAAGACTTGATCAAGAGATTGATATTGTTGAAAATATTGATTATTGATAAAAATGATTCAGGGTTGATAAATCAAATAAATGGGGCCCAAAGTCTAGGCGACCATTTTTGGGTGCATACAAGTAGAACTATCAACACTCCTAGCTAGGTATTGTTGGTAGGAAGGTGGAATGTGTGGATCTTCATGAAAAGGAGGGGGGAAATATTGCTATTAGTAGTACCTCTCCATATCAACACATAGGCAAAAGGGAGGGATTGATGAGGGGAAACCCTACCAATATCATTAGGATCTATCCCAAATAAGGCTATACAGTCACCAGGTGCTTAGAATTTGGCTCTTAAAATTTGAAAATACTAAAGAAGACGCCTCTTCCGTAGTTTGTATAATTTCTTGTCCAACCCAGTCTACTAGAAAAATGAACTGTTGACACCTAAATCAGTCTTAGGTGTAATGACCTTATGGGAAGTTCAGTGAGTGTGGGGACTTATGCGTTCTTACTGAATGACCTTTGAGATTTTAGAAGCCAACTCTTCATTTTGTGTTGAGGGGAAAGTGGGAGAGAAAAGATACTCCTACTAAGGCGATCCACCAAATCTTTTGGAACACTCTAAAATGTACATGCTAACCCCTAAAGCGAGATAACAAGGCAACCCTCTAGATTAGATAAAGGAACCGTCATAGATATACGCATAACTATCTAAGCATGAGACATAAATAAGGGAACATATAATGATAACCATATGTAGAGAATCTTAAAGCATAATTTGCATTGCAAAAATTGAAATGCAACTGTTGAAGTCTTGAAATGCACAGAAAACATTCATGAAAACAAATGAATCCTTGAAAGACAAAGGGCTACAAGCACGGTTATTATATTTCATTGATTCAAAATTCTCATTACAATCTTAAGATTTGCTAGAATATCCATCTACCTAAGAATGAAAGTCCTAAAAATCCTTCCCCCAAAATCCTCCCCATTTACATTATAATTCTCTGCATATATGGCCAAGGTACAACCTGGGAACCCTAAAAAGAAGATTATAGAGATTGCCTCCTGTTTCCATTCTCACTAAGTTTTTTTAGGTTGGGCCACCCTATTGGCCATAAAAATATGACAACCAACCCCCTTTTTTTAGAAAAAGAAAAAGATCCCCATAATTACACTGACCACCATTCCTCATAAATCATGTCGGTAGTTTCATCGAGATTCATGCCCATACCAGAGGAATGATGAAAGTGTAGAGCTAGGCACATGAAAAAATAAAGCTATGGAAGAGAAGAGACATGGTACGATAATATTGAAACTGTAACTAACCGAGGTTAGATTCCTTAAAAAGTCTACAAGACCACCATCTATCAAGTTTTGAGGAACAACCAGGCCCGCCAATGGAAAGAACCATGACTAGATGAAAGGAGGATGCGTGGCATCGACGGAGGTGAAATACCTTCAAACAAAGCCAAAATAGCTTTAATTTCCCACAATGAGGTCATGTGTCATATTAAAAAGCCTAGGCCCACCATCCAATGAAGAAACTGTTAGGTGCTTGAGAGACACATGGTGTGTTGGTAGAAATTTTGGCGCAATGAATGGTAGGTTATGATTAAAACATGTGTTGTGCTAACAAATGAAAAATGTAGTGCTCTTAATCTTGAAATACCGCGTGGGGGAATGAATGAGGTGCTCACACCGGCGTTTTCCATGCATGGTGAATTTTACGGCACAAAAAGCATTGAAGGAAATGGACTCATACTTATAGTTCCATACATAGGAATGGATAATTGAAACAAGTGGTGCTTCCTACCAATATAAATTATATAGAGAATATCGGTCTCCCTATGTTAATCAAAATCAATTAACATACTACTTTTTGAACTGATGTAGTTCTCATCATCTTTGTCTTGTTTGAGAATCTCAACTTTTTCTAACGTTGAAAGATCATTAATCCTTGCTGTCCTAAGACTGAGACTACTTAGAAATATTCCTTTAGAGTATGTTATAGCAACTATTTCATTGTTGCAAATTGAATCATTCATGAGTGTGATTCCTTACTGGTCTTATCTTCAGGCATCATTTAAATAACAAAAGGTGGAAAAATTGTGTATCATTTCATCCCTACCAAGAGCATTGATCCCTTCAATAAATTGCATGATCTCCACACTCTTAGGAGTAACTTCCTATTCTTCTAAACTAGATTTCTTATTTCCTACTTTGTATAGAGAGAATGACACATACTTAGCTGGTAGAAAAGTTCATCATCCTCTTTCCTTTTCTTTTACAAACTTGATAGCAAGATCTCTATCCATTAACAACTGCAAGTAATTTGATTTCATCCTTTCAAAAGATTCTTTGATTGTGCACAATTGAGTACTAGTGACTCCACTTGTGACTCCTTTTTGTCTCTTCTCAGTTTGAATTTTCCAAATAAATTCCTCAACATATTTGTGCAACTCATTTGCCTTCGTTAATACTTGCACAAGCTTCTCTTTTGTAATTGATAGCTTGACCATCAAATCTTGCAACAATAAAAGTTTTTATTTAAATTCATCTAGCGTACATGAGTTGTCACACATTAAATTTTCTTATTGGTTATCAATTGTTGAAACGTTATAAAACTCAAGTATCTCACTAGATGATGACATGCACTCTTCATAAATATCTACTGGGGAAACATTGTGATCATAGGTGGATTCATCAAATAAGTTTGTTTTGATTAAGTAAAAATAGGATTTGAAAGGTCCCAAAACCTTGAACAAAAGCATCAAAAGATCAAGCATTGAAAGATCAAATTACAACTGTGGTGCCCCACCAAACAAACCAAAGGAATGAACCAAAGTTCCTACCAAATGGACAAAAACATCCAAACTGGATACAACAAAGGGTGGTCAAGATTTACATTTTCACCCATCCTTATGTGAACGTAAGTTCCTATCGAAAGGAGTGGAAGGTTTAAATTTTTTTCGCTTCACTATTGTCCATCCATCCTCCACCTTTTTAGCAGCCTTCTGCTAAGCCATAGATGAGCTAGACAAGTACACTAAAGGGCAAGTCACAATAGATCTCGTAACTCCAACACCCAAAATAAAAGATGGACCAAAGACAACATCGACCACTTCGAAGCCAGAGACAACACCAACGATCTAGATAGGGGTAACAATATCTACGTCAAAAGGGACAATATTAACAGCTTGAGGTAGAGCCTCAACAGAGCCAGCACCAGTAGCATCGAAGACAACTTCAAAATCAATAGAAGCTTCAACCAAAGCATGATCATTTTGAATAGGGCTTGAATTTGAACCCGCTTCTTTAGAAGCTTTCCGAACCATATAATGATGGTTAGAGGCCCCCAACCACCAAGAATGTGATTTCTTTGATTTACCCTTATCTGATAAACACCGCATAGCAAGATGCCCAGTCTTGCGACATCTCCTACATCTGAACGAAATACCCTCATAATCCAGATTGTGAGACCAAGAGACCAAAGGAGAAGCCATTTTTATCTCTTAGGGAGGCCCTTAGAAACATCAACCTCCACAAGAATACGAGCATAAGTCATCTTAAATTTTTTAGAGGAATCCGAGTCCACCATTTGGAAATCCCCAATAGCCTCACCCATAGTTTCCAAAACTGAATCTAGCCAAAGATGAAGGGGAAGATTCGACAGCCTTACCCATAAGGGTATTTTTTTAAATGACTCTGAAAGAGGATCAAACCCCTGATACCAGGCTTTGGCCATCATGGGAAAATGCTCCTCCCAAGTGAAACAACTGTCACACAAAATCATTTTCCTATCTTCAACATTTTCAAACTTAACAATAAAAAAACCCCTTGCCACAAGGTATATCTGAACCACATCAGTTAGAATGGGTTCCCAATGCTTGGATATCCAAGCATGCAAGTAGAAAGTGAGGGCCAGAAACCCCTAAAATGAAAGATAACAACATTGGAAGAGAAGTCTTCCATAGTTTTTAAAATCTCATCAATTGTTTCAGAATCCAGCTTAACCTTAATGGGTTTACTTAAAGAAGCAGGCTGCATAAGAGGAGGCCAGGAAACCCCCCTACCAGCAGGGGCAAGACCATGGATTCCCACTTCAAAGGCCACCACATTGGCGTAGGAAACCACAGAACTAGCAGACGTAGGAACAACAACTCCTAAACCCGTAGAAACAACAACACCCGCTAGAGGAGAAGGCCCAAACAGAGAGCCAACAGGTGCCAATGGAGCAGGAACACCATCCCTAGAATAAGATCTAGATGCAAAGCCCGAGCTTTCAAAAAAATTCTGAGTGGGAACGTTCGTGGAAGCAGAAGCATGAGCTGTCATTGTCCAATCAGTAGAATTAATATTAATGTAATCCATCAAATAAGTTTGTTCTCTTCTCTTGTTTTATCAATAATGACCTACAAATCACCAATGAAGAGTTTTGAATACCCCTCACCTATAGGGATTGATTCTTCCTCCAAAATATAAACTTAGCTGATTGGAAGTCATTATCCTTTTTACTCTCATCATGCATAATAATAGGTGTATTTTAAGCTATAGATTTAGTTTTCTCCTCATTAGTCATGACACCATTCTCACATGTATCTTTTCCCTCATCACCACTTGGATGCAATATGATTTTTTGCTTATTAATTTCAAAAATATGTTCAAGTGTCCACACCTTTTGACATGTAAAAAAATCTGGTCTTTCCTCATTTGGTTCTTACTTTTTTTGGAAGACCCTACAACCTGCAAGCTCATTGAGATTAGCTCATTTTTAGTCATGTGTTCCTTGAACCTTTCAAAATTTTGCTCAATCAATCTTTTGGAGAACTCATAAGCAATATGTGATAAAGCCCGCTCCTTCCTCCAAATGAGCAACAAGTTTGATTGCAACTGCTTGCATATATCATCATCCTCATCTAAGATTAAGGACATAATGGTTTGCATACAAGCCTTCACATTGTTTGGATGATGTTTCCTCATTCCAGTTAAGAAGCATTGAAACATTTGAAGAATCAATAACTTATCACATTTGAGATCCAACATAATGATAAATGGTCTGACTCTTTCCATAATTTATAAAATTTATTCTTGTTACCAAAAGTAGGGGTTTTCACATAATGTAGCTCATGTAGGCTCTGCATAATAAGTTGTAGAACCTTCTTCAATATGTCATCACTATAGGGTGCTATAGGTGTGGTTATTTTTATGATCTCACTGTGACAAGAGGCAACTAAACACCTCTTCACGGGGATGTCTCAATAACCTGTGCTGGACCAAAGCGAGCATAGATAGAGGGTTGCAAAGTCCAATTTAGAAGTCTCCAATTGGACTGTTCAACTTTAGGAAAATATAAATCTAATTCCTTTTTTTTTGCAAGTCCCTCAGGTGTTCACTATTAAAAGTGTCATTAAATTCTTCTGGGAAAAAATTGCTTTTTTGATCTTCCATTGTCTTCATTTCGATATATGGACCCACTGATACCATTATAAGAACACCCCTTGTTTTGATCCAATTTTCTTCCCCTTGTACTTTGAAATATTCTGTCAAACAGTTTGCTAGCTTACTAGTTGCATGTTTTCTATTTTCTCAAGATGATATGAACTATTGACTCATATGCTCATAATTCATATATAACTGAAGGCACACAAAGGTTTCAAAACATGATGCCAAAATAACAAAAACTAAGTTTCAATTGCTACAAGAATCTGGCTTTCTATAATTCTCACAGACTTGCAATATTTGTCATGTCTAAGAGTCTACCTAAATATTTAGATTAAATATTCCAGTTTGTTAATGAAAAACCACAACATCTATGTAAATTACTCTCAATCTCAATTTGAATCCATAGTACTCAAAATTCCAAATGGTCAACATTCAACATTTACAACAGACATACCTCATAGAGAGTGCATATTAGCTTTCATTTCCTGATACCACTGTAACAACCTACCCCTATTTGTACCAATTTTTGCCTTGTATCCTAAGGTATTTTGTTAAACAGATTGCATGCATAAAACATAATAGAATTTGAATTTCCTCACTAATTTCAAATAGTATTTTCTTCTTTGTTGTTTATGCTTAATTCCAAAAGCTATAATATAGAATGATGAACTTTCTCATCTCAGAATACACCCAATAACATGTAGAAGACAAGGTCCTCTATAATGTCAATCTTCAAAAAATGTAATGCTCTGGTAATAACAATAATAGTCCTTTCAAGAATTCACCAAACAATCTAGGAAAGTACAACCACAAATCTTCTGTAAGTCTCCCCTTGTCAAAATATGGATTACTTCCTATAAATCATTTGCAAGTTAGGATGCTATACCGTGTAGTCACACAACGACATATTTAACACAAATAAAACATTTTTATGACTTGCATTGAGTAAATCCCAATCTCTACTCTTACTAGGAAAAATGGACAACTAATAAATTTACACCATGGTTGGTGAATACCCAAAACCAACTCTTCAATGAATTACCAAATACAGGACTTAGATGTGCATATGCACCAAATCAAAATTTAGAGGCCACAAACTCCTCGAGGCAGCATCATGTTCTTATGAAACATAGAGACCATGTCATACGTAGACTTGCTACTTCTGTATGTGTCCTCCAAAAACCTATTAATGATTACCGTTTATTGATGTTCACACCTCCCAATTTGTAGTTTGCTCATGAACACAATCTCAAAGGTTAATTGATTCCTAAATAGTCATTTGACAAATATCTTTAATGGGATGCTATGGCTTATGAAACCCCATGACAATACATATATTAATGTCCCTTTTATAAATTCGCGGCCTCATAAGGATTGAGTGGTACCAATATGATTTTCTAGGGCTCAAGTAACAATGCTTTGACCAATGTTGATAATGGAAGCCCAAATGTGACTGGTCCTATGTTTTTCACTCACGACACTACACCAAAATGGTTTGCAATAGCTCCAAAGATTATTTCCGTAAGAGATACACTAGCACTTGCACCGAAAGAAGGTGCAAGGGGTATGCCGATAGGTCGTAGAGGTGAAAGCACTATTCCAAAAACTGTGCCATTGTAGAAGGAAGTGTTGTACTTAGCAAAATCCACCTTGGATGATTTGAAGTTAAAGTTTAGGCAAGTTGTATATTTTGAAGGTATTACTCATAAAATAATGTAACATTCAAATAAATTTGAAAACGGTAGAAAATGTACTGTTTGTAGTAACAAGCACAATATGTATCAAATAGAAACACACAAGGAAACCAAGGTTGTTTTTAGAACAACAATGGTTGTGGAAAAATACAAAATCTACACAAAGAAAATAGAGTTTTTTGCATGTCATTGGGTTGAAATAACTACATCCTGCATGCATAGTTGTTTTTTACATATTCCAACAATAGTGTCTAGGAAGAGTAGAGTTAAACTATAGATACAAGAAAGACAAAATGTAGTAAAGCTTAGGAGGGAATTAATTTTTCCTTACATAGTAAAGACTAAAATTCTAGAATAATAAAGCAACATTAAGATACTTTAGTGTATAAATCCAAGAACTTGGCAAACCTTTCTATTCAATTCAATCTACAACTACATCAACGACAACTTCCATGTATGCAACTTGGTACTTGAAGGAGATGATATATAGTCACAAACAAAGCATGTACTTCAACATTTGAAGACTGAAGAGAAATATGTCAGACTTTAAAAAATATACAACTTAGAACACTACACCACTTATTTATCTACAAGTTTTTGTAAAATCATATTTGATTTTTTGCATTATAGAAGGAAGTGTATTCAAGTGCCATTGTAGGATGATGTTCAATTGTAGAATGAAGTATTGTATAGAGAAACATCCACTTATGATGAATTCAAATTACAACATTGCAAGACTATATTTGTATGCTGGATTTCTGAAAAGAATGTAGCATTGAAATGATTTGAAGACCAAAATAAATGTTGTTTCTTTATTTTTCATTTACTCTTTATCAACTGGGGGAACTTGTAGAAGAGGAAAAATTATAAATGGTCAACAATGAAAATTTGGTTGAAATGAAAGAAGGCAAAATCATGAATTGTAGAACAAAAAAAGAGGGCATGCAAGTAACATCACATACCTAGGCATCATGCGAGAGTAAGTGTAGGTGAGCCTCTTCTTTCTTTATATTAATGTTGTATGGATTCTTTTTCATTTTGCACTAGCGATCAAAAGAGAAGGTAGGTTCAATACACAAGCCCTGCAAGGATTTGACTCTAGAGGCTGTCGTAAAGGTGAGGCCTTGTCTCTCAATTTTACCTATATCAATTGTGACTCTATCTAGGGTAAGCCCCTATGATTTGTGTATAGTGATAGCCCAGGTGGTAGTGAGTGGTAGTTGGGTGTGCTTGCCTTGGGTTATCATTTGTATTGGAACAAGATTAAAATGTTGTTCATCCCAGGGTGGAGGACCATGGTAGTTATCAAATTCAACTATAACATATGTTGATAATTATGGGGGCTTAGAGCCAAAGGGATATACAATATCTTTGACCTGTCCAAGAGATCCATTGACAAGGCCAACTTCTATCCATAGATTTTTGGTAAGCATTACATGTTGAGATCTACATAATAAGACTTCTTGTGAAAGCTGGTCATCGTTGTCAAGTTCCACGAGTTAACATTGTGTATTGAGTGAAACACATAGTGCAATAGGTACATGTAGTTGTTTTAGCCTTTTTCCTATTGTGGAGTGCTACTAGTTCATTTATTGCAAACAAATGTTTTGTTTGGTCAAACTCTTTTCCCTCAATTACAGTTAGATGCTTATTTGTGTGCGTCATTAACAACTGCCAAAGCAGGTGGAAGTTTTCATCTTGACCAAATCCGAAGCTCTACAAATCAACTATCTTTGGTGTCGTTCAAACTTTTTTAATGTCTCTAGGATTTTGTAGTGCAGTTTCGTGCTAGTGCTCAAATCTGGAAGTAAACTTTGAATTGCTCCGGCTACGATAGAATAATCATGGAGGAAATTCACTACTAAGGTGCATAATAAATGATTTACTGGAAGTTTCTTTGTCCCACACTGGGAGTTAGTCTACACGCCAGAAAAAATTTATTTTAACATTTCCTAGCCAAATATTAACACAACTATGGCCCTGTTGTCACAATCGTTAACTACGCAGATTGGATATATACATTGTGGAGTAGAAAGTAACTTAACCATGATGGTCAAAAAAGAATCATGTCAGTTTCTATTGCTTTTCTTTGTGCGTGCATGCCAAATTGGGGTTGGAGAAATTATTTTATTTCAATTTACTTTTAATGGTTGAACTGTCAAAGCCAGTGCTCCAGTCAATCCTTTCAGATAAAAAATGGGAAATTGTCGAGGCACAATTTCCATACAACAGGAGAAGAGAAAAAACTTAAATGTTGTATCTACAGAATGAGGAGAAGAAGAGTGAGATTATGAATGACATAGTAGTAGCTATTGGAGGCTAGTTCAAGTCTCTGAATATGGTAGAACTATTGATACCCGTGGTTGTGGAGGTGTTGTTCTTTGTTTGTGTTGAATGAAGCAATCAAGCAGGCTATTAAATTCAGAGAAAAAACAAAGAGGGTGCTTTGCTTCAAGAAAGACATTGAACAACTGGTGGATCACCTCAAGAGGCTTCATGTCATTCAGGAGAGCTCAATGCCTAACTACAAATGATTTGAATAAAACCCTTATGCGCAAAATCCCCAGCATAAGAAATTGGTAAAGGCTATATATAAAATTACTCAAGATGCATAGGATATTATACAAGATTGTTAGCATCCGAGGAATAGGTGGCACAAATGTTTCCTACCATTCCATGTGAGCACAAGGATCAAATCTATCCAACAACAAATAGAAATTATGGAGATCAAAATCTCCTTGGAAGGGAACTCCGCCAAATTATCTTGAGTTCTGAATAAACTCCTTTCCTCATCCTCGTCCTCCTTTTCAAGAATGGGTGTAGCCAAATGGAAAAACATGGGATGCATCTTGCATTTTCTCACTCTATCCAGAGACCCAAATTTGACTCCAGCCACCACACAACGGTCAATCATTATGTTCAACAACCATCGACCTTGGGTATCCATCTTGGAAGGACTTTTGGCGATGATGAGCCTCTCTGTAGTCCAGAGATCAATTAAGTCTATCATCCTCACTTTATGATATTCAGGAAAGGCTATGAAGTAGAGGAAAGCTATTCTTAGAATCAGAGAGAGAGATTCATAACTAGAGTGAAGACACTCAAAAATGCACTTTTCAGCATCGGTATGATTTCCAAAGAAACTATAATCAGCTTGAGCCCATCCCAAAGCCAGCCACCATTGCTGAGGATCTATCTGTCCAGCCATGGCGGTAGCAAAGGTCTTGAGTGCCAAAGGGTGTCCGTGAAATTTTCTTGCTATCTTCTTTGCAGTGTCCAATACCTCTAGCAGAAGAGTCAATTCATCGATACTACTTCCAAAAGCATATCTCTTAAACAAATCCCAACTATCTGTTTGTGACAATAGCTCCACAAGATCAGGGGCATATCTGGTTTAATTCTTTTCAAATCACGTCTATCAATCACAAATTTTTTTGATCCATTTGTATTGTTGGGAGGCACTCCCAGATGGGATAAGAAGTGATCGCTCTCATTGGGAAACACTCTGTCCAACACCAGGAAGAATCTCTTTGTCTCCATATGCCTAAAGATCTCTGCTTTACCCTTTTCTTCTGTCCAAGTTTGGTCAAAGTCAATGTGTATTTTCTCAGCAATGGTCTTCTGCAACCAAGATATTTGACCACTGGAGACTGTTACCCATATTAGAGCATCATTCTCAAATGATTTCTGAACATCTTCATTGTTCCACATGCACTTCATCACTAGGGATTTTCCTGCACCCCCATGCCATGGATGCCCAAAAAATTATGTTCTTTATCCTCAAGTAGTAGCCTCTGGATCTCACTAACCTGATCATTAAGCCCAATTGGATGCACATCTATTGGCTGTGATCTTATTTTAATGGAATTTCTTCTCATACTTGCCAGCCTTAGAATTGTCTGTTGGAATTCACCAGTGGTTGACTCAAAGCGGGTTGAGATAGAAGTAGACAGGACTCTATTTTGGGCTTCTGCAAATGGAGGATCAGCTGCAGGTCTACCTTCCATCATGTCCACACCATTTAACTTGGCCATACTTTGCTCAGTCAGGGACCATTCATGGTGTCCTCCACAAAGCATAGGCCTCACAACTACCACAACCACATCATATCTTTATGTTCCTAATAATTTCGCTAGAAATGTGAGGTAGTGGAAAATAAAAAATCTAGACAAAGCATACAATCACACAAGTCCAAAACCATTTCCCATTTTCATACGCAAAAATTAGGTTTTTTGTAGTTTTAAGTGTGAGACAAGTCTTCTCATGTATGGATGTGAGTGACCTTGTAGGAGAAGCCCATCAACTAATTATAAAATATGTGATTCCCATTATAGCCTTCGCAATAGTTTGGCTTTAATTAATATTGATAAGCAAACAATATGCCAATATGCTCAATGGTAATAAAATTAATGGTCGCTAGTAATACTAGCAGATTACATGTAATAACACAATGATATCCTCTAAAGTGCCATTAGAGATATCAAAATATAAATCATTAATCACCAAATATATTCTTTCATAAAATCTTGGTTTAAATATAAATCAGGGCCCACACTATATTTAACCATACAAACTGATAATAAATTCCCCACATTGGATATTATGAAGTATTCAGAACTTTACAATATGAAACACAAGACACCAAGGCTTCTATTAGGACCTTTGTGTTAGGAATGGGAACACTAAGAGGGGGGGGGGGGGGGTGAATCAGTGTTCACTGTATTTTATCTTTTTGCTTTAATCTTTAAACCAAGCTTAAATGCTTAAGTACTGAAATAAACATCCACATAAACATGAAACATGAAATCAACACATGACACCAGTATGGTTATGGGGAAACCCAAATAGGTAAAAACCCTAGTGGGAATTGACACCCACTAATATTCTGTACTAGTGTTTTGTGATCCTTGTTAGAAGATCCTTAACCCTGTTACAGACCTTGTCAAGGGTTGGACCTTGTTAGGAGTCTTTTACAATAGTGCCTGTTAGGGGAGTGGATGCACTGTCCTAGAGCTCACTGCTCAAGTGGTGAAGGCTACAACCTTCTGATCTCAGATACACACTATATCTGCTGGATGAACTGTCATTGTGACACTACTTGTCAGATTAGTTCCTTTGATGTGCTGATACTTTGACCTCTTGCAAAGCTCTAATACATCTTATAGACTCTTCGTAAACTTTTTCTCTACTTATCACAACTCTATATCAACATCCATGCTAATTACAATGGGTGCATCTTATATTTATATGCGCATACAAAATAAACAACTAGGTCGGCCCTTAAACTTATTACATACAATGCTTCCAAATGAATTGGCTTAAGCGTGTTTACAATCAAACATATATACATTTCAAAAACCTAATTACAATAGACACATAGCCTTTACATCATTAGAATATGACTGCAACTCAAAATGATAACACTCGGCTGCTTACTTTGTTCTTCATTGGCACACACTGGCTGTGCAACTTCAACTACCTGTATCTTTCTCATACTTGCATATCTAATTATGTGATCATAGACTAGGCATGAATATAGTTCAACCAACTTAACTTCCAAGGTGCACACCATAATTCTTCTATATGCACGTGCGCTGATGCTCTGAGCTGTAGGAACTCTGTACACTATCTAGTCTTCAACACTTAACCAATTTTTGATCTTCTCATCAAGTGCGCTGACTCCAAACTACTATATGACTTTGTTGCCATAATGACAACACAATATTAAGTCATATACATCAGTATAGCCAAATTTTCAACAATCTCCCCCTTTGTCCTTAATACAAAAAACTTTTTGTTTTCTATACATACACTTATATATCTCCCTATACATATTATGATCCATATTCTATACACAACTCCCCTTTGAAATTAATGAAAAAGGTGTTTCAAAAATTGTATCTACACATACTTACTGAGGGAAAACATCCGGATATGCTATCTTTAGGTTTTGGATCTCCTTCTTCTAAAATGTGATCAAAGAGTTTACTATCTAGAGATGGGCACATAGTGCATACTGTAGCTTCTCCATCGTCTCCAAGTTAGTGCTAGGACCATGATCATATGTTACTATTGTGGCATTTATGTCCTTGATGTTCTGATTGAGTATATCTAATGAGGGCGCAAGAGCATTGCTGAGCTGTGTTTGCCTTGCCCTAATCTTTGACATTTCTTTTTTTGCCTTCTCAATCTTATCTATTTTCCCTTGGAATACATTATTACACATGTTTACATCTATGGATGTGTCTTTCACTGAACTCTTGACTTGCTCAAGGGTAAAAGCACAATCAGGTGTCACCTTTTGGGCTAACTTATTAGCACAGCTGAATTTTAGTATTTCTAACTAAAAATTAATTTTGTTCAAACATATAGTCTAGCTAGATTCATTCTAGCTAAGTTAGATAAGTTCTTTAACTTTTCCAATTGAAAATATCTATTAAATGCATGTTTTATACCACTTTGGGTCCAATTACCATAACAATAAATTTATTTTAGAAAAGTGGCATCTTAATAACTCCTAATTTTTTTAATGATATTTTTTTTAAAATAAAAAAATACCCTTTTGTAGAGATCAAGGTAAAGAATATCCTCATATAGATTTTATAGTGTTTTAATTAGACAGTTTATTGTAATTAAAAAATATTACAAGTAGGTATTTTAATAGTGAAGGAGATGTTGATTCAAAGAAAGAAAAGAATAGTAAATCTTATTAAATAAATTTGAAAAACATATGGTGCACTAGAGGAGAGAGTCCTCTTCAAGAATATATATTTCTTTTTTTGATTGGGATAGATTTGTTATGAAAAATATGTTGCGAGATGAAAATTGTCGATTTCAGTGAGTTGGAATTTGAATTGTTATAAAAGAGAAAATATAGGTCAAAAACCAATTTTTATTTCTTCAAGCACTAGCTATATATGTCATCTATGACATATTTTGAAATTAGGGGAAAACATGTTTATTTATATATAATTTTTTGGTGGGAACTAGGCCCCTTATTTTCAACATTTTTCAACAACTGAAAAATCATCTTTAAAATTAAAAAAACATATCAATTCTTATTCAAAAAAATTACTAAAAATATAAATCATAAACTTCATCCATTTTATCACATTTAATTAGTTTACCTCATCTTCAAATTCCAAACATAAATGTCATTTTTATACTATTGAAGTTGAACAACTTTGATTTTGTTAGCCTTTTCCTTTGTAAAACGGTGATAGCTTATTGTGCTTTTACCCTCAATCATAGCTTCTACCTCTTGTATTTTCTTGAAATGGGCATCAGGAAGCTTATCCTAATCCATTCATTCTGCAATGATTCTTCTTCCTTGATCTGCAAAGTCTTTTAAGGATGCTTGACCAGCCTTGAGTGAGCTTAGGTTAAGTGCAAAGTTTCTCATTAGTTCACTCAACCTCTTCTTCAGGTACTTTTCTTCTGCAACTAGGGATGCAGATTCTTCAAGGCTTGAGAAATTTCTTTTGAAATGTGAGATGACTGTACTCACATCATCAATAGAGTGTATGTTTGACACTTTCTTGTCCTCTGGCAACAAATTGTTCAGAATGTTTACTGATTCTACTAGGAGGGGATTCCTCATCACTTGTTTTTCTTTGGCCTTTTCCATGGCTAGGACACTGAATTTTATCAGATCTTCTTCTCCCCAAGAGTCCAAATTGGTTGTGTCAGGTGTCAAACTTGACAACAATGTAGAGGGTGATGGATTGATGGGAGTGTTGTCCATTATTTCTTGGTTAACTCTTACTTTATTTTCTTTCTTTTCTATTTATTTTTCTATCTTTTCTCCTTCTTTTTTTGTGATGTCCTCAATCAAATTTTCTTGTGGATTTGGAGAATTGCTACCACAAAAAATTTCAGCTTCTTGAGTGCTGAAAAAGGCTTCCTCAAACTTGTCCAGATCCTTATCTGTGGCCGCCATGGCTATCTCCACATTATCAATGATAATTGTGCTATCTTTTTGTGACTATGTAGTGGGTGTAGACTTATCTACCTCTGATTGTGCTTCCACTACATGCGCTGAATCCTGAGGACCTATTACTGATGCATTAGTGGGCTCTTCCACCTTGACTTCCTTTATGGATACTTGTGCTTTGGGCACAGAAGGTGGATACATGTGTCTATTCATAAAGACCTTCTCAAAGGCTTTCTTTGTTTCTTTGGCAACTAATTCATAGTTTTTATCCATTATATTCAATGTTCTTGTGTTGGTCCTGAGGTGAGGCTTCACTAGATCTAATAGTAACTTCTTCTCTTCTAGCTCACATACAAGAAGGGTTTCATCTAAGATCTTCTCCCTTATCCATAAATATTCTTCAATAGTCTATCTCTTTTGGAATTCTAGGATGTTCCACACATTGTCAGGGATCATAGTCTTAAGTTCCAAGACTGTCTTCTTGAACTTCAGCATGTGTTTGACTAACATACCATGTATCTCAGATTTGTCTATTTCACTATATTTTTCATAAAACTTCCCTACTTGATCAATTCTTCCCTCATTAATTATTCTTGCACTTAGCACACTAAGACTAGGTTTAAAACTTACTTCAGGATGTGCTTGTGAGTTCCTTCTTTTTCTTGTGATTCTTGAGGATAGATGACTAGTTATGATCTCTTTCTTCCTCTTTGGCATTGCCTTATACTCAGGAGGAGCAGTAAGGTCAATGGTTTCCTTGGGCGCAGAAGGAGTAATATCAATTTAACCCTTATGTTCATCAGGTTTCTCTATCTTTACTTTCTTCAACTTAGGATCATCTGATTCTGCCTTTGCTGCATCTGCGCTCTCTAATTCCAAAGCAATCTTTTGTTCTCTTGCTTTGTCTAGATCTTCTTGAGACACACCATGTATTCTCAAGATCTCTATAGTGACTTTAGCAACCTTTCTTTGTGTTGCTGCGCTGTTTAGTTTAACATCTATCTCTCTTGTCTTCTCCTCATAAGTTCCCCATCTTGGCTCATTAGGGTCAGTAGGAGTTGAAAGAAATACTTGAGCATATGCTTCTAAAACTTATTCATCCACTTCATATCTAAGTGGATGAATCCACTTTGTTCTAGGTACAATTGCCTCCATGCATGTTGTATCTATTTCAACCATGAAACAAATAGTACCCTTGTATTTCTCAACAATGTTTTTTGGAATTATGTACCTCATTTTCATCTTGGCCCTGAAGGTCTTCAAGTCCAATGTTATGTAATCTCTCATTGTACTTTCAGTGGATGCCTTGTAAGATATCTGTGGCATGGTTGGAATGGACTTGTCCAAATATGAATTTGATACTTTCCCAACTATATGAAGGTACATGTAAATGATCAAAGACCCAAACCTGAATATCTTGGTCTTATCAATCAACTGTGTGTGCAAGATCTCACACAAATTGAACTCTCCATATTCCTTCACAAGTCTAATGGCTGCTAGAATTGTGCCCGTAGACACACTATTCACCCTGCTGGTGTGTTGAAACCTGTATCCAAGTATCATGGACATCAATTTGATGTCAGCTTACTCAATAGGCTCAATTGTCATCCCGCGCCTATCACTCCTTGACTTACATGTTTGCTCAACAATTTTTCTGACATCCTTGCCTGTAGGAAGGATGACGCCAGTCTTAGATAGGCCTATCATCTCGTATATTAGGTCACTAGTGATTCTTACTAGCACATCACCTATCCAACATAGGTCATCGTGAATTCTGCTCAGAAGTATTTTAATCCATTCTGTCTCATAGAACTCACATGTCATAGCATACTCCACTATAGGGTGATCATTCCACTTCGCATGTTCATCCAAGAAGGTTTTGTCTGATTTTAGCATGGTTTCTATGTGTGCCCTTAATCTGTCCAATTCTACTAGTTCCTTCTTACAGTAAATATATGCCCTAATGTCTTCGACATGCATAATGCCCATAGGTGTGCAGGAGAATGCTCCCTCTAAATCATCTAGGGTAGACTTAAATGGATGCTTCTTAAACAAATATCTTTTCTTTTCTGCAACATCAAATACTATGGGAGTGGCCATCACTTATTTTATTTCTTTCCAAATATTCTCTAAGATAATCTAAAGACTTCTAAATCGGCACGATGAACTAGGGTTTCTACAACCGATCAAATGTACTGCTAATCATTGATAGATCAATCCACAAGTCTTCACAATAACTTCTAAAGCTTTTTTTGGTCTATAATCACTCTGAATTCAAATGGAATGAGTAATCAAAAGGCTTTCTATGTACTTAAAGTGAAAATTCTGCCATTAATGATTGTCGCGTAAACTAGGCTGTCACTTAAGAATTTCCAAATTTTGTTATGCGAACAATCAGTATGTGCACTTTTGCACGAAGGTTCCTTTATTCTCCAAAAGCTTAAGTTCAAAGGCACATACTCAAAGAGTGAGTATACCAGCCACACAGGGGTCTAGAGCTAAATTAGCTCCCCCTATGACCCTGAGGGCCATTCATCTAGATGTAGAGGGTGCGTCCACTGTGGATGCATCCAATACATACTCATCAACTTTGTCGTTCTTTCCTTCTGACCAAATCAAGCTCACATAATCTAAGGCCTTTACAAAATTAACCTCTCCTTCAGGATCCAATACTGGTTCTTTGGTCTTTTTAGGGCTTTCCTGACCTTGTGTCCTTGATCTACAAAACTTTGAGATATGTCTAGCCTTGTTACAAGAGTGACAAATGACTGGAGGCCTTATATTCCTCGGCGCATTGACATGAGTCACCATTTTACATTATCTAGCTGAGTGACCATTATAGTTACATATCTGACATGTAACATTATGAGAACTTCTTATATTTGTCTGATTCTGATTTCTCTGATCATGCTGAATCCTATTCTTTTTACTAGTCTTGCAATTCATAGCTCTATGACCAAATTTATTGCATGAATAACAGTAACCATTAAAAGGTCTTACCTCTATACAGTTCCTTGCTATGTGTCCATGCTTGTTACATGCAAAACAAGTGTAGTCTACTAGTTTGCACTCATTCTTAGGTGGTTCACCATTATCTTTGGTTTGATCTTCAGTCTTCTTAGTATTAGTAGAGTCTTATCGTGCATTCATTCTTTCTCTCATGTTGTCAATCTGATTCTATGCTTCATTGTATTTGATGTAGCTAGTATCTCCTTTAGCTCTTCTTGCATATAACTGAGATTCTATCAGATCATAACTTGTGTGTAATTTGTCAATGTGATTCTTTTCTTCTTTTAATTCAGACTCCAAGCTTTCTTTTCTATTCCTTAGCTCCAAGATTTCCATGTTTGCTTGCCTTAATTCCTCATTGAGATGAAGTTTATCTTTGACTTGTTCATTATAGACTTCCTGATTATTGATCAGTTTATCATCAAATTCTTCAAGATGATCTTGTAAGGATGCATTTTCTTCATTCAGCTTCTTGACCATTGTCCCCAATTCACTGGTGGAACATTCTTTTAGATCCCTTCTTATCTTTTTGATAACTAATTGAGCATCACTGACTTTTTCTTTTAGTTCTTCAATTTCTCTTTCAGATTTGTCCAGGTCTTCAAGAGCAACTTCCATATTTCTTTTTAGATGTTTCATTTTTGCTTTGTCCATGATCTCCTCAAGTGGTTAAACTTCTTTACCAAGGACCAGAGCTCTGATACCAATTGTTAGGAATGGGAACACTGAGAGGGGGGGGGGGTGAATTAGTGTTCACTATATTTTATCTTTTTGCTTTAATCTTTAAACTGAACTTAAATGCTTAAGTACTGAAATAAAAATCCACATAAACATGAAACATGAAATCAACACATGACACCAATATGGTTATGGGGAAACCCAAATAGGTAAAAAACCCAGTGGGAATTGACACCCACTAATATTCTATACTAGTGTTTTGTGATCCTTGTTAGAAGATCCTTAACCCTGTTAGGAGTTTCTTTACAATGCATTAAGTACAGTAGACCTTGTCAAGGGTCAGACCCTTTTAGGAGTCTTTTACAATAGTCCTTGTTAGGGGAGTGGATGCATTTTTCTAGAGCTCACTGCTCAAGTGGTGAAGGCTACAACCTTTTGATCTCAGATACACACTATATCTGTTGGATGAACTATCACTGTGACACTGCTTGTCAGATCAGTTCCTTTGATGTGCTGATGCTTTGACCTCTTGAAAAGCTCTAATACATCTTATAGACTCTTCATACACTTCTTCTCTACTTATCACAACTCTATATCAACATCCATGCTAATTAAAATGGGCACATCTTATATTTATATGCACATACAAAATAAACAACTAGGTCGGCCCTTAAACTTATTACATACAACACTTCCAAATGAATTGGCTTAAGCATGTTTAAAATCAAACATATATAAATGTCAAAAAATAATTACAATAGGCACATAGCCTTTACATCATTAGAATATGGCCGCAACTCAGAATGATAATAGTCGGCTGCTTACTCTATTCTTCACTGGCACACACTAGTTGTGCAACTTCAACTGCCTGTATCTTTCTCATACTTGCATATCTGATTATGCACTCATAGACTAAGCATGAATATAGTCCAACCAACATAACTTCTAGGGCACACACCATAATTCTACTATACGCATGTGCATTGATGCTCTGAGCTGCAGGAACTCTCTACATTGTCCAGTCTTCAACACTTAACTGGTTTTTAGATCTTCTCATCAAGTGCGCTGACTCCAAACTACTATATGACTTTGTTTCCATAATGAAAACAAAATATTAAGTCATATACATTAGTATAAACAACTTTCCAACACTTTGAACAAATTGTAATTATCAATTACAGTCACTCCTTATAATATTTTTCTATTAAAGTAGTTCAACAAAATTGAGAAACATTCAACCCTATAGGGAACTTTGAAGAAGTATCATCACCTTAACCCCAACTAAATATGGGAAGGAACATAGAACTACTTACATGTCTATTTACATGCGGTTATATATACTATTTTACATCGGAGATTCAGTTTGTAAAACTACATATACAAGTAACAATTTCAATTTCAAGAACAATCTATAGCAAAAAGATATTAACATTGGGCACAATTAACTCCATCCATCATAGCTCTCTGGGTTGGGAATGTTACTATTGATGTTGGACCCAAATATCATAGAAGAACCTTGTGGCCATTCATCCCGAGCATCCCTGTCATTCACAATGTCTTTTGCGGGCCTTTCAATCTGACCTGCCTCTAGCAATTGGCTAAGTTCATCCACCTCATTTTGATTCAGAAATGACTGATAGTTTCTGATATATTGTGCGGACTTGATTTCATCTTTAAATATCTCCAATGAGCCCTCACGAACCAACATCATAAACCTTCTTTTAGGAATTTGAAGCTGCAATGAGACTTGTGACATAATAGAAAAGTGGGTGAGTTTAAGATTAAACTCAGTAGATCTTTGCCTTTCATTTTGAAAAAATTGTCTGTTCCTGCCTTTCCAAAGAACCCAAAGAATTTCAACATGCCTTATAATATTAAGTAGAATGCATGTATCAATATATGGTATGATAATAAAATTTATTTGCTTAGACTGTCTAGGATGGTAGGATACACTACTCAGATATAATATCTCCCTATGAATATTTGTTCTACATTTTACCAAATGTCTAGGAGATTAAATAAACAATTTCTAATGCAAATGATTCTTTATTCATCCAATAAAGTATCATATAACACAAGACTGAAATAGAGATTTGAAATATATAGATAAATCTTTACAACTTAATTTTCCAAATAGATATAAAATATCTCTATTTTTGCAAGTTTATTTTTATATGAAATCTTCACAATTTCCATCGTGAATCCACCTCTAAAATTGAGTTAGGTTTCCATCCAATCCACCGAAAAAATCTTGAAGGTTTTCATCCTCAAGTTTCCAAAACTGAAAGCTTCTCATAATTCTCCAAGAAAAAATAATACTCAAACATACATTGAACATAATCAAAATGAACTTCTCTATATTCTTAAATAGCACATCTCTGCAACTGTTCATTTGAGCTTTAAAAATGAGACATTACATATGGGGTCACTCTTCTTGCCTTTATAAGCAAGGTTTGTAAATTTTTTTTTTTTTATCTCAATAGTTATTATCTGCATTAGTAAAATAGTCTTGTGCTTCTCTGTGTTTGAAAGTGGTTGTTAGCAGATTGTGGTCTTGCTATTAAGGTGGTTGGCACCAACATGATATTAGAACTTACTTTTTGCAAATTCCCTCCCATGAAGAGTTTTTTTTGCTAATTTTGTGTATAAGGACCCAGTTTACTCGATTGACGATACATGCAACTTTTCATTTGACACATTTGTATTAGTATTCTCCAATTCTATTTGAGTCATAGGCTTAATCTCCCTCAACCATAAATCCTTCCTCGCTCAACTTCAAGGGTTCGTTTGGTCACTGGAATTAAATAATGCTATAATTGTCAAATTCTAGTATTTGACAATTCTGAAAGTTTTAAATCCAGAAAATAGTTTTTAGAATATGGTTGGAACCGTTTGATTCACCTGGAATTCATAATGATAAGATGGAAAATATTGTTTGCATATAGAATTCAAAATATTAAAAATTGTGCTTTACCCCCAATTCCCATTTAAGTGGATTTGGAATTGATTTTCCAATTCCACCTATTTAGATGGAAGATTCAAATGCTGATTTTGGAAGTAAGTGGGAATTAACAAATCCCTATTCTAGTTTTATGTTTTGAACACAAAACATCAAAAATGTTAATTCCAGAATTTGACAATCCCAATTCCAATCTAATTCCATTTCTTTTAAGATTGTTTTATGTTTGGACAAAGATATGCGGTTTTGAACTTCTCCTTGCCATGTTTTTGGTTGAATTGACATATTGCTTTGTTGGCTTGCGTTGAATTTTGGTACATAGGCCTTTTTAAAATTTTTTGCATAAATTTTACAAATAGAGGTCATTTTTCACAATCCATATATCAATGGAAAAATATTTTCTTCAACTTCACAATGACTCAAGTATTTTCAAGATATTTTTTTGTTGGATGCCATTTTTTGTCCATTAAAGTTGGAATCTTGGTTTTGTGCAATATTGTTTTGTTGAACTCTATTCATGATGTGAGAACTGTATCATTGATGTGATGATGGATTATGCAACACATACTTCTTTTATTACTTTGACTAAGGATAATTATGAGTCATGGACAAAATGAATTATGACACATTGTAGAGGCTTAATTTCTTACCTCATCTTTATGGAATTATTCTTGAGCCAAAGACACAATGGAACCAATCAATTTGGAGAAATTGAAATGATCATATCATAGGGATAATTAGTTGTAGCATCAGTTAAAATTTACTACACAATATCTACCCCAAGTTCAAAGGTATTTAGTTCCTTCTTCAAGTTTGGACCATTATTTGGGAGATTTTTGGAGATCTACATGAGCCTCCATTCCCAGTTGATCCTATTTATGATTACCTTCTACTTGATGATGTCAAAAATATTCCCTTTGATGATGGTACCCTAGAGAAGTTTGAATATGATGCAACATTTGAGAGTTACGATGATCCAATGGCTCCTTCTACAACTCCTACTTCTCCAATTGAGATCACACATTCATCTCTTGTAAGTGATGCATTGCAAAAGGTATCCATTTATTTTCTTGATTTGGATTATTATTTGCCAAAAAGTGGTTCATTGTTTTTGGAGTCTCACATTCTATATTTGGAGGACATATTTGAGGCTTTATATCTCATATTTTATGATACTTGTGGAGCAACTATTGCCACTTCATCTTTTTCTTTGGAGCTTGTTCAAAATTAGTTTCCATTGGCTCCTTGTTTCTCACCTTCTATTATGATTGGACATGTAACTAATTATTTTGTGGCATCTTCATAATCCAAGGACATGGTGACATGTGAATTTTTTTTAGAGGCATCATCATTCTACATTTGGATTTTTCTTCCTACCCATTCCTATCTAGAATGAGAAGAATTATTGTATTTGCACTTTGGTTTTTCTTCTTCCTAAGGGGAGAAATGTTATTTGTATGCATTATACTATGTGTGGTCTTCAAGCTCTCACCCTTTATGTATGTTATTTTTCATTATGGGGGGATATCATGTCTCTCTCCTTTCTTCCTTTAGGGAGATTCTTGATTGTATGCACATGATATATGTAGTCCTTATGGGGTATGATCAATTCCATGCATCCATGCATTATCTTGTGTTTATTTTCTCTCTTTTGGAGAGGATTTTTCTCCCATGTGGTTTTCTCCCTTTCTTTTCTTGTGAGCGGTTGCATTGTACATGGGCCCCTAAAATGAATTTATTTCTGATTTCTATATTTTATCTGTTAGAGTAATAATTTATTTTATTATTAATTGAATCATATTGATTTAATTATTAAGTCACTTATTATCTCTTTCTAGGTAAGCTAAACTTTAGGCGTATAATAGTTAATCCTTTTATTAATTATTATTATGCAACCTAGGTTTCCTTTTAGGGTTTTGATCTCCTTAATTTTATAAGGATTGATCTCTCTTGTAAACATAACATATTATTCAGTATTGAATTGCAAATTTTGTTTTTGCACATCAATGATTTCTTCTCTCTCATGGATCAATGCGTTCATGCCTCAATAGCTATTTTCTTTTCTCTCCTTTTGTGATAGGTGTTTGCATGTAGGTGTTCTTGGGAGCTATGAGATTTTTTCTCATAAACTCCAACATGGTATTAGAGCTTCATATCTGTTTGTCCCTGTCCTCTTCTTGAGAGATTTAGCCATGTTCATAAGATCTGCATGTTTCAAAAGATTTTTTGTCCAATCTAGGGGGACCTATTTTTCTAGTCACTTTGGGCTCAAACATACCTCACCATTGCATTTAGAGTGCCCAAGAACCCCTATTTTCATATAAAATTTGTCCAATTTTGACAAAGTTACATTCTGTAGAATTTTTTTTTTGCACCAGGGTCATTTGACCCTAGCATGCATCTTGAGATGGTCACTATTTTTTGGAGCACTTTGGGCTCAAACAAACCTCACCGTTGGGCTCGCAACATCTAAGAACCCTAGTTTCAATATAGAATTCAATCAATTTGGATAGCGTTGTAGGGAGAGGCAACTTTTTTTTGTGTGTTAGGCTGTACGACCTTGGAATGAAATTCGATGCATGAATTTTTGTGCTAGCGGCAACTGCCAATGGAACCGCTGTGGTTGCCGCTACAATTTCCATTGGCGTGACCACCAGGGTTAACCACATAGTCTTCGCTGACTTTAGCGCTAACCGCCATAGTTCAGCCCTTGATTTTCATTGGCCATGGTCACATGGGACCAGTAGGTGAGACTAGGAGCTGGCTAAAAGCTCCCATTTATAGCCCCGTGGTCATCCAGATGACTAGGGGTCCAATTTTTAAGCCCCCAGGAAAATTTTGGCCATGAAGGTCATACAATCGTCAATTTTAGACCAGTTATTTGCTGATGTTAGCATGCATCAAAAGTTTTTAACACCATTTTGGGCCCTCCGGAGTTGCTTGTAGTTATTTTCTCATAACTTGAGCATACGGTGTCAAAATCAGGAAAATGAGATATCATCGTAAAGCTCTTTCTGAAATATAGAGGTTTGGATTTCTGATTTTTCTTTTTGATGGTGTTTTTTTTCTGTCAAAGCCAAAAGTTCCTTTTTGCACCCCGGGAGCCATATCATGTGCATTCGAACTCTATTTTGGGAAAATGATATATCGTTGGAAATCTTATTCTGTGATCCTTCCAGTGCTGTGAGTCATTTTTCCATATTCTGCTCGAGGTATATTTTATTAAATTTTTTGAATTTCTGCACTCTAGTGAATATCTTGGTGTAGACACCTAAAAATCCATTAGAACATAAAAGTATTTTTATTTTTTAAAAAACCCTGATGACATCATCATTTACTAATTAATTAATTATTTAATATATTTTTATGCCATTAAATTCCTTTATTTTAATTAAGCATCTTTAATTAAAGAATCTTTCCCCAAAGCATTTAAATCAAATTTAAATAATTTTCCTCTCTTTATTGGATTAAATTCAATAAATGATGTCACAATCCCTAAATAAATTTTATATTTATTTAAAGCCTCAAAAGCCTAGAATCTTCTAACCTTTCCTAAACCCTTCTAATCTTCCCTAAACCTATTTAGGAGAAGTTACCTACTTTTCCTAAGCTAATCCAAATCTCTTTGACTTTTAGTCAAACCCTTCCCCAAATGAGCTTTACACACTCATTTCAACCTCTTACGCACTCTTTAAGGCTTCTTACAACCTCATAAAGAGACCCATGTCTCTTCTTTCACACTTATTCCCTTTCACACTTCCCTAGTGTTGCTCACACATGTGTGAGAAACCCTAACCCAAAGTGAACCTAACCTTACCCCTAACTCCACCCCTAACCTTACCTCAAACCTTACTCCAAACCCTAACTCATCCTCCTAACCCAAGCCCTTGCCAAATCCTATAAATACCCTCACTTCCTAAGAGAAAAATACCAATTCACCTTTCATTTCTAAGTAGTGTTATAATGCTATTTTAATCCTAGATCTTAAGCTTTTAGCATATTTTGATAGTTTAACTCATTTTCAAGCTTTCTTAGCACACATCATAGCTTAGAATTAATGGATTAACTTTGTTTGATTCATTTTTTTTCATATCTTCTTGCATCATATCATATCTATTTTGGACTAAAAATCAACTTAGAATAAGCATTCATAGCATAATCCGCATTTTGAGCCTTTTAGGATCCTTAAGGCCTTAGGGGAAAAATGAGTGTTCTATGGGGTTCTTATGGTCCCTAATTAATCTATATACCTCCTAATAATCATTAGATAATTTCTCCAAGTGATTCAAGAGCACACCCACATCCCTAAAGCGAGAGCAAATCAAACGGTGATAGGGTGCTCCCGTTTAAGCTCTATCTGAGTGTCTTTGCAAATAGTTTTCTTTTTAACTTACGTATATGATCATAAAATAATGTTTGACATGTCTATGCCTTTCAAGACAGATTAGGTTTTCACTGATCACATTTTAGCATGCCCGGTGGGACTCCACAAGCCTCAAAATTTCATTTTTTAAGGATTTTTTGGCCAAAAAACTCATTTTTCACGCCTCCCGGATGGATTTTCTTGTAGTGTCATACGATTTTTGAACTTTTTGACCAAAAATCGTATGTAAACCCCCCAAAAATGGTACGAAATGATGTATAAACTCATTTGGGCCTGTTTTGAGTGTTTTTTAGGCCATTTTTGGCACTTTTTGGCCCAAAACTCGTATGGGAACCATTAAATTGTCATAAAAGCTTTAGGATTTTTGTATGAGACTTTAATTTGAAATAAATTCTGGCCCCAAAACTCGTATGGGAGGCAGGAAGTTCATTTGAGGCCGTAAACTTGAATTTTCTTGGTTTTTTGGGCCTATTTGGGGATCCTAGTGACCCTAAGGCTTCAAGCTTGTAATTTATAACATCCAACACTTGAAGGTAATTCATGGAGGAAAAATTATAACCAAATCACTAAGGCCTTAAGGCTCATGAACTCTTTTGATATTTTAGGAACTCAAACACTTTCTTTTCAGGCTTAAAATGAACTTTTTGAGTGCCCTTAAGGGACAAATCTGCAAGTCTTTCCTAAATGTTTCCTAAACATTCCTAAGCAACTCAATTCATTCCTAATTGGTCCTAAAACACTCAAAATCACATCTAAGGACTTTAATTTGGCTAAAAATAATCTTTTTCTTGGAAATCTAGGGTTTTAAGAGTCATATATGCAAGTTAGGAACACTTCACATTTTGGGTGCTTAAAAAGAACTTCAAATTTGCACTTCAAATATAATGGGTTTCAAATAAATCCTAAATGAATTCAAATTGTCCTAAATCAAACTCAATGCATCAATAAAAGCTAAAATAAACTTCATTTTCAATATCTCAAAGTTTTGTTAAAAGTCTCATGCAAACTAGGAAGAAAATCAACCAAAACTTTGCTAAAATCTTTCCTAAATGGTTCCTAAATAGTCCTAATCATTCCTAAATGTTTCTAAATCATCATAAGTGCTTTAAGATTGGTTAAAAAAAACTTTATGTCACAAAATATTGAATTATTTTCAAAATTTCATGCATCAAAACAAATCTAGGAATCTCATTTTGGGTATAAAACATGCAAACTAGCACACAAGCTCTAGAATGAAAAATAAAAAAGTTCAAAAGAGTCATTTTTACATTGATTCCAAATCAAACATACTCTTGAGTGATTCAAAAGTGAATGAAAATCATCTCCATTCTCTCATCTTTGAAGATTAAGCTCATTTCAAAGTTCTTAAAGCAACATGCCAACTCAATCTTGAATGCCCAAAACAAAGAACTTGCAATCGCTCGAAGTTTTACTTTTTGAGAAGGAAAGAAAAAATCAAAGACTTAAACATTTGTGCTTTCAAAAATTTCAATTCAAACACTTAAATTAATTTTTTGGGAAAAGAATCTTCATGATGTGCATCTAGGAGTTTCCATTTTTGTAAAATCCTTGTTAATCTAAGTAACGTAAAACATTTGAAGTCAGAAAAAGTTCACCTATTTTACTTTTAGAGAGGCTTGTCCAGGGAGAAAAGTGCTTCCTCTCTAGAGAACGACCTCAAATTGGTACCTTCCCTGACTGGTATAGAAATAAAGAGCTGAGAAAACTCTCGCTTACATCCCTCAAGCTCGGGCAATGCCTATTGGTGGTAGCCTAGGGTAGGTGAATAATCACTACGATTTCAGCATGGCCAACTAGGCTCTTAAGTGAGTCACGCATGTACAAAATGATTGGGAGGACTCCACGGAACAACTACAAACCTGTTAAAATAGAGGCTACCCTATCTAGATCTAAAGGTATCAAAATCCTTGTGCAAGGACCAATCCAAGGGGTTTACTGGATCACCTTAAGATACTCACCATATGTATCCCATTTTAGGGGGTATCAAGCTGTGGACAAGGATTTTGATACTCACCTCCCTTTAGGTAGATCTACTTGAAGTGATTGAACAGTCAAAAGCTTAGTAAAAATGCTTGTTTGAATATACACCTTTCAAAGATTTCCTTCAAATTTAGAAGTAGAAGTCATTGCTTGTATCCCACAAGGATTCTTTGTCTCTTGTCCAGATTATTTTCAAACTGTCTGTTGTCAAGTTAGTCCTTTTCCATCGAGACATCATACAATTGGGCTGAAAGTTTTCAAAACAAACCTTGCAGAAGAGTCCCTTCAAAATCAGACACCCAGAACCTTGTTTCAAATCAATTGCCAGAATCTTTTCAAAGCTATGTCCAATTTGACCCAACATAAAAGGGCTAAGCTTCCTAGATCCCTAGTCTATCAAGACAAGAAATTTATAGAGAGTGTATCATCTTAAAATGGAAGCACTTCAATCTTGATAGGTTTAGCACCCTCTTTTAGTACATTTATCATGATAGAATTGCATTTAGGATGCATTCTACACTTATCTCCTTCATTCTAGGTGAAATTAGGGTTAGGATCCCGAGGATTCTCCTTAATTTCCCTTTTTCCATGGCTCTATTTTCTAGGTAGGACTTAGAAATAGGTCCTCCTAGTCTTCATCATAATCATCATAGGATTTTATGCCTATCCCTGGCATCTATCCTTTCTTATATCATTTCTAGGTCTCCAGGCATCCCCGTGGCCTCTTGTCTTGGTTCTGACTGGATCTGGGACCAGGGTCAGATTCAAGGTCAAACCTGGCTAGGTTAGGATTGAGCTTGAACTTGACTAGGTCAAGATTGAGCTCGAACCTGACCAGGTCAATCCCAACCTTGACTCTGACCCCCTCTGGAATTTTTGCCCCTCTTTCAAAATTTGGTCCTGATGGGCCCCCAAATCAATGTCGAGCCCTCAAATCTGAGTGTGAAAAGGTTTTAATTTGAATTTCATTTTCCCTCCTTAGTTAGTTATTATGATTGGACCTTAATTCGAGGTGAAATTTGAATTATGGGTCTTCACATTGCTCTAGGAGTCTCACCTTGAAACCTCTATATAAAGACTCTCATTTGCATTCATTTTCACCAAGAACCACAACAAGACCAACTACAAGCCAAGCATTCTCATGATCAAGTGCTCTCAAGGAGTCAATTTCATGAGCAAGAAGATTTCAAGCAAGCAAGGAATGGTGAAGATTCAAGATAGCAAGAGGATGATATAGAAGATCAAGCCCTTATTGACATCAAGCATCTTTGTGAACACATATTTGGAGCAAGAGAGATCCTTTCTTCCTTGATCCACCATTATCAACTTTCAAGCATTCAATCATGGAGTAACAATTATAGATTGTGAGTTCGGTAGGAGTACTTTATCCTTGGGGGCTTGGTATGCTTTTCTATCTCATTCAAATCTATGCATTGTTGTTTCATACATATTCATGCTAGGGTTTTGATCTAGAGGATTAGATCTTGGCATTACACTTTCAATACATATACACACACATTCTATTTCAATCAGCTATTCATGGAGGTGGAGATCACCAAAATGGGGGTTTGACTAAGGCAAAACCCTATATAGCCACCCCGAAACACCCCCTTTTTCAAATATCTACAGTCGTTGTTTCGGGAATCAGAGGACAGATTTGAGTACCCTTTTCGCTAAACTTTCAGGATCTGCAAACAAAATCAAAATCGAGCTTTAGAATAAAAATGTAGCCTTTAACCTTTTATGAGGGTCAAAGTTAACCTGCTATCGAAAAGATGAAACTTTTCTGGGTTTTCTCCGTCTCGACTTTCTAATCACAAATCTGGTGCCAGAATCTTCCAAAACCTTACACAGACTTCAGAAAACATGTATTTCTAAGTTCCATGATGAGGTATGTATCTTAAGCTAATTAATTTTCAAGTATTTCAGATTTACTTATGCTATTTCAAATCCAAAACATATTTACAAATGAATAGTGTTGGATGTTAGGTACATTATTATGCTTCCATTTTCCCCCTATTCATTTTGGTGAACCCATTTACGACAACTGTTTCTTTTATGGTGTTAGATTTAAATTTTGTATGCTTATAAGATTAGATTTCTTGCATTTATTTCTTGCATTTATATCTAAAAATACAAAAACATTGCAAAATTCCTTTAAAAATACAAAAATATTTACATTTTCATGCTTTTAGTTCTTTCTTTGTATTCAACATGTATGATTCTTGTTTTGAGTACTTTGATGAGGCTTTTATTGTACAAAAGGATAGATTCCCTAATGAGGTACATGGTAGTGAGGATGAAAATGGTTAGAATATGATCTCCATGGATCCTATTCCTATTTCACTCTCCTCCACAACCTCTCCAATTGATCTTTACCATAGGATGTGTGCATGGTTACCTTCATGTCCCACTATTTGCAATGTTTATAAACCTAAAATGATATATCCTACACATTTGATGACAGTAAAAGGATGTCCTCATATAACAATTAAGGGTAAACCTAGAGATCCTTTGGATTTCTTTGATAACACTAATTCCATTTCACATGCTTATCGCACACGGAATAACCCTCAGCCTACTATTCCAGTTTCTTTACCTCCTTCTCAACCTACGCTTCCTCAAGCACCTAGGTATCCATCTACCTTTAAGAAGTATAACTTAGTTGATCAACTACATGCTACTCCTGCTAAGATATCTTTATGGGAATTACTTCAAACCTCCCCGACGTATCATGAGGCATTGCAAAAAGTTCTATATACTCTTCCTACTTTGCCTCCTAATCAAGAGAACATTCATTCTATTTTGGATTGTATGCATACTATGCCTTTTGTACCTCCTATTGTGTTTTCTGATAATGATTTACCTTCCCTAGAGGTGCAGAATCAATATGATGCTCTTATGGTGGTTGTGTCTATTAATTAGAGTATCATTTGAAGAACCTTAATTGATAATGGATATGGGCTTAATGTTTGTAGCATGGATATGCTCAAGGAAATTAAGGCTGATCTATCTACTATTCAACCTGATAATGTGCCTATACGTGGATTAGACAATATTGTGAAAAGAACTTTGGGCATTATTACCTTACCTATTAAAGTTGGTCTAGTTATTCTAAATACTCCTATTCATGTTATGCCTGGACCTCTCAATTATAACCTTCTTTTAGGAAGACCATGGTTACATACTATGGATGCAGTTCCTTCTACTCTTCATCTCAAGGTTAGGTTCATCTATAACAATCTAATGTATACATTACATGTAGATGATGCCCCGAACCCTTGCTTAAATGCAGAATATGCCAAAATCTCTGAACCTATTCAACCTAGTAAAGAGATTGAAAAACAATCAGAGATACAACAATCTGAGATAAAACAACCTGAGATTCAACTACAAGAAGCTCCATCTTCTTCTTCTTTGACTGAGGATGATTGGGGGACATTGGATTTTAATCCTACATTTATTGGAGAATACAAGGTCTCTGATTTGGAATTCATGAAGCAACATAATGAATTTGAGAAAAAAGTGTTTAGTTCTTCTCCGCTGTCTGAAGAATTAAAAATTAATTTTGTTGCCACTTCGATTAATGAAACACTTGACACTATAAAGCCTGATTGTTATGACATTGTGACATATGCCACTCCTTGGACTCCCTCTGACATGACTGATCGATATGGTCCTGGTTATCATTTGTTTAAGAAATCATGATTTAATGGAAAAGGATATGGTAAATACGAACAAGGTATACAAGTACCTTTGGATAATGAAGTTTATGATCATACATATGGATTAGGATTCAATCCTTATAGACAACCATCGACTTTTCCTCTTAATGTTAATCATATTTGCAGTGGACAGTTGAAGTTGGTTAACCCATTGCTTATTGATCTTAATCAACAATCCTCTTTGGATATCTTTCGTAAAGATGAAGCCTTAATGGAATTTTTAGGAGTTTATGAGGATCTACCTAAGTTTCATCACAAATGAGGAAAGCCTTATTGTTTAAATACTGATGCTTATTTTGGAGAACACGAAGAATAGGATACCCTTCCTTTACCGATGGATTCTCTGATAAGAAGTGATTTGTTAATCACTGAAACTATTGATATTCAAGTGGATGAAAATGATTCTGAAAGGATGATAAAAATTGGGAAATGTTTGAATCAGGATGAACGTGATTGGTTAGTTTCCATTTTGCTTGAATTTAAGGATATTTTTGCTTGGACATATTCTGATATGCTAGGTATAGATTCTAAGATTGTTACTCATAACATTGTTTTAAAGCCGAATATGAAACCTATGAAATAGAAAATTTGAAAGATGAATCCACGAATTGCTTTATTAGTCAAAGGTGAAATTGAAAAATTATTGGATCCTAGATTTATCCATTCTATAGATTATTCAGATTGGATTTCAAACATTGTTCCTGTATCAAAAGGAGAAAATAAGATAAGGATGCGCACTAAATTTAGAGATTTAAATAAAGCATCCTTGAAAGATGATTTCCCACTACCTAATATTGATATGATTGTGGATTTGACAGTGGGCCATGCCTTGTTATCTTTTATGGATGGTTTTTCAGGATATAATCAAATCTTTATTCCTCCTGAAGATCAATTTAAAATTGAGTTTATAACACCTTGGGGAACCTTTTGTTGGGTCATGATTCCCTTTTGATTAAAAAATGTAGGAGCAACTTATCAACGAGCTATGACTTTGATTTTTCATGATTACATTCATAAGATTCTTCAAGACTATGTAGATGATATCTTGGTAAAATCTATAAAAAGAGATCACGTTACTATTTTACGACAGATATTTGAAAGGATTAGAAGTTATAGTATGAGATTGAATCCTAAGAAATGTGTCTTTGGAGTTGATTCCATAAAATTATTAGGATTTATAATCTTTAAGCGAGGCATCGAAGTAGATACTGAAAAAATTGAAGCTATTGTTAATATGCCTCCTCCTAAGAATATTCCCAGTTACGAAGTTTACAAGGAAAAATACAAGCTATTCGTCGCTTTATTTCTAATTTAGCAAACCGAACTATCCCTTTTACTTCCTTTCTTAGGAAGGATACTACTTTCTCTTGGAATGATGAGTGTAAACAAACTTTTGAGAAATTTAAGGAGTATCTGGTGAATCCTCTTATCTTACAGCCTGCTAATTTTGATAAACCATTTCAATTATACACTTCAGTGACTCCACGGGTCGTGAGTGCGTTGTTAGCTCAAATTGATGATAATGGTAAAGAAAGACCTGCATATTACATTAGTAAGACTTTACTTGATTATGAAACAAGATATACAGATTTAGAAAGACAATGTCTAGCTGTATTTTATGCATGTCAGAAACTTAGGCATTATTTGATAAATGTTGAAGTTAATGTGATTGTCAAATTTGATCCTTTGAAACATCTTTTCTCACAAACTGATCTCTCTGGCTGGTTGGAAAAATGGGTGATGTTGCTTACCGAGTTTGATCTTAATTTTATTTCTCAGAAGTCTATTAAGGGACAAGCATTGATAGATTATCTAGCTGAAGCTCCTTGTCCTCACTTTGATGAAGGTTCTACTTCCATAGAATTTCCTGATGATAATATCCTAGCTATTCAACAGGATGATATTTGGGAATTATATTTTGATGGGTCTAAGTGTAAAAAAGGTTCTGGTGTGGGTATCATCTTGGTTCCCCCTACAAAAAAACCCATCCCTTTACCATATAAACTAACCTTTCCTTGTACTAATAACATTGCGGAGTATGAAGCTCTTATAGCTAGACTACGAGAAACTTCATCCCTCAATATCAAACACTTACAAATATATGGAGACTCGCAACTGATAGTTGAATAGATTAAAGGATGATATCAGACTAAAAATACTAAAATGACACAATATAGAGATTTAGCTCTTGATGTGCTTTCACAATTCTCCTCTTATACGATTCAAATTTTACCTAGGAAAGATAATCGACATGCAGATGCCATGGCCAATGCAGCTTCCTTGGTTTGTCTCGAGAACAATGCTAAAAACTTTCAATTTACCATACAAACTCTTAAGTTCCCTGCAATTTCTAACAAGATTACCTTTGACTGTTTCATTTTGCATTTGGATGAATGGTATTCACATATTTTTCATTTTTTGAAGGATGGTACTTTTCCTGAATCAACAACAAGGAACACGCGTAATCATATTAGGAAACTTACATCACGTTACATTATTTTAGGAGATACGCTTTACAAATGCTCTTATGAAGGATTATTATTACGATGTCTCAATAGAACTAAAATTTCTGTAGCTTTAGCAGAAGCTCATTCTGGTTCTTGTGGGGGACATTTTGGTGGAAAATACTTGGTCAATAAATTGCTGCGAATGGGATATATTGGCAAACAATGGAACAAGATTCTTTCATGTTTGTTAAGAATGTCCTCAATGTCAACAACACAGTAATTTGATTCATGCTCCTGCTCAGGAGCTTCGCAATCAAGTTTCTCCATGGCCTTTTAGTGTTTGGGGTTTTGACCTTATTGGAAAAATCTCACTGACTTCTTCTCAGGGACATACTTATATTCTCACTGCTACAGATTATTTCACAAAGTGGGTAGAAGCTGTTCCTCTTTGTTCAACAATGGCAGATGTTATTTGTGATTTCATCCTTAATAATATTATAGCAAGATTTGGTATTCCTTCGACGATTATTTTAGATAATGGAACCTCTTTTAAAAACAAAGATGTCACAAAATTCTTGGAAAAGTATAGGATTCAACATAGATTTTCAACTCCTTACTATCCTTAATCTAATGGACAAGCTGAAGCATCAAATAAAATTATTGAACAAATTTTGCAAAAAATAGTTAGTAAGCATGCGAAAGATTGGCATACTCAACTGACTTATGCTTTATGGGCCTATAGGACTAGTGTTCGTACTACCATGGGTACTTCCCCTCATAAACTTGTTTATGGTACTGATGCTATTATTCCTTTGGAACTAGAAATACCTTCTTTACGTGTTTCATTTCATGGGATAATTGATAAAGATACTTTTCGTGAACAACGCTTACAAGAATTAGAAATGTTGGATGAACAACGAATACATGCATTAGAACATATAAAAGCTTATTATAAATCTCTTCAAAAACAATACAATCATAAGGTAATTGAATGAACATTTGTGGTTGGTGATTTAGTCCTTTATGAAAACCAATGAAATGTGAATGCTTTACCAGGTGAAAAAGGAAAATTTAGCCCTAATTGGCTTGGACCGTTTGTTGTTATTGAAAAATTTGGTTTAGGTGCTTATAAAATTGCTAATATGGCTGGTGTTTCTTTTAAGGAACCCATAAATATTATGCATCTTAAACATTATTATCCTTAATTTCATTTTTTCTATGTGCATTTATGTATTCCTTATAAAGATTTGTTTTATAGGTTATGTAGTTTTAGTAAAAAATTACATATTGAATATGTTTATGCACTTTCTTTCTTCCTTTCTCTCTATTAAGTTTTATATTGATGAAAGCATTGTAATCAAACATAGAACTGATTAATAGAGAAATTTTTTCATTCATCAAAAAGAGTTTTTCAAATTTTGATACATATGTGGCCAATGGCCCTATCTATCACTAAGTCTATCACTATGTCACTCTAATGGCCGATGACTCCCAGATCTCTCTACTCTGTGCTAGGAAGATGAAGATTTATGTGTCCATGTATGGCTCCTAGATATGCTCATACCCTGTACACATCCTTAGAGACCCTGTACCTTTGCTATCAACATCTCATCTCTTTCTTTGCACAATCTCAGCTCTCACTGGATACATACAAAGATGTCAGCATGCCTGTCGGGATCTTTACGACTGATAGAAGTCTCTCACTCATCAGCTGGTAGTCGGTAGGATATAATTGTATCCTTGAGAAATTTGGATACAAATCTCCTCCACTCCGCTACGCTAGCTGTAGAAAGAAAAACTTTTATCAGTCTAGTATCCTGTTTATTTCAAACCAAATCACATATTCAATCAAAATTTCATGGTTCATACCTGGGTCTCCCTCCTGGACATCATTAAAAGGTCTAGGTGGTGGGGGCATGGAGTGACTACTCTGTCCATGCTCGCTATATCTAGGTCTTGGTGGTGGTGTCTCTGTGTGGGGCTGTGGGGGCCATCGTGATATTAGTGGTGATGTGTGAGTAATAGGTATATCTTCTCCTATATCACCAGCTAGGGGCATGTCCTTGGCTCTCTCCTCCTCTCTCCTCTGCTCTATTTTCTCTCTCCTAAATCATGGGATCTCCCTCAGAGATGTGCTCCTCCTCATCTCTAATATCCTCATCCTCCTCAGTGGCTCCACTATCCTGGTGTGTCCCCTCTGTAAAGCCTAGATCACCTGTAGGATAATCCTCGGGAAAGATAGGATGGATCCCCTGCAAGCTCCAGTACTTGATGTAATCTTGATTGACACCTAAATAGGCTATATCTAATGGTACTTCTATATCCTCAATCTCCTCTACATCACTATCCTCTATGTCTGCTATCAATGGTCAGCGTATGGGGTCAGGTCTTTGATAGTATCTCGTCAGATGTACATAGTGAGGTACTACCTTAGGGATTCCCTGTAATAGGCTAAACTAACTCTTCACTTGATCATAAAAGTAGGGCATCACTATATGACTTTGATGACCCTCTAGTAGCTTAAGCTGCTATGAATGTCTCATCTGGAATCGTGTATCAAGCCACTCTGTCATCTGGTAGTAGGGTCTCCTTATCACATTGGTGCTCGTAATGCGGTCTAGATGTACTCTCCAGTAGAGCATATCCCCAAAATACCAAACATCTCTCAAAGGATATGCAAAGGCTCTCACTGTGCTCACATCTACCATCACTAGAACTCCCTATGGACATGTACATGCGAAGTGCTCAAATATCCAAATCTACAAAACTGTGCATGTCAACAGACTCTCTTATTGATACCTCACCAACTAACTCAACTCATGGTATAGCTGAGCTGGCATGCTGTGACCCCATGAGAACATGGTCCTATCTCTCTCCATCCTCTATATGAGATGTGTAAAAGGTGAACAAAATATGGTACCCTTTGAGTTGGGTAACACAACCAAGGCTACTATACACAACATCACCTTCTGTACTAAAGGTATAAGGCCTGCCAGGACAGAAGATAGTAGGATCTGATCTGACCGGGTCTGCATCTGTGGAAGCACTCTTGTACAATACTCTATGTCTACATGGATCTCCTCACAACCACGCTATGCTTTAGGTCTAATGGTCTCCCCTCAGACTGGTAGCCGCATAATCCTGTAGACATCCTCTAAAGTCATTGTAATCTCACCAGAAGGAAGATGGAAGGAGCATGTATCCTCATCCCATCTCTCTATCAGAGCTGACAACATGGCTTGATGTAGTCTAATATATGGAAGGATTGATACCCAATACAGTCCCACATCCCTTAGTAACTGCATCCCCTCATCATCCAGCTCGGACAGTCTCTCCTTGACCTTGACTAGTAATTCCCCAAAGGGATGCTCTCAGAAGCAGACTAGGTCCTGCAAGCACAAACAAGTATCATATCAGTCATCTATATCATCAAATATACAAATCTAACTAAACTAGGTCAAAGTCAACCTTAGTTAGGTCAAGGATGACCGAACTGGGTCAATGTCAAATTTACTAGGTTAGGGTCAACCTTTTTGGGTCAAGGTCGACCTCATCTCAAAAACTGACAAAAACCCTCTGGTCAATGTCAACCTAAATGGGTTAGGGTCAACCTAAAAGGGGTAAATTTGACCTTCCCTATAAAAAATAGGAATTGGGAAAGTTAACAGCAAACTCACCTCGGGTAGTGCTCGTTCGGTAGCTAGGCTGTGTCTCAGAATCTCCAGGCGTGTCGCTCGAAGTTCCTCTCTTCTTGGCATCTTTCTTCCTTATTCAAATCTACAAAATGGTAAGAATGAGTAAGTATTTCTCTCTTTTCACTATTTATAAGCTCAAATTAGGGTTTCCTTAGGGTAAACTCAAATTTTCCTTATGCATTTAGACAGACATACACTCTTTTCATCATAACTTGAGTTTGATAACTCCTTTTCAGTGTCGTCAGTGGCACTAGAATCATGATTCAGATACCTAACTCCTTGAACTAGTTTAGGAAGGTTAGGAATCCTTCTAATTGGTTTAGGAAAGCTCTTTTCAACACTCTGCATATCCAGTATATAGAGTTTTTCTTATCACCCTATTTCACCCTTCTGAAGTAGAAAGCCGAAACAAGGGGGGCATAAGGGGCTCTATACACTTATCTAATTATCATATAGTAAGCTTTAGGGGATTTATAGATTTTCATTAACCTTGTGTTTTGTGGGTTCTAACAATTTTCTATAGGATCTTTACATCGAGGACTTGGCTATATCCTTTTTATTGACTATGATATTTTCTTACTTTAGCTTGCATATTCACGTAGTGTCATACCTAAGCTAAAGTAGGGGCTAAATGTATTGTCTCAAAATGAAATCACTTCCATCTTGATAGGTTTAGCACCCTCTTTAGTACATTTATCATGATAGACTTGCATTTAGGATGCATTATGCACTTATCTCCTTCATTCTAGGTGAAATTAGGGTTAGGATCCAGAGGATTCTCCTTAATTTCCCTTTTTCCATGGCTCTATTTTCTAGGTAGGACTTAGAAATAGTTCCTCCTAGTCTTCATCATAATAATCATAGGATTTTATGCCTATCCCTGACAGTCTATCCTTTCTAATATCATTTCTAGGTCTTCGAGCATCCCCGGGACCTCCTGTCCTAGTTCTAACTAGATCTAGGACTAGGGTCAGATTCGAGGTCAAACTTGACTAGGTTAGGATCAACCTTGAACTTGACCAGGTCACTCCCAACCTTGATTCTGACCCACTCCAGAATTTATGCCCCTCTTTCAAAATTTGGTTCTAATGGGCCCTGGAATCAATGTCGGGCCCTCGGATCCGAGTGCGAAAAGGTTTTAATTTGAATTTCATTTTCCCTCCTTAGTTAGTTATTTTGATTGGACCTTAATTCGAGGTGAAATTTGAATTATGGGTCCTCACATTGCTCTAGGAGTCTCACCTTGAAACCTCTATATAAAGACTCTCATTTGTATTCATTTTCACCAAGCATCACAACAAGACCAAGTACAAGCCAAGCATTCTCATGATCAAGTGATCTCAAGGAGTCAATTTCATGAGCAAGAAGATTTCAAGCAAGCAAGGAATGGTGAAGATGCAAGATAACAAGAGGATGATATAGAAGATCAAGCCCTTGTTGACATCAAGCATCTTTGTGAACACATATTTGGAGCAAGAGAGATCCTTTCTTCCTTGATCCACCATTATCAACTTTCAAGCATTCAATCATGGAGTAACAATTATAGATTTTTAGTTTGGTACAAGTACTTTAGCCTTGGGGGCTTGGTATGCTTTTCTATCTCATTCAAATCTATGCATTATTGTTTCATACATATTCATGCTAGGGTTTTGATCTAGAGGATTAGATCTTGGCATTAAACTTTCAATACATATACACACACATTCTATTTCAATCAGCTATTCGTAGAGGTGGAGATCACCAAAACAAGGGTTTGACTAAGGCAAAACCCTATATAGCCACCCCAAAACACCCCCTTTTTCAGATATCTACAGTCGCTGTTTCAGGAATCAAAGGATAGATTTGAGTACCCTTTTCATTGAACTTCTAGGATCTGTGAACAAAATTAGAATCAGGCTTTAGAATAAAAATGTAGCCTTTGACCTTTTATGAGGGTCAAAGTCAACCTGCTACCGAAAAGATGAAACTTTTCTGGGTTTTCTCCGTCTCAGCTTTCTGATCACAGATTTGGTGCTAGAATCTTCCAAAACCTTACATAGACTTTGGAAAATAGGTATTTCTAAATTAGTTCCATGATGAGGTATGTATCTTAATCTAATTAATTTTCAAGTATTTCAGATTTACTTATGCTATTTCAAATCCAAAACATATTTACAAATGAATAGTGTTGGATGTTAGGTACATTATTATGGTTCCATTTTTCCCCTATTCAGAGAGAAATCTAAAAGATCACCAACATTTCATTAAATCAATCCAAGCAGAAGAGAAAAATGAAGAGAGACTGGAAAACATTGAGTACAATGTGAGAGTCAAGAAGTTTGCATATCAAATCTAAGTTAACCATCACTACGTCAATCTTGAAAGAGAAGACTAGCTAGGTCCATCACATATCCATCTTGCCTTCAAGATCCCAAATCCTATCTCAACAGTCCTCCATCCTAGCTCATCCTAGTTCCATTCTTGCATCACCACCAAGCCTTAGTTGCATCTTAAATCATTCATTGCACCATTGCATTCATCCTCATCTTCCTAAGTTGCATCATAGGTCATCCATTTCAGTTGCATCCAGGTCATCTCCTAAGAAATAGCATCATTCCATCATCCTTCACCATCATTCCATCAACAATCTGCAATCAGAATCCCAAATCCTTGATCCAAATCGCACATCCACTATCCAAGTCAAGACCCACCATCCTTGCATCAAATCCAGTTATCCAAATCTGAAATACTTAGTGTTCAAAACCTTTGAGTTATTTTTAGTCCCTATCCTAAATCAGAAACCCCCCCCTTTGATAGAGCATTGTCTAAAGGAAATCCCACTTGTCCTTGTATAGCCTCATCATCTCAAGCAAGAGATTGGCTTGCATTGATAAGAATCCAGTTGACCAAAGATCATTAGTCTATCCTAGGTTGACCAAATCCTACCATTGATATTCCACGAGGAAACATCAGTTCATTTGTTTACACTTAGTAATCTTCCACCAACATCCCACCAATCCTCCACCCAATCTTTAACCAAATCAGATTACCTCACCAATCCTCCATCATCACCAAGTATTTCACCAATCTTTCACCAATCTTCCACCAAATCTTTCACCAACCTTGATCCAAATCAAAGCATCTCACAAATCCTTCAAAGCATTTCACCATCCCTAGAGTTGATCCAACTCATTGCATTGCATTATAGAAATCCACCATCCTTAGAAGTTTCTTAGACTTACATCCATCATTTTTATAGTCTTTTAGGAACATCTTGAATCCATCTAGCATCTGCATCTTTAGATTTCCACTCCATCCCTGTTGAGAGAAGATCTAGAAAATGAAGGAACATGGATCCTTATCAAACAATCAACTTGTCCAATCCCAAAGTTTCTACTAGTGCGATGGTAGCTTACAATCCCCAGATCCAAAAAATTGGTAACGCATGAGATGATTGCAATATCCCCTCAACTTATTTTACAATAGAAACATTCATGAATCATCCAGGGTAGGCAAAAATACTCAGTGCACTCATTTCTCAAAATTAGCAAAGCATGTTGGCTAAAATCACACAAGAGGGTACTCCCATTCCTCCATATCTCCAACCTTGTATTCCCATCAACACCATACAAATCCCAATAGAAGCATACATCCCCATCATCCAACAAATCCCTGATCCACTCTTTCACATATTGCAAGTAGCTTCTCCCATCCCTCCTCTTCTTCAAAGTAGTTTCACAAGCCCTACAACACAAGCAACACAATCCACTCCATTTCCTCTCATGGGCACACCATCATCCCTACCCAAATCTTTTCACAAAACCAACCACCACCTCCCACACAAGCCTTTGTACAAACAATTCCTCCACCCTCCATGGGCCAAGCAACACCATTCTTTTCAAGAGCAACACAATCATCCTTCCCATTCACTCCATAAGCTTCTACATCCATACCATCATTTTTGGGGTCAACACAATCATTTTCCTTATTTTCCCAGCAAGTCCCTACTTCAATACCACCATTTATGGGAGCAACACAATCATCCTTCCCATTCAAAGCTTCTACACCCATGCCATCATCTTTTCCTGAGACAACACAATTGTTTCCCTTTGATACTCAGCAAGCTTCTACATCAGCAACACCCTTCTCATGGGGAACACAAGCATCTTTGTCTACACCCCAACAAGCATTTACCCAAGCACAAACCCAACAAGCTACCTTCACAATAGGTATGCCTTCCATGGGTTTCTCAAATCCACCATTCATTTCCCAAACTCCCATCACATCTACCTTTTTCGCATCTTCTGCATTGCAACTCCCACCATGAACTGGTTCTCGATGGGGCCTCACTAAAGAAGAAATACAAGCCCTAGGCATACCAACCCACTTCTCTACATCCATGCCAGAAAACCAACAAGATACCTTCACCCAAGAAGCACAACAACAACAAAATTAGCCTCTGTCAACTTCATCCTTTCCATAATATACCAACTTTCTATCCGTTCCACCCTTCACATCTCATTTGGTTCCACCACCCCAACAACAGAGTTCATCTTATCTTGCAAGTTACCTTGCCCAACCACCTCCTGTTGTCAACTTCCCTACATTAGTTCCACCCTTAAGCAATGTGGGAATGCACCCATCCTACATCAATCAAGCATAGAGCCAAGTACAACAAGGGCCATCTTATCAGCAAGCTACATCATTTTACCAGCCTCCTTCGCAACCGCAGTACTTCCCCCCATAGCAAAAAACCCCTATCATCCCCCAGCACCAGCAAGCAATTCCATATCATTCACCACAATATGCCCACACACCTCAACAACAATATCCACCCCAGTAATCATCACTCCAAAATCCATTCCAATCCACCTATCTTGCTGGGAAATCTCCGCATCCCACTCCGCAATATCTACCTCAAAATCACCCTTATTCACCAGCACCATTAGATCCTTTCCAAATGGGAGTACCCACTCCAACACTAATCAATGCCAAGTGGGAAGCAATGAAGAATGCTCTTAAGGAGCTCCAAATTGGAACAAAGAATAAAATCTTCAAGTTTGAAGAGGTGTGTCCCTACCCATTTGACCGATCAATCACAAGTATTCCTTTCCCTAAGAACTTTGAGACACCCAAGCTCAATAAATATCGAGGGAAAGGAGACCTTGGAAACCACATCAAAGATTTCTATATGGCATGCCAAGAAGTGGCTTACAGTGACAATTATCTTTTGCGCCTATTCCCCAAAAGATTGGGAGGAACTATTGTTGAGTGGTTCTACAAGATACCCTGTTGGACCATCACAACATTTGTTGAGCTCTCTGAGAAGTTTGTTGCTAAATACACCCACAATTCTAAAAATGAGTTGACCTTACTAGACCTTTGCAACTCCAAGCAGAAAGAAGGAGAAAGCCTAGCAGACTACTTGAAACAATGGCAGAATCTTACAACCAGGTTATCATACCAACCCCCAAAGAAGCATCTAACCAAGATCTTAATTAATAACATGCATCCAAAACTATCCCACTTCATGTGTATGAACTGCATCCAAACATATTAGGATATCAAAAGAAAGGGGATAGATATCAAAAGAGGTATCCTAGAAGAAGGCACAATCTGACATTTCAAAAATGATTCCCAAAGTAAATCTAACAATGACAAACCTCATTACTATAATTGTAACAAAAACACTATTACTAATGGAGCCACTGACACCAAGCATGTCCAAAATATCATGGCTGGTCCTACACCAACTCCTGCATACAAACATCAACATGCGCCCATCTATCAACAATCTCCTTTGGTCCATCAGCAACCCATGCAACAATATCAACCTCCGAACAATCAACAGAACTATCAGGAAAAAGCACATCAAGCCCATCAAAGAAATTTGACCAATCAGCCTAATGCCACCTCCACTACTCCAAATCAGAACAGGCTCCAAGCCCAAACTAACCAAAAGAGAATCTTCACACCACTTGGTGAAGCTCTGGATGTTATCTTTCACCGAATGGCCAAGGCCAACCTATCACATACCCACCAACCCAATAGTTTGATGATGCAACTCCCAAGTCTAATTGGTATAATGATCATGAGTACTGTGATTATCATCATGTCAAAGGACACACTACCTTAAGGTGTATGAAACTCAAGCATTACATCCAACATCTCATTGACCAAAAGGAGATCCAAGTGGATACACCATCCCAAGCCTCACCTAATGCCAATTTGCAAATCTATCAGAATGTGTTCCCACAACACAACACTGTTAAGAACCAAGCTAATACCAATCCTCCTCCCCAGAACCAAGGCAAAGGAAAACAAGGAGATCACACTGGCCACAAAGACTACACTACTACTTATATCAATTACGACAAGTTTGTTGGATGTATAACCCAAGTTGAACCCACAGTCAATGTCATCCATGTCAAAGGAGGAGATAGTCAGTGTGCTGTTACCACTTGTAGAGGCCAAATAAATATCACCAGTGCCTGTCCATGACCAACACAAAATGCATAGTACAACCTCATCGAACATCTTGGGAACACACCTACCCAAATCTCCATCCTTGACCTTCTCCGTACCTCACCCTTCCATCAGGAGATCCTTGATCGAGCCCTCCAAGAAGGACATGTCCCCACAGACATTAACACCATCCAGTTCAAGAACCTTGTGGGACATCTATCTACATCATGTGCTCTATCCTTCAAACCATTTGACATACCAACCATTGCACCTGACCACAATCTCCCTCTTCGCATCGCCATTATGGTTAGAGATTTTTCCATCAAACGGGTCATGATAGATAATGGCTCAACCCTAAACCTATGTACTTTAAAATTCATTCAAAAGATTGGGTTCATAGAGGCTGGCATATCACATGAAGAAATCACTATTAAGGCATATGACAACTTGGAGTGTACCTCTAAAGGTACTATTCTTTTTCCTATCCATCTGGGCCCAACAATGCAAGATACCATTTGCCATGTTGTTGATCTTGACCTACCATTCAACATCTTCCTCAGCCGACCATGGATCCATTCCATTAAGGTTGTACCATCTACTTACCATCAATGCATCAAATTTCTACACCAAGGCATTGAGGTTACCATCCATGCTGATCCCCAACCCTTCGCATACTGTCGTGTGATGGAAGCATCATTTCCTCACTCCACCCATTGTCCTGGAACTGACATTGGTACTTCTGTTGCTAGCTCATCCCAATCCCATTGCGATCCAGAGACTATTCTCACCTCTAATTTCTCTTCCATCAAGATCAATAACTAGGGGTGTGGTGAATACACCATGAGTGATGCATTTGTAGTAGGGACCCTCCCACTTGATCCACATACACAAGGGCGCTTGAGTCACCAAAGCAAGCTTGGTGAAGATAGTCATGAAATCAAGCGAATGGGACCTATGAATTTTGAATCCCATGGCAACATAAATAGTCAAGAGATGGACCTTGACATCAATAGGTGGTTGTACAAAGATCCCCCACCACCTGACACTCAGCTTCTTGGTTACTTCAAAGACAAGTATCCACAATTGCACAAATACGCCACTGAACAATGGAAAGATCAAGGTGGTGGTCTAAGGCTACAAGAAGGCAGAAGAAAAGACCCCATCACAATATCAAAGAACCCACAACATCAAGGTCTTCACTTCAATACCCCTTTCCTACGTATACAAGAGCCCAAAATTGTAATTGGGGGCACCAACATGACCAACGTTCCCTTCTTGAATAGCCAGGATGACCTTGTAGAAATTGAAGACATCCCCGAAGAGGAAGTAAAGAAATCATATGATGATATATTCAATGATGATACCCTCCTGGGCACTTCTATCCTCCAACAACTCACCATTAACCTCATCAAACTTCCCCTCATCCACCCTAAACTCATAGATTGGGACCAACCAAGCGTCACACACATTGATGAGTTCCAAAGCATAGAAGCACTCCTAAGGTTCATGGGGGCATCAGGCCAACAAGTAGATCAAGATCTAGATTCAACTCACATTTGTAAGATCGACCCTAAAGGATATTTTGGGGAAGAGGCAAGTTTTAGCCACAAAATTGAAAAAGAAAAAGAAAAGAATGAGTCCTTATGTGAAAACCCCTCTAGGGCACATTCTGATTCCACAAAAGAGAAAATAAAGGGTGTATCTTCTAGTGAAAACCTTTATGAGGTGCTAGAAGATGGAGACTAGTCTTTTCCCCCTATCCAAGATTACAGACCAAAGCAGTTGCCCATCATCATAGAGGAAACCAAGCCAGTCAACTTGGGCACATAAGAATGTCCAAGAATCACCTACATTGCAGCATCTTTAATAGAGGGTGAAGAAATGACTCTCATTGCGCTTCTCTGAGAATCCATTATAAATTTTGCATGGTCATATGCAGACATGCCAGGGCTTGATCCAAGTCTTGTTGTACACAATCTTGCAGTAGATCCCAATGTCAAACCAGTCAAGAAGAAGCTAAGAAAAATGCATCCAAAAATAGCCTTGTTAGTAAAAGCTGAGCTCGAGAAACTCCTCCAAGAAAAGATTATCAGAGCTATAGATTACTCAGATTGGATCTCCAACATGGTGCTTATCATGAAGCCTTCAGGAAACATCAAAATTTGCACAGATTTTAGGGACTTGAATAAATCATGTACAAAGGATGATTTCCCACTACCCAACATAGACATGATAGTAGATCTTACCACAGGCCATGAGATGTTGTCACTCATGGATGGATTCTCAGGCTACAATTAGATTCAAATAGCAAAAGTAGATCAACACAAAACAACATTTACCACACCATGGGGAACTTTCTGCTACAACATGATGCCATTTGGGCTAAAGAATGCAAGAGCCACATATCAAAGAGCGATGAAAGCCATATTCCATGACATGATCCACAAGATCTTGGAGGATTATGTGGATGATATTCTTGCAAAATCTAAGATATGACATGAACACCTAGACATCCTTGAGAGTGTGTTCAATCATCTCCATCACTATTGTTTGAAGTTGAATCCGAAGAAGTGTGTCTTTGGTGTAACATCTAGAAAGCTTCTAGGCTTTATCGTATCATGGTGTGGCATAGAGTTTGACCCTAAAAAGGTCAAAGCTGTAATAGAAATGCCTCCACCAAGAACACTTAACCAACTTAGGAGTCTACAAGGAAAGCTCCAATTAGTGCGATGATTCATATCACAGCCAACAGACAAGTGCCAACCATTCACACATCTTCTTCGCAAAGACACAAGCTTCAAATGGGATCCCATATGTCAGAAAAGCTTTGAGAAGCTCAAGGAATATCTAGCCAACTCTCCCATCCTTGTACCACTAGTTTTAGGACGCCCTCTCATACTATACATCTTAGAAACCACTATAGCACTAGGGGCACTCTTAGCACAACATGATGATGATAACAAAGAGAGAGCCATCTACTATATTAGTTGAACTCTAGTTGGCTATGAGTTGAATTACTCACCAATGGAGAAAGAATGCCTTGCAGTAGTCTTCACCACTCTAAAGATTTGACATTACATGCTTAGCCACACAATCAAGCTCATCTCAAAGGTGGACCCCCTCAAATATCTATTATCAAGGACAACTCACATGCTGTATGGAAAAATGGGTCATGCTACTCGGCAAGTTTGACATCCAGTACATAGATCAGAAAGCAACCAAAGGGAAAGTAATTGTCGATCAACTAGCAGAAGCACCACTGGTGGATGCCTATCCACTAGTCATGGAATTCCCTGATGAATACCTATGTATGATCGAAGAATAACCAGTATGGAAACTCTACTTCGATGGCTCCTACACATCACATGGATCAGGGGCAGGAATCTTATTTGTCACCCCTCAAGGTGACTACATTCCAAAGTCATTCAAATTGGGATTCCCATGTACTAACAACATTGCAGAATATGAGGTACTCATCTTAGGCCTCAAAATAGCTATCCAATGGAATAACATAGAACTGCAAGTGTTTGGAGACTTGCAACTAATTATCAAGTAGGTCCTAGATGAATTTTAGACAAAGGATGACAAGCTGCTACCTTACAAAGAACTGGTGGAAAAACTAAAAGAACATTTCCTAAATCTACAGTTCACACAAATACCTTGACTTCAGAACAAAGTGGCCGATGCAATGGAAACCATCAGATCCTTGCTAGATATCCCATGTGACTCATCATAATACGAATTCTTAGTCAAGTAGCTACACACGCCTGCTTATGAGAACACCGATGCAGAAATGGTGTGTGTCTTGGTTGGTCCTTAGTCCCCATGGTACTGTGACATCCATGCATATCTAAAGAATGGTATCATATCTCCCCATCTCACTAATAACCAACACCAAAACTTAATTCACAAAGCTTCCCGCGACACTCTTGTAGCCAACACCCTTTATTGTCGAGGATATCACAATATCCTCTCTAGGTGTTTAGATTCAAACGAGGTCATCCTGGCTATACAAGAGGTCCACACTGGAATTTGTAGTTCCCACATGAGTGGCATGGTTCTAGCTAAGAAGTTTCTTCGAGTCAAGTACTATTGGCCAACCATGGAACATGATGCTTGTGACTTTGTCAAGAAATGCCTACCATGTCAGCAACATGCAAATCTGATTCATGCACCAACACAAGACTTGCAGCCCATTGTGCCACCTTGGCCATTTTCATGTTGGGGCTTTTACCTCATCATCTTAATCACTCCCCTCTCCTTGGATGGACATAAGTACATCATAACTTCCACAGAGTACTTCAAAAAATGGGTCGAAGCGATTCCGCTCACCCTAACTACTGGCATCCAAATATCCAAGTTCATCCTTTACCATATCAATTGCCACTTTGACATACCATCTACCATCTTCACAGACCATGATACACCTGTTTAAAACCAACATGTGGATGATCTATGTGCCAGACTCCACATCCACCACCGTTTCTCTAGTCCATACTTCCCTCAAGGAAATGGCCAAGATGAGGCAACCAATAAAACTATCTTGAAAATCCTCAAGAAGGTTGTCAATGACTCTGGTCATGACTAGCACCTCCAAATAAATCCTGCCCTTTGGGCCTACCATACTTCTTATCGCACTCCCATAGGCACGACCCCATATTCCCTTATATATGGTGCTGAAGCCATTCTACCCTTCAAGGTCGAGCTCCCATCATTGCAAGTCTCCATGAAAAACTACACCACTGATGAAGACTAATGTGTGGCACATCTCACACAGCTGGATCTACTAGATGAAAAGAGATAGCAAGCATATGATCACCTGGTTGCATACCAAAATCGGCTCAAAAGGATTTATAATAAGGTCCATCCTAGATAGTTCTAGGTCGGTGACATGGTCCTCAAAGAAAATCAGGTCCAAGCACATAGAGAAAAGAAAGGAAAGTTTGAGCCTACATGGTTGGGCCCTTATGTTGTCATAGCATTCTTTAGCTTCAGAGCCTATCAACTATCTACACCAAAAGGTGAGCCCCTCAATGGACCAATCAACATCATATATTTGAAGAGATTCTATGCCTGAACCAGATCCTACATATTCAGAAAATCCATAAAAATTGGATAAAGTAGAAAAATACAAAAAAATCATAAAAGAAAAAAAGAAAAAAATAATAATCGTCCAATGGTGAAAACTTCGCAATTCAAGTGCCTTGGACAAGTATGTTGGTGAAAACCTGGCAAACAGGTGCCATACATAGTGGATTGAGTCATTATCTATCAAACTGTGATCAGTGCAAACCTAATCACATTTCTACCATGCTTCCTTCTCGAGATCATGTGTGATGCTAGGGCAACCCTGCGTGTCTTTTTAGCGTCAGTCCTATGCACGCTAGTGACAAGGCCTTGTGATCCTGGTATCCTTGGTAGGTCCCTATTGTTGCTATATTAAACTAGGTTGTGCTCTCCACATTTGCACTTGGAGCTCCCGAAATCCCCTGCATCCTACATCATATAGCTTAATCTTGCATCTTGCATCTTTCATGTAGCTACATCCTGCATTCTGCATTCCATCTCATCTTGCATCCCTCCATCTTTTCTCTTGGAAGTTTAGTTATTTATCCTCCCTTCTTCCTTCATTCTTTCCCTTCCCTTCTGTGTTCTTTTCGAGAAAATTCCACAACATTTACCCTTTACGTTATTTTCTCAAGGGGGCACAACCCCTTATTCCTCTAACTTCTAGCCTGGGGCATCTTATTTTCTTTTCTTTGACGCCACGCCACTTGCGGCATCACATCAAAGAGGGGCAAAATGTAGACACCTAAAAATCCATTAGAAAATAAAATTATTTTTATTTTTTGAAAAACCCCTGATGACATCATCATTTACTAAGTAATTAATTATTTACTTAATTAATATATTTTTATGCCATTAAATTCCTTTATTTTAATTAAGCATCTTTAATTAAAAAATCTTTCCCCAAAGCATTTAAATCAAATTTAAATGATTTTCCTCTCTTTATTGGATCAATATTCAATAAATGATGTCACAATCCCTAAATAAATTTTAAATTTATTTAAAGCCTCAAAAGCCTAGAATCTTCTAACCTTTCCTAAACCCTTCTAATCTTCCCTAAACCTATTTAGGAGAAGTTACCTACTTTTCCTATGCTAATCCAAATCTCTTTGACTTTTAGTAAAACCTTTCCCCAAATGAGCTTTACACACTCATTTCAACCTCTTACACACTCTTTAAGGCTTCTTACAACCTCATAAAGAGACACATGTCTCTTCTTTCACACTTATCCCCTTGCACATTTCCCTAGTGCTTCTCACACATGTGTGAGCAACCCTAACCCAAGGTAAACCTAACCTTACCCCTAACTCTACCCCTAACCTTACCTCAAACCTTACCCCAAACCCTAACTCATCCTCCTAACCTAAGCCCTTCCAAAATCCAATAAATACCCTCACATCCTAAGAGTAAAAAACCAATTCACCTTTCATTTCTAAGTAGTGTTATAATGCTAGTTTAATCCTAGATCTTAAGCTTTTAGCCTATTTTGATAGTTTAACTCATTTTCAAGCTTTCTTAGCACACATCATAGCTTAGAATTAATGGATTAACTTAGTTTGATTCATTGTTTTTCATAGCTTCTTGCATCATATCATATCTATTTTGGACTAAAAATCAGCTTAGAATAAGCATTCATAGCATAATCTGCATTTTGAGCCTTTTAGGATCCTTAAGGTCTTAGGGGCAAAACAGGTGTTCTATACCCAATTTTGTGCCACTATGGGGTTCATATGGTCCCTAATCAATCTGGATACCTCCTAATCATCATTAGGGAATTTCTCCAACTGATTTGAGAGCACACCCACATCCCTAAAGTGAGAGCAAATCAAACGGTGACAGGGTGCTCCTGTTTAAGCTCTATCTGAGTGTCTTTGCAAATAGTTTTCTTTGTAAGTTAGGTATATGCTCATAAACTAATGTTTGACATGTCTATGCCTTTCAAGATAGATTAGGTTTTCACTGATCACACTTGGATGTTTCAGGTCCTGAGATCTCTTCCTTTTGTGGAATGGCTCTTCTTTGGCTGTTCTTTTGTTTTAGTACCCTTCACTATTCTTTGAGAAGTGTATACATCATTTTGTAAGCATTATTCTATGCAAACACACTGAGATAAATTGTCATTCTATTACATGCTTGGGACCTTGCACATGTTCATGCTCTTTGTACTCAAACTCAATTATAAAGTTCCATGAGGGGTTTGATGTTTTACCTTTGTTTTCCATCTACCTTTGTCATGTGAGCATTCCTCCAATGACATTAGCCTCAGGTATCTCTATTTGTGTTTGTAATCTCTCCACACCTTCGATGTTCCTAGTTCTTCTTCATCATGTAGTTCTTCATCATGCAGTTCATATTGGATGTTCTTTTTAGTGTACCTGTCATTCTCCCTTGTCAACATTATGGGGGTGTTTTCTACTATTGGTTCTTTTGCTTCCTTGGTTTGATAGTGTGAGCTATGTATTCAATATTTGATCCTATGTACTAGGAAAATGCAGTGTCTAGGTACCTATGCATTCCGATGAGATGGACCATTTACCATATGGACACTCTTTCTTTCCTATTTTTGGAAGCACTCTTCCATCTTTGATTGATCAGCTCTTCAAAATTTGGTTTTTTTATCCCATTTGTATCTTCGAGTTCAGGTGTTTTCCTTTTTTTGCCTCCTGATTCTAGTAGTGTCATTTAGGGCACTCATGTAGATTACAGTATTCTATATCTTTGACTTTAGTTGTTTGACTTTTTTTGCCTCCTTATTTGAGTAGTGTCATTTGAGGTCACTCATGTAGATTATAGTCTTCTTTACCTGATCATGATCATATTTTAGTGGAGGATCTTCAGATTAGCACTTACTTCTTGATAGAGTTTGTAGCTTCTTGATTTAGTGATGTTCTACATGTTCATCCTTGTTCCTATTCTCTAGAACATTTCCTAGTTTTGGAGGCTTCTTCAGTCCTTTAGACTAGTCTTCGTCCCTTTTTGGAGTAGAGTTTTTCCTAGGTGGTTTTCTCTATTTCTTCACTTTATAGAGACTCTCTTTTGTACTTTGGTACCTGATCAGGCCTTTTGTTGTTGGGACCCATTTGCTTTCATTTGTTCTTTCTAGGTTTTTAGCTTCTCTCAAAGTTTATCTTAAAGGGGGATGTTAGAGTAATAAGTTATTTTCTTATTAATTGAATCATATTGATTTAATTATTAAGTCACTTATTATCTCTTTCTACTTAAGCTAAACTTTAGGCATATAATAATTAATCCTTTTATTAATTATTATTATGCAACCTAGGTTTCATTTTAGGGTTTTGATGTCCTTTTATAAGGATTGATCTCTCTTATAAACATAACAGATTATTCATTATTGAATTGCAACTTTTGTTTTTGTACATCAATGATTTCTCCTCTCTCATGGATCAATGCATTTAGGCCTCCATAGCTATTTGATTTTCTCTCCTTCTGTGATAGGTGTTTACATGCAGGTGTTCTTGGGAGATGTGGGTTGTTTTCTCATCAAGTCCAACAATATCTTTCTTTTTAATTGCATAATAATCTTATCTTTAAGTTTTATTTAAGGCATTGTGTTGGAGTAAACATGAATTTATCCTATTTATCCATGCTTAAATTTACTTAGGCATCATTAAATTTTAATTATTAGTGCATCTAATTATTTGGTAGTTGGTTGTCAGTTATCTACTGACTCTCTCTCATTGCTTTTATAAAAAAGGCTTTGCAAATTTTTTTTTGCATCTGAACAGTTATTATTTGTATTGGTAAAATACTCTTAAACTTCTCTCTAGGTGCGATGGTGGTTGTTTGTAGATTATTCTCTTGGGAGATGGTTGACACCAATATGAGAGGCTGCCCCTTCTACATTTTCCTAAGAATGTTTCCTTACCTTGAAAATATACTTGGGACTTATATTCCTTTGGAGAGATTATTCCACCAGTACTTCCTTTTCTAGATCCAAAATGACACTCAAATTTAGAAGCCTTTGCGTTGGTTTCTTCTTCCTCTTCCTCTTCCTCTTCCTCTTCCTCTTCTTCTTCTTCTTCTTCTTCTTCTTTTTCTTAAGATGAGATTTAGAAGCTTTTTAGTCATTGGGTGCTTCCTTGGTGACAAGGTTAGGATCTTTTAGCTTTTTGTTGAGACAAGTTAGGCTATTACTAATCACTCTTCTACTTGTAAATTCTAATGAAATTTTCTCTTCCTTGGACCAATTTATAGATGAAATAGGAAATTAAGGAAGGAATGCCTATTTGATTATAAGCATCATAAAATAAATTACCATTATTTAATATATTCTTCGAAACATTTGCAATTCCTATTACTTTGTTCTAGAAAGCAACAATTCTTAAATAGTTATGTATATCTTCAACTTAGGTAGTTAATATTTATAACTCTTTGCATAGAGGAGAGATGTACAAGTATATTCAGTGATGCCAAGGGGAACTAAACACTTGTTGTATGTTTTCTAGATAAAACTTTGTGTACTTCACATACTTGCCTTATCAATTTGAATAATACTATCTTATTATTCACATACTTTGGCAAATTGAAAAGAGAACCTACAAAACCTTCAACTTTGATATATAGAGAAAATAACTCTCGTTGCTATCATATAATCTTGTGAAAAGAATGTATTTTACCTTACCAATTCACTAGTAGGTCATATGCACATGTTAATTTTACTTAAGTCCTAAGAATATTTCTCGAAGTCTTTGTTGTTGATGGGATCTTGTCTTATCTTATTTATTTCAAGTGGCCCATGTCGTTTAATAAATTTTCTATTCTAGTTGACTAATTTTATATGATTAAGAAACATCTCATAATATTTTCTAATCCTATCCATCATCCTTGCGTATGTAAGCAAGGCATCTTATACATCTTGTACCATAGATCAAAAGTTCATTATCATAGGTCCTAATAAAATGAAGGCTCATTTCTTGCCATACACTCTTGTTGAGGGTTATCTTTTATGTAGCAGGTGATATTGGGGTATAAGGTAATATTTTTCTCCTATATGGTATCAAAGATCTAGCTTTGGAAACTTCTTAAATATGAGGGCAATTTTATGGATTGATCTATTGACAGTTTGAAGGTCTTGGTGCATATTGAAAAATTGAGTATGTTCTTTTACATCACATGATGAATTGGAGAATCCAAAAAAATTGAAAGAGACGGCATGTTTGGTGGTTTTCTATTTGTAAGTTTCTATTTCAAGTCCATTTTGGAAATTTTTGGAGTAAATTTGAGGTGACTATTGAGCTGAGGAAGTCAAAGAAAGTTAATTTTGTCTTTTCTTCCCTTCAAATTGGACTTGTGAGGCTAGATGTATAAGGGTTTGTAGTTAGGAAGTGGTTATTGGATCAAGAAGGTAGAAGTTATTTTGAAGAATTTTTGGACAAAACAATCCCTTCCATTGTGTTCAAAAGGTCAAAAAAATCATATGATCAATTGTCAAATAATAAAAATAAGAGATTTTTTTTCCTAGGCCCCTAAAGGGTTGTATGTAGTGCCTCCCGTGGTTGCATTTTGTGATTGTTTTATTTTGATATGAGCTTGACTATTTATATTATTTTGTGACTATTCTTATATTATTCTTTTGGTATTGACATTCATGTGATGCACCCAATTACAGTTATATTCTTTTGATCATGTAAATATCATTTCTAATGTGGATAGTAGTTTATACTTGTGATTTCAGTGATGATCATATATGCATGATGACTCTATGATGATGTGACGTGATGTTATACGATGATGTCTAGTTTATATTATACATGAGAATATTTGGTTATATTGATATTGATGTGATTTCATGTTGATTCACTAATGTTGTGCAAGTGATTGTTGGCATATTGTTGTTGATCATGCCTTGTTATTATCTAGTTCAAGGATTTGATATATGCTTATTATTGTTGTAAAAAATATTTAAATGTATTAAATTAAATGAGATTATAATTATGATGTTTTAAATGATGATTAAATATGAAGGGGATTATATCATAACATTATAATACATAAGGTGAAATGAGCTATTGGTGGAAGGAGCTATGCTTATACTGCCAAATCTGTTGCTACCATCCCTTCAAAGGTGAAAGATGATCCCATTGCTTGTGCCAAGATCTCACTTGTGGTGGTTTGTGGCCTTGAAGTGATGGACAATTTGGATTTCTACCAGAGCCATGGGATGGTTGGTAGATTTGTAGGCCTTTGGATCTCTCTTTTGGATCTTCACTGAGACCATTAGTCTCAAGTGACATCGAGCTCTACCCTTGTGCTAAGTATTTTTTTATTGCTTCATTTTCTTCTTCTGAAGATCATGATTTGGTTTTAAACAAGTTGTGGGTTTGGGGGAATCACTCCCTTTCTACCAAACCACTCAATGTGCATTTAGTGTAGGTTCGCCTTCCAAATCTCCCACTCCATTTTTGGGAGATGTCTTGCTTTGAGGCTATTGGGAACTCCCTTGGCCATTTCCTAAAGGTAGATGAAGCTACAATTACTATGGGCCATTCTAATTTTGCCCATATTTTGGTTGATATAGATGTCTCCCAACCACTTTCAGGGGACATGGTGCTCATGGTTGGGGCAAGGCCATGGAATTAAGTGCTAGATTATGAGGGCCTTCCCTTCTATTTTTAGTTTTGCTTCTCTACTGGGCACATGGCTATTGACTACGATCTTTTGCACCAAAAAGGTGCTGCTACTTGGTGGAAGGCTGCAAGTAATGATCATTTGACAATTCATGCTTCTGAATCTCTTTTTGATTCCTCCTTTTAGGATTCACATGATATTAATGAAGATGAAACCCCTACAAAAATTCTTGATGATGCCCCTACTACAAATCGAGGTTAGGATTCTACTGCTAATATGAGTCTTTCTCCTGCTGAAACTCTTGCTACTACCCCTAATTCTGTTGGTGTAATGTCCTATAGACATGAAGACCTTTTTTCCCTAGCAGAGTCTCCTTCATTGGGGATCCCAAGGATAGTATTACCTAGACATTTGTCTCACGACATAGGAATAAATCTCGCTCTTCTTCTCTTGTGATGTGAGTTTGGCCATTTCTTTTTGGGCTAAAGATTTTGTGTCCTTCCTTCTTAGTCTTTGTTGTTTTTTCTTTGGGATGGTTGATGGTCCAAATTCTTGCCTTTAGGACTTGAAATTTTAAGGTTCAATCCCCTTGTTAGAATTCTTAAGTAATAAAAAATATTCTAATACATAAGTTAAGTAATTCCATGAAGGCTCCAATTGTGAAATTCCCAAAAGAAACTTTGAATGCTTCAATGACTCTTTCACCTATAGGTTCAAATGAAACAATGGCTCCATCTCCCACCACCTATTCCTTTGAGGTGTGTGCATAGGGGGTTCCTACGATTTATCATGGCTCCCACACCATGTCTAATACCACTCCTTGTGGGAAACATGTGTTCTTCCTCTCCTATAATTGACTCAATCCTCTCTGCCCCATGACTAGTGGGGTTGTTGGGTGTAGCTAGAGGTATTATCTCCTTTGTGAACCTGTGCTTACAATTTGTGGGTTTAAATCATCCCACCTTGAGGCTTCTTGGATTAGGTGATGTGGATGCTACCATATTTTTGGTGGGGGGTTTTACTGATAATGCTAGGGGTAGGGATTTTAGTAGAATGATGTCTACTAGGAACCCTTCTCAGAGACCTGGATTTGGGATTACTACTACTGGTGGGAAGAGTTTTTCTAATGTTTCCAAATATACACCTTCAAAGGAGAAAATTCAACCTATTTCTTGTGCCAATGCATCCCCTATTATGCTGTGTGGTGGAAAATGTGGATTTCTACCAACATTGTGGGTTAGTTTGCATATTCACTAAGTTCTAGGCTTCTTTTCTTAATCTTCATCACTGGGTAACAAATTCATGGAGACCCTCGGTCCTTGGTAATATTGAGTTTTTCCCCTATGAAAAGGGGTTTTTTGTTTCTCTTTTTACTTCTTCTAAAGAATGATATTTGGTACTAAGAAAGCTATGCATTTGGGGGAATCACTCTCTCTCAGCCAAACCCTGAACAATTTCCTTTAATTCTCTTAATAAACCACTTAGTATGCATCTAGTGTGGGTTTGACTCCCTAATATTTCCCTTCAAATTTGGGAGAAATATCTCTTTAAAGCCATTGGCAATTCTATTGGCAGTTTCATAAAGGTGGATGAGACTACAACTGGTATGGGTCTCTCTACCTTTGCACGTATTTTGGTGGAAATTGATATCTAATCACTTATGTATGATGACATGGTTCTTATGGTAGCAGATAGGCCATGGACTCAAGTGATGGATTATGAGGGCATCCCATTTTAGTGTCGTCAATGTTTCTCTACTAGGCACTTGGAAATTGATTTTTATCTGTTGCAACGTAAAGGTGTGACCACTTGGTGGAAAGACATTGGTGAAGAACATTTTGCAAGTTTGGGTGATGCTCCTACTATAAACCATGAGAATACCACTCCTACTCCTAATAGTGTAGTCCCCTCTGGCATTGAGGATCCTTCTTTTCTTTCTACTTCTACTCTGCTCCAATATCCAACTAACAATATACAACTTTCTTAATATTCTGACCTTGGTGCTAATAGTTGTCCAATTGGAGTTTCATTAGCTTCTCCCCCTTGTGGTGGGGATTCTAAGGAAAGTATTGCTTGGATAATTTTCTGACGATGTAGTAAAAATAGTTCTTTAAACTCATATTTTGGTCTGGATAGCACTTTTATTATTAGTGGGCGGTTATTGTAAATGCCAACACCACTACTTGTGTGCTATTTTTCTCTTTGACACCTTTAGGCTATGGTTATGTAAGGGTCAAACCCCTTGTTAGTCTATTGATTTTAATAAAAAAAATTTGAATACATAAGAATGATTATGCTATTATTATGCCCCTTCATTAGTTTCAATTGTTGATTAATTGTATATGCACTATGACTAAAGTACCCTTGATGTGCATATATTATAGTGATGACATGTACTAGAAATTGACTCCACCTAGCTTCAAAGGTCTGAGTGCGTCTTTATCCTTGATAGTGGTTATAAGAGATAGTCACATTGGTTGTTCATGCTACCTAACCCATTTACTATTATTTGTTTGGATGATGTATCTTTATTTGCATTTGACTACACCACCAGTTACTACTTAGGTAAAGTCCATATTACCCCTGCATAACTATGGAAGACCAGTGAAGTGCCAGTGCATAGGCAGTTATCCACAGTTGTTGTGGTTGATTTATTTAAGTTAAATGCCATTTTAATTATTTAAATGTTATTATTTATTGGTAAATATACCATTTTTGTATTTAATCTATTTGGAATCAAATAAATTATTGTGTTGGGAGTTTTGGGAAGTTTTAATTAATTTTTTGATTTATTAGATTTTAAGTGATTTAATTTTAACCATTGGGATTTTTGGAAAACACTATATATTTGAAAGAGTTCATTTTACTCACTTGGCAAATTTGAATTCCAAAATTTCTCTCCAAACCCTTTTGGAGAAAAATGATTTTTCTTGGCATTGGAAGATTTTGTCCAGGGATTTTTTTGGGCATTATTTTGTTGGATTCATATTTTCATTTCTACTAATTGCTAGAATTCTTGTTGGCTTTCATGGTGGGTGCACAAATATTCTCCATTCTTCATGTTATCTTAATTTTGAAGTAGGAAACCTTATATCTCTCTTATTTCTCTATTTTTTCATTTATAGTTTATTGTAAATGATTTGTGGGATGGAATTATCTTTGTTCCCCACTTGTTTGAGTTATTTCGATGCCCATTTGGGTTTGTCCATAATTGTGTTTGAAATGAGGTTTTTGTATACTACTATACTGTCCTTTTTTTGTGCGTGGATGAAACATTAATTTTATTGGATGAATGTGATTTTTTTCACTTGAGAACCAATGGTTTTTAAAAATTTGTGAGTTTTCATGTTTGAATTTTTGGTGTTTTTGGATGTCCATCAATGGCAATGGCCTCTAGAACTAGTTTTTTGGCCATTATTGGCATTTTATAAAGTTAAAATTTGATAATTATTTTTTATATTAAAAGCAACAAAACAAGGGTGCTACCCTATAAACAAAAACCCAAAGGGTGTAGAGTAAAAAATACAACCAACATGCATCAAAGAGATCAACAACACACTAATAGTAAAGGTGTTGGCTAAAATAAAACAAGGTTAATAACATATCATGAATTAATACACTTTTCAAATGGTTAGTAACCCACATTAGGCGTGGGTAGACAACTCACCCACATGTGGGGAGGAGAGTTAGAGACTAAAGGAAAATTATCTCGATGCTATGGGATCACTATCAAGGAAATACAATCACTAGTAACTCCACCACAAGGGGGAGCAATTGGTGAATCCCACTTTGAGAGTCTATCAACACTAGAGGCATGGTGTTGATAGGGTGCACACCTTAAGCCATAGGTTGTTGTAAATGAAAATTGAGAAAGTTTGATGCAACCATAAGGGGTCACATCAACTACAAGAGGTGGAGTAGGGTCAACCCAGTCCAAGGAGGCTAAATCTGTAGTAGGAGAGACAAGCTAGATGGAGTCATCAACAACTTGTGAAGATTCATCAGAGTAAGAATCAGAAGATCAAATAGTTAGATGATCATCATTCACATCCTTTTTACAAGTGGAAGTTCCATTAAAATGCAAGAGGGAATAGTTTGTTACAAGTTGATCTATTATGATTCATTGATGACATTGAAAGGAGAGACCCTCTTAATCCAACAATTGAGCCTATGGTCAATCCTCCATATTAAAAACCTTAACTTAGGAAGAAGTGTGGAGATGTTAATGTCAATCAGGATGAGTGAAAAGGTAGAGAGACCCGTGGTAGTTGTAGTATCATCCACCTTTGAGAAATGACCAATAGAGTTTTTGATTACCTCAAAATAAGAATTCACCCAAAAATGAAGAGGCAGATTAGGGGAATTTATTAATTTTTACATATTAGTCCAATGTGGAATATTGATTTTATATTTGGAATTTTCATTTGAAAATCATTGGGATCCAAACTCTTGGTCTAGAGGCCAATTATGTGTGCTTGTGCATGATTGTAAACTTGCTATTTTGAAATCAAGTATTTTGGGATAATGTATTTTTGTGAGCTAAAATATTGCTATGGGTTACAAAATATACTTGGGATTTGTTTGAGATCCATGCTCTTGACTATAAGGCCAATTGAGTGTTCTTTATACATGATTTCCTTTGTGTACAAAAATTTTCTTTTGTGATATTATGATTTTTATTAATAAATATATTTATGTATGTGATTATGTTATTGTATTGTGAGATCTCATTGAGATTTGACATCTTGGCATATTTTCCAATGGAGAACTACTAATTATATTGTGAGATCACTTTGGGATCCACCCTCTAGGCATGTTGGCCAATTGAGTAAATCATGTATTAAAGTTGGAAACATGAATTTGTGTCTTTTGTGTATTGTATTATTTCCTTGGTTAAGGCATTATACCTCCTTCATTTGTGAAATTTGAGCCTTAAGATTAGATTCTTAGAGTAGATTTTGGGAGTGAATCCTAAAGTGTCCCTAACCCATAAGTGGCTCAATTGGCAATCACATTTGAGGAGTTATTATAAATGAAAACATAATGAAATAGTGGGCTAAATATTAATGAAGATAAGTGAGATCCCCAAGAACACCATGAGTACTAACATGAGGCTATGGGTGACTTGAGATGAGAATTTTCACATATGTAGCAGTGGTTCTTTTCTGTCTGACATTCTTGTCTATATGAGAGAATCCTTGATGCTAGGGAGTAGTGAAGTTCTTGTGGGCACACCCAATGACATTCCCTAATCTTAGTACTCTAGTATCTAAGTCCTCGTAGTCCAATTATCCTACAGTCCCAAACACTCCCTGATGTATAAAAAAAATATTTTAAATAATTTAATCAACTTGCTAAGATATCAACTGTGCCTTTCTCTTCATCTACCGAATAGCAGTAAATTAACTAGTGTATTTACCGATCAATCCAGTTATAGTAATGTGTAAAGTAAAATAAAAATTCAACACATCCATACACATATAACACTTTGATTTTTAACTTGGAAACCCTATTAGGGGAAAACCCATCTGGGACCGGTAACCCAAAAATAATTCACTCTTCTAAAGTGAGCTCGGTTAAGAGCCAACCTTTTTAAAGGTTATAAAACACACTGTAAGGTGTGACATGGTTACATGATTTATCACAAATAGTTCTCCCTTAACAAACATTCACTATGGGGTCAACAAGAAAATAATCATCATTCATTGAATGTCATATTGAAATAAAAAGATTGTTAAGTCCCACCCAGTTAAGAGATTTATTTGTAGCAATGGACTATTACAATAATGATCTGATTCAAAATTCAACTTGATTTGCAGATTTTAAGATCTATGCTAAGCTCAAAAGACCTCTGGTCAATAATCTCAATTCAATCTCATTTTTTCCTCCAACTCTATTTTTCTCGGTAATTACTTTCTTTGACATTCAGTGTTGTCCACATAATTGCTCGGTTCTATCTTCAACTAGTTTGACCAGCTTTGCATGAATTCAATCTTCCATGCGCATTCCAACAACAAACTCAATAATGAATCTCTTATCTCTTTTTATAGACATCATAAACTATTTTATTCCCATCCATACGTTTTGTTTCTTAATCTTTACCATTGATTTTTCTATTTTAACCTTCCTTGACAGTTGTGTCATTAACACATTTCAATCTCCTTCATCTGATCATCTTTGAATTTTTTTAGTTGTTTGATCATCATAACAAGTATTATATTTTACCTCAGAATCATCAAAAATTATCCAGCTCATCATCTTTAGTCGACAATCATTAGTTCCATTTATTTCTTTCACTTGGTCAATACCATGATGTTTCGGTAACTACTTACTTGGTTAACACTGTACTCATTCTACACTACACTTTCTCGGTGTACACTATTCCAACTCGGTGTATACTAAATTTTTCATTTACCGACCACATAAACTTGTTCATTCTTGATCTTCAATCCATAACATAATCATGTAATACAATCAAATCACTAACATAATGTCATAGACTCATCAATAAGTTACCCAATGAATACCATATCAATATCTTTGTCATCCATCTCATCTTCATGTAGATATCTCATTCCTTCACCATTATTTTCTTCTTAAGATGTTTGTAACCATCATGATAAGTATAGTGAAAACTAGCTGACATCAATGGCAATACATTAACTGATTTAATGTCTTGCATATACCTTAGTAGCTCAGTGATCATCAATTACTATCTTTTGAAGTCTATCAATCTCTCCTTTAAGATATTCAATCAGTTGTAGTCTATCAATCTCTCCCTTTAGTATTGATGGAAACACAATATGAAATATGCCATAGAATACCAAACATCTATTCTACAACTCAGTATGAAAATGTTGTAACTTGGTAAGCTCTCCCTAGCTTATACATTTAATATGTTTAATCACTACACAACATCAATAATCTCCTTTTCAATATTCTCTCTCCCTATAGATAGATATTTCATGTATATTCTCTCCCTTTGACAAAAATGCCAAAAAGAAAATAAACAACTCTACAATAGCCAAATCAATATCTCGGTTATTTAGTTCAGATCTTGTACCTTGCATGTACTAATATTTAGTTTCCAACTTTCAATTTTCACAACCTTAGGAAACCCAAAGTGTGAACATTATGCATCGACATCATTAGATACTCTGATAAGGTATAGGTTGATGTAGCCTCCTAATAACCTTAGTGACTGATAGATAGGCGATGGACCCCTAGTCTACTCCTCAAGTATTCAAATGTACCCTTCAGTAAGGGTTTAGTAAAGATATCGGCAAGTTGCTCTTGTGATTTCACATACTCCAATTTTACTTTCTTTTCTTGAACTTGTTCCCTCAAGTAATCATACTCAATAGAAATATGCTTTGTCTTTGCATGCATCATTGGGTTCTTATAAATATTAATTACACTTGTATTATCACAATAGATTATCCCTGGGTCAATGATCTCCTTATTCATACCTTCCAATAGTTGTTTAATCCATGCAATTTTTGAACAATTAGCAACATCAAAAACATATTTTTCTTCTACAATGGACTGAGAAATGCATCCTTGTTTCTTACCTATCCAAGTAACCAATCTTTCTCCCAAAAAGAATGCTCCACCAGTTGTGCTCTTTCTATCATCAATGTTTCTAGCCCAATTCGCATATATGTAAAATTTCAGTTCAAAACTACCTTCTTTCGTGTACCACAAATATTTTTCTTAGGTATGAAAGATTAGAAATCCCATGTTATTTTTACCTTTAGATAAGCCCATATTTATAGAATTTTTCTTAGGTATGAAAGATTAGATTTTAGGATTTCAAAACTTATAGGGTTAAACATATAGTTGAAAATGTTGACCCATTAGGAGTTTCTAGAAGTTTTCTAGAAGATTTGATGTAAATAAATCTTATTCTAGAAGACTAATTAGAGATTTCAATTTAGATTTGTGTGGGATTTATTTAGATTAAACTATATATCTTTTCAATTAGTTTCTCTTGGACTTAGAATGAAAATATTCTAGTGGTCTTAAATAAGTTATTTTATTAGAATGGTTTAATTTATTAGGATCATGTTGAAAATTATTTTTAATTAAATTTAAATTTATCTTTAGAGTTAATTATTGACCTTATGGCTAGAAGACTCTAGGGGATTAATTATTTTAAATTGGTGGATTATTATTGGGAGTTAAATAAAAGAGTATTTACACTAATTAATTAATCTTGTAATAAGAGATTACTTCATATTAGTTTTAACAACATCTAACTATGGATTAAGTTAATCATACAGTTAGTAATATCAAAATTACCTAGCAATTAATGATTATTAATTTAGATTCTCAAATATTTATCTATTGTTAGTAAATCTATTACATTAGATTGAAAGTGTTATTGACTTATATTAAATTAGGTTTAATTAAATTAATTAGTTGTATGGTTTAGATAATATTTTGAATCATTTAGGGTTGACCAACCTTTCTAGGAAAGATTTCAATTTGATTCTAAAACTTTTATATGTTAGCTTGTGGTGACTAATCAAGAAAGTACTATCCAGGAAAGTACTGTACACTTTTCCTCCCGACCTCGTTGGGGTTCGGGGCCGGGCCAGGCCCCGAGTGGGGGTTTGGGAGCGGCAGCCCCCAAGAGCAGGGGTTCGGGGGCGCAGCCCCTGAGGAAATTTTTTTTGAGGCCGACTACTTTTTCAGTTATTTGGGCCGACTACTTATAACTCATTCTAACCCTAAAGTGGGAAAATATTGTATAATATGGCTTAGGGTTAGGGATTTTCATGATGTATGATTTTAGTACTTGCGGCAGAATTGGGCTGTAAGGGATTACGGATTGTAATCAAGTTGTAATCACTGGATAATAATAATATTGGACTCGCTGTTGGTGGACGTAGCCCAGGGATTGGGTGAACCACGTTAAATCTGTGTGTCTTGTGTTCTATTCTATGTGGTTTATTATTTTCTGATATTAGTTATATTTGCACATAATTGTTATTTCTACCTTGTTAATCCTAACAAGTGGTATCAAAGCGAGGTTATTTCATTCGTTCTTTCATCTATTCTCTGAAGCAGGTCTCACGAGTTAGTGGGAGAGTCTCTCGGTTAAGTGGGAGAAATGGCAGACGAGGGTAGGCTGAAGGTTGATAAGTTTAATGGGCAGAACTTCCAGTTATGGAAGATGCAAATGGAGGATTATCTCTATTAGAAGGATCTATGGCGGCCATTAGAGGGAGTAGCCAAGAAAGAGAAATCAATGTCTCAGGAAGATTGGGATATTTTGGATAGGAAGGCACTGGGGAGTATTCGTCTATGCCTGGCACAATCGGTGGCATTCAATATTACTGAAGCAAAGACAGCTAAAGATCTGATGGAAACCCTAGCGAAGTTGTATGAAAAGCCTTCAGCTTCAAACAAGGTATTTCTTATGAAGCGTTTATTTAATATGAAAATGGTAGAAGGTGGATTAGTTACTGATCATTTGAATGAGTTTAATACAGTTACAAGTCAATTAACCTCAGTTAAAATTACTTTTGATGAAGAGGTTAGGGCTCTCTTGATTTTGTGTTCTTTGCCAGAAAGCTGGAATGGCTTGGTAATGGCTGTTAGTAATTCTGTTTCTGGTTCTAATACCCTAAAGTATGATGATGTTATTGGTGTTATATTGAGTGAGGAAATTCATAGGAAAAGCTCAGGGGCATCCACATCAGGTAGTGTATTGAACACAGAAAGCAAAGGCAGAACAAGAGATAGAGGAAACAACTCTGGAAATCGTGGGAAATCAAGAGGAAAATCAAAGGGAAAGAGGTCCGAATCTAAAGGGCCAAATGATTGCTGGTACTGTGGAAAACCAGGTCATAAGAAAAAAGATTGTTGGTCTCGGAAGAAAGATCAAGGAGACAAAAATGATGGAAACAAGGAGGCAAATGTGGTAAGTAACAAATCCGAGGAGGATGCTTTGCTCTTGTCCTTAGAAAGTATTGATGATTCATGGGTTTTAGATTCTGGGGCTTCATTTCATGCTACACCCCATAGAAGTTATTTTGTTGATTATGTCCAAGGGGATTTTGGGCTAGTTTATTTGGGAGATAATGAACCCTGTCAGATTGTTGGAAAGGGAAAAAATAAGATTAAGTTGCAGAATGGGAATCATTGGCTACTACAAGAGGTAAGACATGTTCCAAGGCTGAGTAGGAATTTAATTTCAGCAGGGCAACTGGGTGATGAGGGTTGCACAGTTACTTTTAATGATAAAAATTGGAAGGTTTCAAAAGGTTCCTTAGTAGTAGCAAAAGGTGTGAAAGTAGGCACCTTATATCTTTGTACAGGTCATACTGTTCCTTCTACTTTAATTGTTTCAGAAGATAATGAATGTTCAAGAACAGTGGCTGTAGTTGAGCAGGAAGAACATCAAACTGTTGTTGTAGATTCTGACACAGCACTGTGGCACAACAGACTCGAGCACATGAGTGAAAAAGGTATGAAATTACTTCATTCAAAGAAAGTTTTACCTGGTCTGAAATGTGTCAATATGGATTTCTGTGAAAGTTGTGTTTATGGAAAACAAAAGAGAGTTAGTTTTGTGAAGAGTGGGAAGGAAAAGAAAAATGAGAGATTAGAGCTTGTGCATACAGATGTATGGGGACCAGCTCAGGTATCTTCCCTTGGTGGCTCTCTGTATTATGTTACATTTATAGATGATGCAACAAGAAAAGTATGGATTTATTTCCTTAGACAGAAATCTGATGTATTTCAAACTTTTAAGAAATGGAAATGCTTGGTTGAGAATGAGACTGGTAAAAAGTTAAAATGTCTCAGATCTGATAATGGTGGTGAGTATTGTAGCACAGAATTTGAAGAATATTGTTCCTCTAATGGTATTCGTAGGTAGAAAACTGTACCAAGGACTCCACAAGAAAATGGAGTGGCTGAACGCATGAACAGGACAATAATGGAGCGTGCAAGGAGTATGAGGTTGCATGCTAGGCTGCCCAAAAATATGTGGGCAAAGGCAGTGAACACTACTGTTTATTTAATCAATAGAGGCCCCTCTACTCCTTTGGACTGTGGTATTCCAGAGGAAGCATGGAGTGGTAAGAAGGTGAGTTATTCTTTTCTCAAAACCTTTGGTTGTGAAGCTTTTGCACTTATAGATTTTGAAAATAGAACCAAGCTGGAAGCTAAGTCAAAGAAATGTGTATTTGTTGGGTATGGCATTGATGAATTTGGTTATAGGCTTTGAGATTTTGAAAATCATAAAATTGTAAGAAGCAGGGATGTCATATTCAATGAGAAAGTATTGTACAAAGATCTGTTGCTGCAGCATGAGAAGAAAGAAAATGACTATGTAGTACTAGATGATACTCCACAAGTTCATGTTCCAGTAGTTCCTTATGCTCCGCAACAACAGCAACAACAAATACCACACACCCCAGTGAGTGTTAGACGGTCAACAAGGCTAAGTAGACCTCCAGAAAGATTTTCTCCATCTTTGTATTCTATTTTGTTAACAGATGCTGGTGAACCTGAATGTTATAATGAAGCTGTGCAGGTGGATACAAAGCTTCAGTGGGAGTCTGCAATGACAGATGAAATGGACTCTTTGCTAAAAAATCAGACATGGGATTTATGTAAGTTACCTGCAAGTAAAAGGGCTTTACAGAATAAATGGGTTTACAGGATAAAAGAAGAGGATGGAGGTACAAAAAGATTTAAAGCCAGATTAGTCGTAAAAGGATTTGCACAGAAACATGGTATTGATTTTGATGAGATATTTTCTCCAGTTGTTAAAATGACTTCTATTCGTACTGTTTTAAGTATTGTGGTTACTGAAGATTTGCATTTAGAGTAGCTTGATGTTAAAATAGCCTTTCTTCATGGTGATTTGGATGAAGAAATATATATGGTTCAACCACAAGGATTTGAGGTCAAGGGTAAGGAGAATTTGGTGTGCAGATTGCAGAAAAGTTTATATGGCTTGAAGCAAGCACCTCGACAATGGTATATTAAATTTGACACTTTTATGAATGGGCATGGATATAGTCGATGTCATTCTGACCATTGTGTTTATTTTAAGAAGTTGGATGATGACAGCTACATTATTTTATGTTTATATGTTGATGATATGCTTGTAGCTGGGTCTAACATGGATCACATTAAGGGGTTGAAACAACAGTTAGCAAAATCTTTTTCTATGAAGGATTTGGGGGCAGCGAAACAAATCCTTGGTATGAAAATTTGTCGAGATAGGAAAAATAGGAAATTGTCTCTATCTCAGGCTGATTATATTGAGAAGGTGTTGCAACATTTCTCTATGGAAAATGCCAAAGCTGTCAGCACACCTTTGCCTGGTCATTTGAAATTGACTAAGGATATGTGTCCCAAGACACCAGAAGAAGAGACTAAAATGTCTAAGGTACCTTATGCTTCAGCTGTAGGGAGCTTAATGTATGCTATGGTATGTACTAGGCCAGATATTGCACACGCAGTGGGAGTCGTTAGCTGTTATATGAGTAACCCTGGTATTGAGCATTGGAATGCAGTCAAATGGATTCTTAGATATTTGAGAGGCACATCCAGTAAGTGTTTACACTTTGGGGGTTCTACTACTACTATACAAGGCTATGTTGACTCAGATTTGGTAGGAGATATAGATAGCAAGCGGAGTACTACAGGTTATATATTTACTATTGGTGGGACAACAGTGAGTTGGATTTCTTGACTACAAAAGGTGGTTGCTTTATCCACTACAGAGGCAGAGTATGTTGCTGCTACAAAGGTAGCCAAGGAGATGATATGGCTTCAATTCTTCATGGAAGAATTGGGACATCCACAAAAGGATAATTTTCTACATACAGATAGCCAAAGTGCCATTCATCTTGCAAAGAATTCTGCTTTGCACTCAAAGACAAAACACATACAGTTGCGGTACTATTTCATTCGATTAGTTTTGGATGATGGACAGTTAAGGCTGGAAAAGATTCATACTGATGATAATCCAGCAGATATGTTTACAAAGGTAGTAACAAGGGAGAAGTTGAACTCATGTTCAGCTTCAGTTGGTCTTCTAGACTGAACCAAATAAAGGAACAACTGAGTCCAAGGTGGTTCAATCTAGTGGGAGCCTCATGTGGGTAGGGGTATTGCTACAGGATCAGTCTCCAAGTGGGAGGTTTTTTAGTATAGTGTGGATACTGATCAGTCACCAAGTGGGAGATTGTTAGCTTGTGGTGACTAATCAGGAAAGTACTATCCAGGAAAGTACTGTACACTTTTCCTCCCGACCTCGCCAGGGTTCGGGGCCAGGCCGGGCCCCGAGCGGGGGTTTGGGGGCGGTAGCCCTCAAGAGCAGGGATTCGGGGGTGTAGCCCTTGAGGAAATTTTTTTTGAGGCCGACTACTTTTTCGGTTATTTGGGCCGACTACTTATAACTCATTCTAACCCTAAAGTGGGAAAATATTGTATAATATGGCTTAGGGTTAGGGATTTTCATGATGTATGATTTTAGTACTTGCGGCAGAATTGAGCTGTAAGGGATTACGGATTGTAATCAAGTTGTAATCACTGGATAATAATAATATTGGACTCACTGTTGGTGGACGTAGCCTAGGGATTGGGTGAACCACATTAAATCTGTGTGTCTTGTGTTCTATTCTGTGTGGTTTATTATTTTCTGATATTAGTTATATTTGCACATAATTGTTATTTCTGCCTTGTTAATCCTAACATTATAGTCAACTTATCTGATAGAAACTTAAATAAGATATCATTAGAATTAAAGGACCCTTGTTCAATGCAGTTATACAATAGCCTTGGGTCAAGCAAACGCTTTGATTTAGTAATCCGATTACATTCAGTTGTTCAATAAAAACACCTTATAAACTCATTAACCATAGCAAAGCACATTGGGGAGGGCCCCGGCTCCCTCACAACCCCTTTCTCTACATGATGTGTACCTTGCGGTGGTGCCGCCTCCTGCGATCACCATCGAAGGTCACATTGCCTTCCACCGCTCCATTGTTCCACCCTAGCTCGACCCTTCAACCCTGTAAAATGGAGTTGAAAATAATAATAATATAATATACTTCCTTAAATAAATTAAATACATAGTAAATTATATAAAAAATAAATAAAATTAATTTCCAGAGCCTAAATAAAGATAAAAATAAACTTGGGGAAATCCCATGTTATTTTTACCTTTAGATAAGCTCATATTTATAGAATTTTTCTTAGATATGAAAGATTAGATTTTAGGATTTCAAAACTTATAGGGTTAAAAATGTAGTTGAAAATGTTGACCCATTAGAGGTTTCTAGAAGTTTCCTAGAAAATTTGATTTGTAAATAAATCTTATTCTAGAAAACTAATTAGAGATTTTAATTTAGATTTGTGTGGGATTTATTTAGATTAAACTATATATCTTTTCAATTAGTTGCTCTTGGACTTAGAATAAAAATATTTATTCTAGTGATCTTAAATAAGGTATTTTATTAGAATGGTTTAATTTATTAGGATCATGTTGAATTTTTTTATATTAAATTTAAATTTATCTTTAGACTTAAGTATTGACCTTATGGCTAGAAGACTCTAGGGGATTAATTATTTTAAATTGGTGGATTATTATTGGGAGCTAAATGAAATAGTATTTACACTAATTAGTTCATCTTGCAATCAAAGATTACTTCATATTGGTTTTAACAACATCTAACTATGGATTAAATTAATCATACAATTAGTAATATTGAAATTACCTAGCAATTTGATTATTAATTTAGATTCTCAAATCTTTATCTATTGTTAGTAAATCTATTACATTAGATTGAAAGTGTTATTGACTTGTATTAAATTAGGTTTAATTAAATTAATTAGTTGTATGGTTTAGATAACATTTTGAATCATTTAGGGTTACCAACCTTTCTAGAAAAGATTTCAGTTTGATTCTAAAACTTTTATAGTCAACTTATCTGATAGAAACTTAAATTAGATATCATTAGAATTAAAAGACCCTTATTCAATTCTGTTATACAATAGTCTTGGGTCAAGCAAACAATTTCATTTAGTAATCAGATTACAATCAGTTGTTCGATGAAAACACCTTATAACCTCATTAACCCTAGTTAGCTAGTTAAATTCATGCTAGTTAACAACATTAGTTGACATTAGGGTTTTTGACCCATTTGCATTATTTGGTCAAACCTAGTCAACTAGGTCACAGTTTCACCTAGACTGTTTCTAATCTTTTCTCAGTTAGTGTGAACCTTTCTAACTTAGTGCCTTATGTGCGTATGACTGTAGTTTAACATAGGATGGGTGACCTTCCAGGAAGTCCCAGTGCTTCACCTCTATGAGCATCACCTAGATCTAATGAGTGTTGAGTGTTCCATTAATTCTCATGAGAGATGGGTTCATGTTAACTACTACTCATGAAACATGGGTCAATGAGTTTGAATAAAAAACTACACAGTTGAATCCTGATAGAAATATCACAATTTGACTTGCTATGGAAAATATCTCCTATTTGTTTATTTTGTTTATTAATTTTCATTAGGATGTCAATATTTTAAAAATGAGATTAACATAAGCCAGTTTGATGTATTTTGTAGTGGTGGAGGAATTTTTGTTAGATTTTATTACAGTTGTGGACCTTTGATCTCATAACATTTTGCTAGCTTCTTTGATTTTCATGATTCTTGTGACATTGAAAAGGTATTTAGAACCTCTATCATTGTGCACATGCATTTTTAATGCCTTGCCAGGGAACCCATGAGAAATTGACCTAAAACATGTTACTAAGTTTATAGAATAATTTTTTTCTTTAAATTTTTATACAAGAACAAGAACAAGAACAATAGCAATGTTGAAGTAATATAACATAAGACAATACATACTCACAAATGTAACTCACTCATTGATTAAGAATCCCAGGGGTTCCATGACATATAATTGTGTGTAAGTTAATTAATCTACTAAGTATAATAAACAATATACAATCTCCACATAATGCAAATGAATAAAAAGTACAACATCTCATAAATGAAATCTAGATACAACTAATACCACAAGGTATACATAATGAAATAACATCCACTGCACAAGTTGAAGGGTATGTAGTAATAATCCAAGTACAAAGTACAAATACATCTCCCAACCTATACCATAATTGATACACTGATACAAGATACAATAAACCACATATTAAAGATAAGAGGAAGTCTCCAATAAAGATGAAAAAGAAGGTACAAGTGCTACAAGGATCATCTAGAACTGGTACAAGCACATCAAAATCTCAAATGGTAAAAGAATCACTACCACCTAACCACATGGAACCAAAGGTCCACTCACACTGTGCCGAGGAGACAACAACATACCCCACTAGGATAATAAACACCAAAACCCAATCACAACACAACTAAACAATAGATCTTGAAAGATCTCTCTATCTCAAGAGGTATAACAAAAATTGCAAAGAAGATACAACTAATCTAGAGGCAACCAACACATGTAGGAAACCTAAGATGCATATGGGGAAGTGTCATCAAATGATCCAACTCTTGAGTTACCCTGGCAGTCTCTTTGGACCCTAACCTCCAAGTGGCTTTACGTGGCATCAATAACCTCTCATACAGACAAGGGTACTAACTATGCAAGACCTCAATCAAGCATCTTCTCCCACTCCCATCCTAGTCTATACAAGCACTCAAGGCACAGACGAGGAACACATCCATCTTATTAATTCATTTTAAACTCTCAATGTATTTAAGTTATCACTTTATTAAGTAACCTAAAATGAGTTAACTTGGTAGCCACTTAGGGCCCCAACCCCCATTGCAAGCCACTCCCTCTCTATACACTTAGTTAACCTACCTAGGCTCACATATCACAAATAGATTCCATAAATCACATAAAGCCTGATGATCAAATCTAGTTCCCACAAAACATAAGGAACAAAAACTAGCTCTCAAAACCATACCATCAAATGATAATAATGATCCCCTAATGAATTCCTTAGTACATCAGGAACACACATTGGTCCTCAAATGAAAACATCACAAATACACTCTCAAAGTACATAATCATGAGCTTACAAAATAATGATCTTAAGAAATCTGGTTGGGTAAAATAATCGTGACCAAGTCAACACTACAAAATATTAAAAATACACATGTCATGTATAGACAATAACTCCCAAGCCTCTGTATACCACTCCTAAAGCCAACATAACTTCCCAAATAGACAACAGGAACACCAAAATTATAAAATCAACATGACACAAGAATCACCAAATAGGTTTTAGCAGAAAATCAATAAGTCATAAGTTCAGATAATTGAATAAATACTTACTTTTAACTAAATTCTAATTTGATATAATTCATAACCAATTTGACCATATTCACATACCCATATAAAAAAAAATCCACACACACACACACACACACACACACACACCCCATTTAATAATTACAAATAAAATAAATATCTTAAAATAATAAATAATATTTAATTAAGAAATATTAATATAAATTAAGATTATTGATTATTATTTGTTAAGATTAGTTATTATTATGTGTTAAGCTTGAGTAGACTCGAACCCAAGACCTCCCGAATGAGAGGCTCACAATTTACCATTGTGTTGTAAGCTCTTGTCTATTAAATAAATTAATATTAATAATAATATTAATTAATAAATATTAATAGAAATTAATATTAAATGTTAAATAAAATCTGATTTTAAATTTAATAAATTTAAAACAAAACAATATATAACAAAAGGGGTCCAATAGTCTCACCACTATTGCACGATAGAGGTGATTGTCGTGCCGACAGTGGTAGTTGTCACCGATAGTGGGGGTGGCAAGAGTCGAGGGCCCACCCACCCTTAACAAAAAACTTTTATTTTATTTTACTTTTACTTTTATTTTTATTTTATTTTTTTAATTGCTAGTGAACCTTTTTTGGATCTTTCCAACAACCCCCCCCCCCCCCCCCCCGCCTTTTTGAAAAAAAAAGACAATCTTTTTCTCTTTTTAATAAAACCTAATTTTTAACCAATTTTTGTATGAGGGAAAATATTTTCTAATCAATTAAAATCAAATAAATATAATCAAATACACTTTTCTAAATCTTTAAATAAATTCTTTTGCCCAGATATATATTCTTGTCTATTTTCTTTTAATTCTATAAAAAGATTATGACAATATGTAAATCGATACACACACACACACACATATCATTTAATCTTCTCCAAAATGATATATTCCCAACTAAAGATCTAGGGTTTAACAACTATTAACATAAACAAGAATTTCTCCTTACTCAACAAAATCCAAAACCTCAAACAATGGAAACTATGAAACATTCAATTCAAAAACCTTCAACAATCTGGCAAACATGATGCAAACAATCTTTTCGAAAGAAAATTGTAAAAAATTTTCAAAACCCTACCTTGATCCATTGATGCTATGAAATAATCAAGACCAATCTCAACCCAAAAATCAAAGCTTTCAAAAATTCATTTAATTCCAAATCCAGAGCCAAAACCTGTAATTCCTAAAACACGTGTCTGTGCAAAATGACAAAAAATGACTCTAATAAAAGAAAATCCAACAATTAGAACTAAAACATGCAACTCCCAATCAACAATCAAAACTCAACTTCACTTTGTTTCTATGAAACCTTTTTTGCATGATTTAATTTTAATTTAATTAATAATTCCCACTGTATGCAATTCACTCAACTTTAACTTAAATTTATATTTTAATTTTATTGAATTGAATGTGCAAACTTAATTGCATATCAATATTTAATTTAGATTTAATATTTTTAGCATATTAATAATTATCCAATTTCTAATTAAATACCAATTCATTAATTATGCCTTTAATTTCAATTTTAGATTTAATAATTAATTAAACCATCTATTTCTAAAATTAGACTTTTTAATTAATAAATGTATTTAATTAATTCCCATTAGTTATACCCTCACATTTAATATTTTTAAATTTAATAAGATTTAATTACTTAATCACATAAGTAATCTTAATAAATCACTTAACCATTTATCAAAAAAATTACATCAAATCACATGACATGCCAACATGAAGCAAACCAACTAAACTCAAACTACAATAATCAAGCTCAAAGGAAAGGCTCACAAATTCATGTCACCTTGATGAATTCTAATAGGTAGTAAATTGAATACTTATCCACTATTTTAGGATAATTATTGGCTTAGGTTGGAATTTGGACCTATATGTTATCTCCCCTCTCTTACAATTGAGATAGTGGGATAGGGAACATTCACTCTTGCCAACTCAGGGAAGATGATGCCCAGCACCTGCAATCCTGCCATCACAAAGATGAACACACACACACACACACACATAAGACAGTGGTTGGGAATGGTACATCATGTGGATCTCACATGTAAGTAACTACAACTCCATCCCATACCATATCAAACACATCAAACAGAAATGTAAAACATACATACATGTAATCCACGTGGATACAGATATAGGGTTAGTATGTCAGAAACCATAAATATAAATACCATCAAAATCATAATCTAATAATTAACATGAAAATAACCAACACACATAATAAGTGGTCCTAAAAAGAAGCCTACGAGAGGGGTATTCCACATTTTTCTAGATTTAGTCCCAGGTACATTTTATTCTTTTTTTTTATATATCACATTATGACTAATTACTCAAACATTTTTGTTTAGATTAGTTATAATTTTAAAAGAAAATACCAAACCACAAACTATTAGCACACAAAAATTGTAATTTATATTATCAAAGAGTTAGCTAAAATATATATAGAAGCTTGCATATATAGGCAAGCAATATGAGATAGATTAATTGGATACAATAACTAACTAACCCTCAAGGATGGGACACTTGTGAGCACACTTGATAAGTGTGTGCACAAGTGGCTAATGTACATGAATTAGGTGTCTCACTAAGTGAGTACACATGTTTCAATTAGATGAGGTGAGACAAAAGGCTAAAATGGCTAAGTAAATTTTAGCTTATATGTGATTAGGTCAATCTAGAAAGTGTCAAACCCCCCTTAAGTAAAACTTAGGGAGTAATGTATGCATGGTGATGGGTCACAACTACTAGGCCATGTTAGGTACTCATATACAAATTTCTCATAAAGTGGAGTAAAGGAGAAAACCTAGTGAGAACAAATCTCCTCTTTGAAAGAGAAATGATACAATATTTAATGTTTAAGTGAAGAAGATAGGTCATAGAAGGAATGAATAATCAAGATCCTCGAAGGACTACTTCTATGCACTAATACAATGAAGCTTCCCCTCCATAAGAGAGCAGTGAGAGACTATGCAACCCCCCATAATGTGTTGCTTGTAGATGCTTGATACTGTATGTTGAAAATGATCCACACTTGCTGAACAACACCACAAATGTGTGCAAGATGACTTCCCATTCAGGATGTGTGGGAAGTGATATTAATGTTTCTTAAGTTTTTCACATGATCCATCTATTGAATGCCGTTATACTAGTTTCCAAGCCTGTAATGCTAAAAATTTGTAAGCATATTTTATTGAAAGGAATCACTCATGATTTTTGTGAAGCATTTATGGATTCACATGTAGCAACACATAATTAGATCACAATTCATGTCAATGGACTACATTTTTCATCTCCATAATGCTCAAGAAGGTATGGAAGCATTCATGACACAACTCATAGAAGTGTTGGTAGATACAACTCAAGATAGCCCCTTAATACAATATTTAATGACTTGTGCCCACCCCCTAAATTTGACACTTCATAATTTAGTACATTTTATAATATAAATCAACCCAATAGATGAAAAATGAAAAAATATGAACTTTTAAAAAAGACGACACTTAGTTTTGAATTACTGTTCAAAAGTTATTACGATTTCAAATTCTCGCTAAATACTTTTATTTTAAATAAATCTTCACTAAAAGATTTAAAAAATTTACTAAGATGGGTATACATGTAACTAAGTTTGTTGGAATTTCATGGAAAGTGCTTTCCAATGAGTATACATTTGTAATATTTTCATTAGGATTCAATTGTGTAGTTTTTGAGTTGAACTCATTGACCCATGTTTCATGAGTAATGGTTCACAAAAACCCATCTTTCATAGAAATGAATGGAACACTTGACACTCATTGCATCTAGGCAATGCTCACAGAGGTGAAGCACTGGACCTTCCTGGAAGGTCAACCATCTCACAAGTACACTTAACCATGAAGTTTCCTTCAAGGTTAAGCCCACTTAGTTGTTACTATAATTGATGGTGATGATGATGAAGACCGACTAAGATTAGAGGTATACATGATAGTAGAAAGATTAGATCGGTTATTATCTTGTCATTAATGTCAAGCAATTGATTTATGATTTATATTGTGTTGCCATATCATTCGGAGTATGATATAAGTTGAATGAGTTAAGAAGAAGAAGAAGTGGAATGTTGTGAAGATGAAGAACTTAATTGGGCAACTAATACAGATCAGACAATGTTAAGTTTATGGTGATATAATTGTTTTCTACCTAACATATGATTATATAAAGTCAGTAAAGAAGATTAGTCAAGTTGGTAAGAAAAATAGTTTTGGCTACCAAGCAAAAAAAGTCAGTCAGTAAAAGGAAATTAAGTTTCGGTAAAGAGAAAGGAGCTCAAGATGTCAAGAAAAAGGTTTCAGTCACAGAGCAAAGTTAATCGAAATTTAGTTGAAGAAAAAAGTTATCCACTGATAAAGGAATATAAATTAAATACAAGGATCAGAATGACATTTAATGATGAGTTATGATGACCTAGAAGATTCTAGTGATGAGGAAGAGTTAGTTAGAGAGATCTATGATTAGGAAAATTCAAGATGATGATCTATGGTACAGATCTAAGAAGCAAAAAGAGAAGGTACAAGTTCAAAGAAAGTTCAAGTTTCAAGGTGATGATAAAATGTTTTACCGAGATCTATATTCATTGAATTAGTGTATGAGGTTGATCAGTTGATTGAAATTAATCAAAATAAAATGTGATAAAGGAGATTAAGTGGGAAAAAAAAGTCTATATAAAGGATGAATTCATATGAGAAAATGGCTAGAAAATTGAAGGGTTATTGAGTCATTGACTGACACAGTAAAGAAGGAAAAGGTTCAATTCTAAGTTAGAAAGCTGAATTTGATAAAGTGTTGAGGCTAGTGGAAAGTGAAGGATTGAAGTGAGGACAAAGAGCACACAAAGGATCTAATTATGCAAAGGATAGTTGTAGATTCACAGGTCAATTTATTTATTGTTGCTTATTAACATTTGTAATAGAGAAATTTCTTAATCAAGTGGACTTAACATTCTTATTATAAAATCCTTGCAAAAGGTAACATTATAAAGAGTGTTTGAAGGCCTTTAAACAAACCACTCCTAATAGGGTGAAGATCCTAACAGATTTGAGGAAAATCCCTTAACCGGGTCACATTTAATAGTGTGTATTGTAATCTTTAACTAGATTAGATTTTAACCAAGCATACTTTAGAAGATTATTTTCTTTAGTGGGTGACAATTCCCACAATGGTTTTTTTGCAAGTGGGGTTTCCATGTTAAATATTGGTGTTATATGTGTTGAATGATTATTGTGTTTTTTATCGCTGATTGATAAATTTAATTTACTATTTTTGGTAAATGTTGAATTGTGTTTGATAAAGTTGATACCGAGTTTAATCAGAAAAAGTTTTTAAGGCACAAAGAATCAAGGATTACTGATTCACCCCCCTCTCCATAATCCAAAAATTGGTATCAAAGCCAAGTACTCTAAAGGGATAAGTTTGAAAGAATGGAGTAAACAAAGATGTATAAGAGAGAAGTACTTGAGTTGAACAAGGAAAGTTTCTCAACATGGAAAAGTAGGATGAGGTTATACCTATCTAGGATTAGAGATTCCACGCTTAATCTTATGGATAATGAATACACTCCATCACCTCCTAGACCTATGATAGTTGATGAGATGAGAGAAAAGAAGGAACACAACTCGATATAATTGAAATTGATTCCTCCTTGACTGATGTTGAATTCAATGACATTAAGGACTATATTACTGCAAAAGAGATGTGGGATAAGCTTGCACTTGTTTATGGAGGTGATCTGCATGTACAAAAAGCTAAGGTTGACAGTCTGAGAGGAAAATTTGATGAGATGAGAATGAAGGATGAAGAGCACATTTCTCAATATAGTTTTAGAATCAAGGAAGTTGTTAGTGCCATCAAAGGTGCTAGTGGAACATTAACTGGTGAAGTGGTAAGAAAAATTCTGAGAACTCTTTCATCCAAGTATGGTATTTGAGTATATGCTATTCAGGAATTGAGATCCATACCAAATAACACTGTTACTCTTTGATGCCTTGATCAGTAAGCTGACTGCATTTGAACTTAGTAATTATGATAATAGTTTATTGACTATTGAAACAACTTTTAAGTCATCTTTCTATGCACCCTAAAATGGTCACCTAGACTTTGGGCCCCATTCTTCAATTTATCAATTTCCTTAATCAATGCTTTGCAATATTTTCAAATTAAATCAATTTCCTTGATCAAATCCTAATTCTATCATTTATTCGATTACATTCTATGGATTAACCATTTTATCCTAAGTCTTTATTTAATTAAAAGGAATTCCCTCCCCTTTTATTAAATAAAAAGACCCCACTTACCTCTTATCCTAAGTTGCACAAATAAAGCATTATTCCTATTTTATAAAAAGAAAAAAAGGCTTTTTTGTCTCACATGGGGCACAAAAGTCAACACTTCTTTCTCATTGGAGGAGATTTGTGCACAAGGATTGATCCCACTTTCAAACTCCACCCTTGATCAAATCTTTTGCCTCTTAATCTCCATGGTCCATTTATCTTTAAAAGGAGAGCTCTTTTCTCATTCAAAGGATCCACTCTTTATGCTAATCTTATGCTGTAGGCTTTCTTGGTGACTTTGGAGCTTTGGAGATCTTCTTGCATTCTAGCTTTCATTCTTGCATTTAGCTTAGCTTTTATAGCATTTTAGTTTACTTTCCTTTCATGTTTCTAGCTTAACTCACCTAGTTTAATTAGCGAAGGCTTATAATACTCTCATTTTCATAGCTTAGTTGCATTCTTGCATCTTCATTTCTAGCATACCATTGCATTTCATTTCCATTTTGATTCTTGAGGATATTGGCATTCTTGCCCTTGTCTCCTTGAATCTCCCATTGCATGGTTTACTAGCAAGGTTATAGGCTTAATAGCTCTAGCTGAGAGCATTCTAAACACCCTTATGATGCCATGCCTAGGGAGCTCTAAGTCACTTTCTCAAGGTTTCCCATTCATGGATTCTCTTGGAAGTAATGACTTAGAGAAGTGCACATTTTGAGTGTACATTTTTGGCACCCACCATGGCTAATTAAACTCAAAATGTGCACTTGTCTAAGTCATTACTTCCAAAAGAATCCATGAATGGGAAACCTTGAGAAAGACACTTAGAGATCCCTAGGCATGGAGTCATAAGGGTGTTTAGAATGCTCTCAGCTAGAGCTATTAAGCCTATAACCTTACTAGTAAACCATGCAATGAGAGATTCAAAGAGACAAGGGAAAGAATGCCAATATCCTCAAGAATCAAAATGGAAATGCAATGCAATGCTATGCTAGAAATGAAGCAAGAATGCAACTAATCTATGAAAATGAGAGTATTACAAGCCTTTTCCAATTAAACTAGGTGAGTTAAGCTAGAAACATGAAAGGAAAGTAAACTAAAATGCCATGAAAGCTAAGCTAAATGCAAGAATGAAAGCTAGAATGCAAGAAGATCTCCAAAGCTCCAAAGTCACCAAGAAAACCTCCAGCATAAGATTAGCATAAAAAGTGGATCATTTGAATGAGAAAAGAGCTCTCCTTTTAAAGATAAATGGACCATGGAGATTAAGAGGCAAAAGATTTGATTAAGGGTGGAGTTTGAAAGTGGGATCAATCCTTGTGCACAAATCTCCTCCAATGAGAAAGAAGTGTTGACTTTTGTGCCCCATGTGAGACAAAAAGGCCTTTTCTTTTTTTTATAAAATAGGAATGATGCTTTATTTGTGCAACTTAGGATAAGAGGTAAGTTGGGGCTTTTTATTTAATAAAAGGGGAGGGAATTCCTTTTAATTAAATAAAGACTTAGGCTAAAATGGTTAATCCATAGAATATAATCGAATAAATGATAGAATTAGTATTTGATCAAGGAAATTGATTTAATTTGAAAATATTGCAAAGCATTGATTAAGGAAATTGATAAATTGAAGAATGGGGCCCAAAGTCGAGGTGACCATTTTAGGGTGCATACATTTGCCCCTCTTTGACTAATGTGAGATCGATTTGGGATCACATGTATTCAAAGAATGAAGTTAAAATGTGAGATCGATTTGGGATCACAAAACAACCCAGACGTGTGTTCGACAGATGGGAACACATCAGGACAAAGGTAAGCTGATTGAAAAAGGTAAGGCCAACACCCCTGTAAATAGGTAATTGTCAAGTCTCAAATAAGAGATAAGAATCTCAAGAAAGGTTTGATAAAACTGAATCAAGGATTGAAGTTTGATAGGTACTGCCCCCTTGAGATCGAAATTTAAATGAGATAGAGGAGAAACAACAAATTGATAAATATGATGAAATAAGTAGAAATCATAATCGAAGATGAAAGATAATAGAATAACCATCAAGTAGTGAAGATATGCCCCAGTTTGACTAGGTTTGACTGAGAAAGATATAGGATAAAGATTAAGTCAATCCTCAGAGAGAGAGACAAAGTGAAGGAGATGAATGGAAGACTAGGGTAGTGAGAGAGATGAAGATGAATAAATGAAGATGCCCCAGTGAAGATCGAAGGATCAGGCCTCAAACGGTCAGCCAACTGTGCAGAAGAAGGATAAATTTTAAAATGCAATTTTGACTATCAAGATGAACTTGAATTTAAATTTTGATCCCAAAAATGGATCTAGGACATTGCCATTAGCCAGGGGTACAATTTTTGTGAAATTCTGAGATATTTTGAAAATTAGATCAAAAAGTCAAAATGCTATGTAAGGGGTAAAAAGGTCATTTTCAAATTCATTTGTCTTTTGTGATTTTGAGAACTTTGAGAGCTCACAGAAAGATTATGGCTCAATAAGCAGCGATTATGATTCACACACATCGATTCGAGCACATTCGGTTGCACAACCGGCCTCCTCAGTATGGTGCCTCGGTAAGTTTTCAGAAAAACTAGTCTTTTGAGTTATTTAATGCATTTAAAACACATTTTTAATATTTCAAATTGTAGTAGCTTTTGAAAAATCATGGGAAAAGTGTCAAAAACATGGTCACCTGATACATGCTCTAGGTAGGGAACTTATTCCTTCTATATCTCATTGTCAAAAACATGGTCACCTGATACATGCTCTAGGCAGGGAACTTATTCCTTCTATATCTCATTGGCGATTTCAGCGCTAGGCCTTTGATCTTGTTGGGTAGATTCATCCCAACTCATCAAGTGGACTCAAATTTATCATCACTGCTACTGACTACTTTACTAAATGGGTAGAATCTGTCCCACTTTCTGTTGCCTCGGGCAAAATAGTTTCTCTATTCATCCTGAACCATATCATTTGTCGATATGGAGTGCCATCTAAGATTATCACTGACAATGGAGGTCATTTCAAAAATAAGGACCTTAAACAACTCTGCCAGAAATTCAAGATTAAACAACATTGGTCCTCCATTTACTTCCCACAAGGAAATGGTCAAGCAGAGACTTCAAATAAAACCATTCTTAAAATCTTACATAGAGCAGTTCATAAGAATGGTAGAGATTGGCACTTACAGATAAATCCAGCTTTGTGGGCTTATAGAATGAGTATTTTTACTCCTATAGGGGCTACTCCTTTTTCCCTTACTTATGGTGCTGAAGTAGTGTTACCTCTAGAGGTTGAGATTCCTTCACTTAGAGTTTCCCTCAAAGGTCTAGTTACAGATGAGGACTACTGCGCCATTAGACTCCAAGAGTTAGAACTTCTACATGAGAGACGTCAAGCATCATTTGGCCATATGAGGGTCTATCAAAAGTGTATGTCCAAAGCCTTCAACAAAAAGGTTCACCCTAGAGAATTCCAAGTGGGAGATCTTGTCCTACGTGAAAATCCTAAGAATCAACAACATAGAGATCAAAAGGGAAAATTTGAACCTAATTGGCTTGGACCTTACATCATTACTATAGCTTTTGGGACAGGTGCTTATTTATTATCTACTGAAGAAGGGGAGCAGCTCCCTGATCCTATCAATGTCTTGCACCTGAAGAAGTTCTATCCATGATGCCTGTTCTATTTGGGGGCATCCTTTGTACATATTTATTGATCCTGAAAAAATTCCAAAAAAATTCATATATGATGCTGAAAAAATCCTAAAAAGCATATAAAGTCCTGAAAAATTTTTTAAAAAAAAAAATTGCAAAAAATTCAAAAAAATAGAAAAATTGCCTTGGTGAAAACCTGGAAACAGGCGCCTTGGTAGCAAAAATACAAAAAAATCAAAAAAATCAAAAAATTTGTCAAGTGGTGAAAACTTGGAAACATGCGCTACTTGAGGCTTTTGCACCCTTGTTTCTTAGCACACGTCCTCGACACTTAGCCTTTCTCCATCATGCCTTGTCCTTGTTGCCTTTGTTTGGAATTGGTCTTTGTCTTTGTCTGGGGGGCATAACTATGTTAGCTTTGGTCTCTTGGGTGCGTTAGTCTTTAGGACACCTCACAAACGGTGTTTTTCAACACCTCCCCAACTGTGTTTTTCAACACTTCCCTAGTGTCAAGAATTTCTCAACACTTATTAGATATCCTACCCATAGTCTACAATGATATGATATTTATCACTGGCAGATGCGATACTCAAAGTATGACTCTATGAACTTAAACACTTGACTCGCTGAGACTTGCTTGACTTTATTTCTTTGTGTGTTGTCTATGATGATTTCTTTGCTGAGTGTTCTCTCCCTAATAGTTTTCAATGATGTCAAGCTAGAAGAATGGGGGCACGAGGACATGTTTTATTTATTTTCTTCGTGTGGGTATATTTTGTTGATCCTAACTGTCATAAGCATTCATGCTTGTTCCACTTGACACTAAGATCTACAATGTATTATCCTTGACTATTTTTCGCAAGTGCATGCTTGTAGTCATCTTGACTTTCTTGTGTCTTGATGCGAGCATAATCTTGCTATACCAAACCTAGGCAACCTTACTGCACTAGTCATCTTAACCTACATGTCTTTGATGCTTAGGTGGGATTCCCACATACCTATCTGATATAGATCATATTTAGATTCACATAGTTATACTAGTGTGTATTGTATGATCTTGCAACACTACCAATAAAGCTCAATGATGATTATTAGAGTCTAATGGCTTTATGACCTTGCAAGTAAACCACCTTTCATAGTAGCTTGCATTCTTAGGTTCATGTTGGTTTAGTTTTGCATCTTGCATATGGAGAGAGCTCTCCTTTCATCTTTCACGGACTTGTCTGTCAACTGCACTCACCTTTCACTTTTTTCTTGATCATGTCTTTCACTCCTTATCTTTTACATCACATCCTTTTCCTGTCATCACAAGGGGTTAATCTTATCATCATATCTATATCTATAAAGAGATCATTTTTAGAAACATGATTCTATATCATAACATGAGAACTAAACATACATCTATGAGCCTATAGTCAAAATCACATTTTAAAATTTCTCCTTCTTCTGCGTAGTTGGTTAACCATTTGAGGCCTGATCCTTCGATCTTTGCTGGGGCATCTTCATTTCTTCATCTTCATCTCTCTCACTACCCTAGTCTTCCATTCAAATCCTTCACTTTGTCTGTCTGAGGTTTGACTTCATCTTTATCCTATATCTTTCTTAGTCAAACCTAGTCAAACTAGGGCATATCTTCACTACTTGATGGTTATTCTATTATCTTTCATCTTCGATTATGATTTCTAGTGATTTGATCAAATTTATCAATTTGTTGTTTCTCCTCTATCTCATTTTGATTTCGATCTCAAGGGGGTAGTACCTATCAAACTTCAATCCTTGATTCAATTTTATCAAACCTTGCTTGAGATTCTTATCTCTTATCTGAGACTTGACAATTACCTATTTACAAGGGTGTTGGCCTTGTCTTTTTCAATCATCTTATCTTTGTCCTGATGTGTTCCCATCCATCGAACACACATCTGGGTTGTTTTGTGATCCCAAATTGATCTCACATTTCAACTTCATTCTTTGACTACATGTGATCCCAAATCGATCTCACATTAGTCAAAATGGGGAAAATGTATGCACCCTAAAATGGTCACCTAGACTTTGGGCCCCATTCTTCAATTTATCAATTTCCTTAATCAATGCTTTGCAATATTTTCAAATTAAATCAATTTCCTTGATCAAATCCTAATTCTATCATTTATTTGATTATATTCTATGGATTAACCATTTTATGCTAAGTCTTTATTTAATTAAAAGGAATTCCCTCCCCTTTTATTAAATAAAAAGCCCCAACTTACCTCTTATCCTAAGTTGCACAAATAAAACATTATTCCTATTTTATAAAAAGAAGAAAAGGCCTTTTTGTCTCACATGGGGCACAAAAGTCAACACTTCTTTCTCATTGGAGGAGATTTGTGCACAAGGATTGATCCCACTTTCAAACTCCACCCTTGATCAAATCTTTTGCCTCTTAATCTCCACGGTCCATTTATCTTTAAAAGGAGAGCTCTTTTCTCATTCAAAGGATCCACTCTTTATGCTAATCTTATGCTGCAGGTTTTCTTGGTGACTTTGGAGCTTTGGAGATCTTCTTGCATTCTAGCTTTCATTCTTGCATTTAGCTTAGCTTTTATAGCATTTTAGTTTACTTTCCTTTCATGTTTCTAGCTTAACTCACCTAGTTTAATTAGCGAAGGCTTATAATACTCTCATTTTCATAGCTTAGTTGCATTCTTGCATCTTCATTTCTAGCATACCATTGCATTGCATTTCCATTTTGATTCTTGAGGATATTGGCATTCTTGCCCTTGTCTCTTTGAATCTCCCATTGCATGGTTTACTAGCAAGGTTATAGGCTTAATAGCTCTAGCTGAGAGAATTCTAAACACCCTTATGACTCCATGCCTAGGGAGCTCTAAGTCACTTTCTCAAGGTTTCCCATTCATGTATTCTCTTGGGAGTAATGACTTAGAGAAGTGCACATTTTGAGTGTACAATCTTTAACCATTGGAACTTCAAGAAGAGAAAGAGAGAATCACAATAGTTCATGTAGAAGTGACTATGATATTATCCTAACTGAAGAGAAAGAACAAGAAGATTTGGAAGAACTATTATGTAAGAGGCTACCAAGAGGTAAATGAAAGTATAAAGGTAAACTACCTCTGGATTATTTCAATTGCAACAAGATTGGTCACATTGCATCTAGATGTCTTGAAAATGACATGAATGATAAAAGTGACAAGAAGGATAACCGATACCAAATATTTAGGGACTACAAAGACAAAGGAAAGAAATCATGCTACCTAGATGAGGAAGGAGTAACCAATGATGAATCTGATGATACAAAAGAAAATGTGGAAGTTGTCCATGTTTCTATGAAGGATGATTCAAAAGAAGAGAGGTATAAAGATGAAAAAGCCCTTATTTCTCATGTTAGTAAAACTAACCCATGGATAATTGATAGTTCTTGTTCACATCATATGATTGGTGACATTGATAAGTTTGAGAACCTAGAAGATTATGATGGAGGATTTGTTAGATTTGGCAATGATGCTCCATGTTCTATTAAAGGAAAAGGATCCATTATACTAAATGAAAAAATTAGATGTGATGATTCTTATTGGGTTCAAGGACTAAACTACAACTTGTTGAGTATTGCACAATTGAACAACATTGGTCACTGACTAGAGTTTCGAAATAGAAAAGTGAAGATTTATGGTGCTGATGGAGATTTGATTGGAACTGGTGAACAATCTAAAGGTAATCTATTCTATCTTGATACTACTATAAAGATTTGGTTTTTTGTTAAAGTTGAGGATGTTTGGTTATGGCACAAAAGACTTTGTCATGTAAATTTTGACAACATGATTAAGGTGAGCAAAAAGAATAGATTTAGAGGTCTACCAAAATTCCTGATAAAGTGATGTGTAAGGAATGTTAGATTGGTAAGATGACCAAAGGATCTTCTGTTGCACGAATATCTTGGGAAACAAAATCATAAGCACATAAGTAAATTTCTCAAGAAAGTCTTACTCATCTAATGGTATTTTGGAATTAGTTCATACCGATCTCTCCAGCCCTATGACAATTCAAAGCTATTATGGTGATCCATATTTCATTTTTTTTGTTGATGACTACTCAAGAATGATGTCGGTAATATTTCTAAAAGAAAAGTCTGATGCATTCCAAATGTTCAAATGGTATAAGGAAAGAGTTGAAAAGGAAACAAGTAAGTAGTTGAAATGTTTAAGATTAGATAGATGAGGTGAATTTATTTCTAAAGAATTTACTATCTTTTGCAATGAAAATAGAATTAAAAGACACGTATTTGCACTGAGGACTCCACAAAAAATTGGCATATATGAAAGAAGGAACAGATCTATAATTGATTGTACTAGAACATTGTTGATTGACAAAGAGGTTGCACAAACATTATGGAGAGAAGCCATTAGTACGGCTATTTACATTCTCAACCAAGTACAATTGAAGAAAGGTACAAACAAAACCCCTTATGAACTCTGGTATGGACATACACTAAATGTTAGTTACTTTAAATTTTTTGGAAGTAGGTGTTACATACTGAAAGATGCTAGGAATGAAAAGTTTGATTCTAAAGGAGATGAAGGTATATTCTTAGGATACTCCTCAAAGAGAAAAGCCTATAAATGTTTGATTAAGGCTACTAACAAAATTGTGGAAAGTGCAAATGTGAGGATTGATGAATTTGCAGAAAGAAATGAAGAAGATAGCTAAAAGGAACCTGAAGACTACCAAAGATTTGTATATGTACATGAAGGTATTTTGCGTAATGCAATCGAGCTGAAACAAAAAGAAATTGAAGAGAAAGTTGAGCCCCCACCAAGAGATGAAAATGTTTGAGAATAGTCTACTGAACCTATTTTAGCAAAATATGTGAGAAGACACCAATCACTGAGAAAAATTATTGGAGATAAGAATGTAGGAGTCATGAAAAGAAGTGAGTTGAAAGATAATACATGTCTTAATTTTAAATTTGAGCCAAGGTTAGTTATGTTGGCAAGTTGTCTATACTGAAGTATATGACTAGATATAGTGTTGTCATTATGGCAACAAAGTCATATAGCAGTTTGGAGTTAGCACACCAAGTGTAAAGATCAGAAATTAGTTAAGTGTTGAAGACTAGACAACATACAGAGCACCAGAGACTCAGAGCATCAACACACATGTGTAAAAATGAATTAAGGTATGTGCCTTGGAAGTTAAGATTGTTAGACTATACTTATGCTTAGTCTAAGAGTGCATAAGTAGATATGCAAAGATGTGAAAGTTACAGTCAGTTAAAGTTGCATAGCCAGTGTGTGTCAGCAGAGAACAGAGCATAGAGCCAACAGTGACTATTTTGGTTTGCGATTGTAAATTAATGTTGTAGAGGCTATGCACCCATTGTATTTAGGTTGCTGACATATGTACATGTATAATAGTAAGCACACTTAAGACAATTCATTTGGAAGCGTTATTTGTAATTAGTTATAGGGCCGACCTAATTGTATAATTGGTATGAGTGCATAAATATAAGGTGCACCCATTGTATTCGGTATGGAAGTGAAAATAGAGTTGTGAGAAGCAGAGCAGAGGTATGTGAAGAGAGCATATGATGTATTAGAGCTTTGCAAGAGGTCAAAGCATCAATGCACCAAAGGAACTGATCTAACAAGCAGTGTCAATGTGATAGTTCACTTGCAGATATAGTGTGTATCTAATTCAGAAGGTTGTAGCCTTCATCATTTGAGCAGTGAGCTCTAGGATAGTGAGTCCACTCCCCTAATAGGGATCATTGTAAAAGACTCCTGACAGGGTCTGACCCTTAACAAGGACTACTGTACTAAAAGCATTGTAAAGCTACTCCTAACAGGGTAAAAGATCTTCTAACAAGGATCACAAAACACTATTGTAGATTATTAGCGGATATCAAGTCCCACTGGGGTTTTTACCTATTTGGGTTTCCCCGTAACCATATTGGTGTCATGTGTTGATTTCATGTTTCATGTTTATGTGAATGTTTAATTCAGTACTTAAGCATTTATAATTTAGTATTCAGATTAAAGTGAAAATTTAAAATACATTGAACACTGATTCACCCCCCCCTCTCAGTGTCCCCATTCCTAACAATTGGTATCAGAGCTTTGGTCCTCAGCAAAGAAGTTTAACCACTTGAGGAGATCATGGAAAAAGAAGATTTGAAGAAGAATCTTGAAGCAGCTCTTGAAGACCTAGACAACTCGGAAAGAGAAATTGAAAAACTAAAAGAAAAAGTCAGTGATGCTCAATTAGTTATCAAGAGACTAAGAAAAGATTTGAAGGGACGCTCTAACAGTGATCTTGAAGAAAAATTCAAGAAGTTGAATGAAGAAAATGCATCCTTAGTGAGTCAGCTTGAAGAACTTGATGACAAATTGATGAAAAATCAAGATGTCTACAATGAACAAGTAAAGAAGAACCTTCAACTCAATGAAGAGTTAAGGGAAGAAAATTTGGAAATCTTGGATCTAAAGAATTGCAAAGCAAGATTGGAGTTTGAATTGAAAGATGCAAAGAACCACATTGAAAAATTGCACACCAGTTCTGATTTGATAGAATCTCAGTTGTATGAAAGAAGAGTCAAAGGAGACACTAGCTGTATTGGATACAATGAAGCATAAAATTAGATTGATAAGATGCGAGCAAGAAAGGAGACACAAAAGGAATCTATTGATACTAAGAAGACTGAAGATCAAACCAAAGAAAATGGTAGTCCTCCTAAAAATGAGCGCAAGCCTATTGAATGCACCTGTTTTGCATGTAACAAGCATAGACACATTGCAAGGAACTATACAGAGGTAAAGCCTTTTAATGGTTATTGTTATACATGTAATAGATTTGGTCATAGAGCAATAAATTGCAAGACTAGTAAGAAGAACAGGATTCAGCATGATCAAAGAAATCAAAATTAGATCAATGTAAGAAGATCTCAGAATGTTACATGTCAGATATGTAACTATAATGGTCATACATCAAAACAATGTAGAATGGTGACTCATGCCAATGCGCCGAGGAATAATAGACCTCCAGTGATTTCTCACACTTGTAACAACGCTGGACATATCTCAAAGTTTTGTAGATCAAGGACGCAAGGTCAGGAAAGCCCTAAAAAGGCTGAAGAACCAGTTTTGGATCCTAAAGCAAATGTCAAGTTTGTGAAGGCATTAGAAGATGCGAGCATGATTTGGTTAGATGGAAAGAAAGAAAATGTTTATGGTAATGTATTGGATGCATCCCCAGTGGATGCACCCTATACATCTGCATGAATAGCCCTTAGGGTCATAGGGGGAGCTAATTTAGCTCTAGACCCCTGCATGGCTGGTATACTCATCCTCAGAGTATGCGCCTTTGGACTTAAGCTATTAGAGTGTATTGGAACCATTGTGCAAGAGCGCACATGCTAATTTTTAGCAAAACTCAAGTTTGAAAATTTGAAGTGATAGCCTGGTTTATGCGAGTTTCATTAATGGAGAATTTCTTACTTTAAGTACACAAAAAGATGTTTGTTTACTCATTGCATTCATACTCAGAGTGATTGGAGAGAAGATTGAGCCTTGGAAGTTCTTGTGAAGAGTTGGGGATTAAGTTATCAGTGATTACAATGCATTTGATCGGTTGCAAGAAACCCTAACTCGTTGCACTGGTTTGGAAGCCGTCAGAACATCTTAGAGATCCTTTGGAAAGAAAATATCAAGTAAGTCATGGCCACTCCTATTGTTTTTGATGTTGCTGAGAAGAAGTGGTATGTTTTCAAAAGGCACCCATTTAAATCAACCCTAGATGATTTAGAGGGAGTATTTTCCTGCACGCCAATGGGCATCATGCATGTAGAAGACATAAGGGCTTACATTTATTGTAAGAAGGAACCTATTGGAATGGATAGGTTAAGGGTGCACATGGACACAATGTTGAAACCAGATAAAATGTTCATGGATGAATACACTAAATGGAATGATCACCCCATTTTTGAATATGCCATGGCATATGAGTTTATGAGGAAGAATGGATAAAGATATTGTTGAGCAGAATCCATGATGATTTGTTTTGGATTGGAGATGTACCAGTAAGAATCACATGAGACTTGATTCATGAGATAACATGCCTATCTAAGATAGGCATCGTCCTTCAGTGGGTAAGGATGTCAGGAAAATAGTGGAGCAAGTGTGTAAATCTAGAAGTGATAAGCGTGGCATGACCATTAAGCCTATAGAGCAACCAGACATCAAGTTGATATTAATGATATTGGGTTACAGATTTTATCACACCAGCAGGGTGAATAGTGTGTCTGCAGGCACTATTCTAGTAGCTATCCGTCTTGTGCCAAAAGATGGAGAGTTCAACTTGTGTGAGATCTTGCACACACAGTTGATAGACAATATCAAAGCTATAAAACATGATAAGACTAAGGTATTCAGGTTTGGGTCCCTAATCATCTATATGTACCTTCATATAGTTGGTAAAGTGTCAGACTTGTATCTAGACAAGTCCATTCCTACCATGCCACAGATATCTAACAAGGCATCCATAGAAAGCACACTTAGAGATTACATTACTTTGGAATTGAAAACCTTCAGAGCAAAGATGTAGATGAGGTACAAGATTCTTGAGAGTATTGTAGAGAAGTATAAAGATACAATATGCTTCATGGTGGAGATTGATACTACATGTATGGAAGCTGTGGAACCTAGAACTAAGTGGATTCATCCACTTGGATATGAAGTTGAAGAAAAAGTTCTTGAAGCTTATGCATAGGTACTGGTATCAGCACCTAAGGATGACAATGAACCCAGGTGGGGAACCTATGAAGAGAAAACTAGAGAAGTTGATGCTAAGTTGAACAAGGCTGCAACAAAAAGAAAGGTTGCAAAGGTCACATCAGAGATTCTAAGGATTCATGGTGTATCACAAGCAGACCTTGATAAAGCAAGGGATGAGAAGATTTCTCTAGAATTGAAGAGCACAACAGAAGAACAAGAATATCCCAAGGTAAAGAAGATAAAAATTGAGAAAGATGTCAGTCAGAAGGATAAAGAGGACAATACTCCTTCGACACCCAAAGATACTCCTCCAGAGTATAAACCTCTATTCAAGAGGAAGAAAGAAGCAAGCACTAGCCATCCATCCTCGCGAGCATTAAGGAGCAAGAAAAACACTCAAGCACCTCCTCAGGTAGGATTCAGACCTAGCCTAAAAGTTCCATATGCAAGAATTGTTGATGAGGGAAGAATTGATCAAATAGGGAAGTTCTATGAATCATATAGTGAGATTGATAAGCCTGAAATTCATGGTATGATTATCAAACATTTGATAAAGTTCAAGAAGACAATTCTTGAATTGAAAACATAAATACCAGATAATGTATGGGACATTCTAGAAAACCTTAAAAGACAAGCAAATGAAGAAGACCTAAGGATCAAGGAAAAAGTGCTAGAAGATACTTTGCCTATATGTTCTAAAGAAGAAGTGGATCTGATATTGAATTTGGTGAAGCCACACCTTAGAACAAAGATGAGAACTCTTCACATTATGAACAAAGATTATGAGTTAATAACAAAGGAAACAAAGAAGGCCTTTGAGAAGGTTTTGTTGGAACAATAGATCAAACCACCTACTCATACACCCATCAAGGAATATAAAGTGGCAAAACCCACTAATGTACCAATGACAGGTCCTCAAGACTCGGTGCCCATAGCAGAAACTCAAACAGAAGTAGATCAATTTGCGCCTATGATATAATCACCCAAAGACAACACAATTATCATAGATAATGTGGAAATATCCATGGTGGCTACTGATAAGGAGTTGGACAAGTTTGAGGAAGCATTTGTCAGCACTGAGGAAGCTAAAATCTTATGCAATAATACCCCTCCCACTCAGCAAGAAGAAGTAATCATAGAAAATATATCTGATGAGAAAGAAGAAGAAAAGAAAGAAGGAGTAGAGGTAGAAAAGAAAGTTGAATCTTCTATTGATTTGGTCAAGGTGAAGCAAGAGGTGATGGATATCACTCCCATCACTCCCTCCTCAACATTGTTGTCAAGTTTCACACTTGACACTAGCAGTTTGGACTCCTGGAAGGAAGAAGACCTGATTAAGTTTAGCATCCTAGCTATGGAAAAGGTGAAGGAGAAGCAAGTAATGAGGAATCCTCTCCTGGTGGAATCAATAAATATTTTGGATAGTTTTTTGCCAAAGGATAAGAAATGGTAAATGTACATTCAATTGATGATGTGAGCACAGTCATCTCTTAGTTCAAAGTAAAATTTTCAAGCCTAGAAGAATTTGCGGCCATAGTGGTAGAGGAGAAATACTTAAAGAAGAGACTCAATGAACTAATGAGTAATTTTGCACTAGACTTGAACTATCTTAAGTCTGGTTAGGCATCATTGAATGATTTTCCAAATCAAGGAAGGAAACTCATTGCAGAATCCATGGATCAGGATAAGTTCACTGATGCCCATCTTAAGAAGATCAAAGATGTAGAGGCAATGATTGAGAAGGTGAAGATTTTAGTGCTAGAAATAGCCACTAATGCAAACATGTGCAACAATGTCTATCAAGGTCAGTTGGACATAATTGAGAAGGCAGAGAAAGAAATGGAGAAGATAAGGTCTAGACAGACTCAATTGAGGAATGCTCTTGCGCCTTCCTTAGACATTCTCAGTCAGAACATAAAGGAGATTGATGTGACTATGATTACCTATGATCAAGGTCCAAGCTCAGATTTGGAGAAGATGGAGAAGCTTCAATATACATTATGCGCCCATCTACAGATAGTCAATTCTCTGATAACCTTTTGGAAAAAGGAAATCCAGAAACTCAAGATTGCATATCCGGATGTTTTCCCTTAGTAAGTCTATGTAGATAAAGTTTTTTGATACACCTTTGTCATTAATGTCAAAGGGGGAGTTGTATAGAATATGGAGTACATATATGTATAGGGAGATATAAGAGTTTGTATAAAATGTATAGAAGACAAAAGTTTTTTGTGTAAAGGAACAGTTAGAGACTTCGCCATATTCCTTTGTTGCCATCAATGAAAAAGGGGGAGATTGTTGGAAAGTTGTCTATACTAAAGTATATGACTAGATATAGTGTTGTCATTATGGAAACAAAGTCATATAACAGTCTGGAGTCAACGCACCAAGTGTAAAGATCAGAAATCAATTAAGTGTTGAAGACTGGACAACATACAAAGCACCAGAGACTCAGAGCATCAACGCACGTGTGTACGAATGAATTAAGGTATGCGCCCTGGAAGTTAAGATTGTTAAACTATACTTATGCTTAGTCTAAGAGTGCATAAGTAGATATGCAAAGATGTGAAAGTTACAGTCAGTTGAAGTTGCACAGCCAATGTGTGTCAACAGAGAACAGAGCATAGAGCCGACAGTGACTATTTTGGTTTGCAATTGTAAATTAATGTTGTAGAGGCTATGTGCCCATTGTATTTAGGTTGCCAACATATGTACATGTATAATAGTAAGCACACTTAAGCCAATTCATTTGGAAGCGTTATTTGTAATTAGTTATAGGGCCGACCTAATTGTATAATTGTTATGAGTGCATAAATATAAGGTGTGCCCATTGTATTTGGTATGGAAGTGAAAATAGAGTTTTGAGAAGTAGAGCAGAGGTATGCAAAGAGAGCATATGATGTATTAGAGATTTTCAAGAGGTCAAAGCATCATCGCACCAAAGGAACTGATCTGACAAGCAGTGTCACAGTGACAGCTCACCTGTAGATATAGTGTGTATCTGATTCAGAAGGTTGTAGCCTTCATCATTTGAGTAGTGAGCTCTAGGATAGTGAGTCCACTCCCCTAACAGGGATCATTGTAAGACTCCTAACAGGGTTTGACCCTTAACAAGGTCTACTATACTAAAAGCATTGCAAAGCTACTCATAACAGGGTAAAGGATCTTCTAACAAGGATCACAAAACACTAGTGCAGATTATTAGTGGGTATCAAGTCCCACTGGGGTTTTTACCTATTTGGGTTTCCCCGTAACCATATTGGTGTCATGTGTTGATTTCATGTTTCATGTTTATGTGAATGTTTAATTCAGTACTTAAGCATTTATAATTCAGTGTTCAAATTAAAGTGAAAAGTTAAAATACAATGAACACTGATTCACCCCCCCCCCCTCTCTCAGTTTTCCCATTCCTAACAAGTTAAGGATTCACTTGGAAATGAAGATTGGATTAATGAAATGAAAGAAAAGATTAATTAGATTGAAAAGAACAATACTTGCTCACTGGTACCGAGACCTACAGATAAGAATGTGATTGGTACAAAGTGAATTTTCAGGAATAAACTCAATGATAATGGGGATATGATCAGAAACAAAGAAAGACTGGTTTGCAAAGGGTATACACAAGAAGAAGGTATTGACTATGGTGAGACATTTTCCCCTGTTGCTAGATTAGAAGGTGTTTTACTTGCATATGCTATCTATAAAGGATTCAAAGTTTATCAAATGGATGTCAAGTCTACATTTTTAAATGGAATTCTTGAAGAAGAAGTTTACATTGAATGACCCAAAGGATTTGTTGAGAATTCTAATAAGAACATGGTATGCAAACTACACAAGGAACTCTATGGTTTGAAGCAAGAACCCTGATCATGGTATGAAACATTACATTCATATTTAATCAAGATTGGATTTCAAAGAACAAGTGACAACAATAATTTGTATCTGAAATGTGATAGTACTGATAATATTTTGATTGCTGAAATTTTTGTTGATGATATCATATTTGGAGAAAATGAATCAATGTATAAATAATTTTCTAAAGAGATGAGAAAGGAATTTGAGATGTCCATGATAGGAGAAATAAAATTATTTATTAGACTAAAAATTCAACAAGTTAAAGATGAGATCTACATAACATAGTCAAAGTATATCAAGGAGATCCTAAAGGCATTCATTATGGAAGAGTCAAAACTGGTTGGTACACCGATGGCTACTGGTTGTAAATTGTCAAAGGAAGATGAAACAAAGAAAGTAAATGAAACACTCTACTGATCTATGATTGGTAAGCTAAAATATGCTATTCACAACCAACCTGATATTTCTCATGTTGTTGGTATTGTTGCTAGATTTTCTGCCAACCCAAAGGAAACACACATATCTGTAGTCAAAAGAATATTTAGATATCTGAAAGGGATTGGAGATTTTGGTCTGCTATATACAAAAGGAGGAGATTTGGATCTTAAGGTGTACACTGATGTTGATTGGGTTGGAAACATTGATGTTAGAAAAAAGCACAAGTGGAAAAACATTCTTTTTAGGAGAAAGATTAGTGACATGGTTAAGCAAGAAACAAAGTTGTATTTTACAATCTATTGTTGAACCTAAGTATGTTGCTATAGCTATGAATTGTTCAAATATTGTGTGGATCAAATAATTACTTGAAGGTATGCAAGAAGAGATTACTGATCCAGCTACAATTTACTATGATAATACTAGTGCTATGACATATCAAAGAATTTGGTCATGCATTCAAAGACAAAACACATTTCTATCAAGTATCATTACTCGAGAGAACAAGTTTAAGACAAGCATGTGATATTGGAGTATGTGAATTCAAAGGACTACGATAGAAGATATATTTACCAAACCACTATCGAAGGATGCTTTTGAGTATCTCCGAGGTAAGTTAGGGGTTCTTCCCCCTAAGGCAAGATGCATGCTGCATCAATTTAAGTTTTCATTAGAATATCTATTTTGTGAGTTGATGCTAATGTTCACTCTTTGGGTGATGCCCGAAGTTGTGAAAATATGTTTATGTCTACAATGAAAAATTAGTACCTTTGAGGTATGATTTACTACCCAAGAAAAGTTCTCAGGAGTATGTGTCTTTGGCATTGTTTTCAAAGAGGGAGAAGATTACAAGATAAGAGGGAGAAGACTACTATGAAAGACTACTACGAGGAAGAAGATTAAATAGTGAAAGAGGGATAAAATTACTAAGAGTGAGAAGATCTATTGAGAGATGAAATATCCAAGAGGGAGAAGATGTAGAGGAGATCCAACAAAGGTGAAGTTAAATCTCAGAGGGAGTAGAGGACAAATATTGTCAATAAGTGTTGCCATCATTAATTGAATAGTGAAGATTGTTAGTGTGTTGTCATCAATGCCAAAGAGGGATATTGTTACTATAACTGATGGTGATGATGATGAAGACCGACTAAGATCAAAGGTATACAAGATAGTAGAAATATTAGATCAGTTATTATCTTTCCATTGATGTCAAACACTTGATTTATGATTTATATTGTGTTGCCAATATATCATCCAGAGTATGATATAAGTTGAATGAGTTAAGAAGAATAAGAAATAGAATGTTGTGAAGATAAAGAACTTAATTGGGCAACTGATACAAATCAAAAAATGTTAAGATTATGGTGATATAATTTTTTTCTACCTAACATATGATTATACCAAGTCGGTAAAGAAGATTAGTCAAGTTGGTAAGAAAAATAGTTTTGGTAACCAAGCATAAAAAGTTATTTGATAAAAGGAAAGTAAGTTTTAGTGAGAAAAAGGTTTCATTCACCCAGTGAAGTTAACCAAAATTCATTTGAAGAAAAAATTCATCCACCAAACAAAGAATATAAATTAAATACAAGGATCAAAATGACATTTAATGATGAGCTATGATGAACTGAAAGATTCTAATGATGATGAAGAGTTAGTTAGAGAGATCTAAGATCAGGAAAAGTCAAGATGATGATCTATGGTACAGATCTAAGCAAAAAAAAGAGAAGGTACAAGTTCAAATAAAGTTCAAGATCCAAGGTGATGATAAAACATTTTACTGAGATCTATATTCATTGAATTAGTGTATGAGGTTGATCAGACAATTGAAATTAATCAAAAGAAAACATGATAAAGGAGATTAAGTGGAAAAATAAAGTCTATATAAAGGATGAATTTGTATGAACAAATGGGTGGAAAATTGAAGGGTTATTGAGTCACCGACTAATGTAGTGAAGAAGGAAAAGGATGAATTTTGAGTCAAAAAGCTAAATTTGATGAAGTGTTGAAGCCAGTGGAAAGTGAAGGATTGAAGTGAGGACAAAGAGCGTGCAAAGGATCTGATTATGCAAAGGATGGTTGCAGATTCATAGGTCAATTTATTTACTATTGCTTATTAACATTTATAATAGATAAATCTCTTGATTGAGTGGACTTAATAGTCTTATTGTAAAATACTTGCAAAAGGTAACATTCTAAAGAGTGTTTGAAGACCTTTAACCATACCACTCCTAATAGGGTGAAGATCCTAACATATTTGAGGCAAATCGCTTAACTAGGTCACATTTTACAGTGTGTATTGTAATCTTTAATGGATTGGCTTTTAACTGAGCATACTTTAGAAGAGTATTTTCTTTAGTGGGTGATAATTCCCACAATTTTTGTTCCCAAGTTGGGTTTCCACGTCAAATATCAGTGTTATATTTGTTGAATAATTATTGTGTTTGTTTTGATTAATAGGAAAACATAATTTGAAAGGTCCTGAACCTTTTACAAAAATAGAGGAAAATTATACATGAAGCACCAAAGACAGCTAACAACTGTCAGACCAGAAAGGATAGCCAAAATACATACAACCAAAAGGGACCACATAAGAGAAACCCAACTAGGCACGATAAAAGGCCAGCTCCCAAAGAGAGATACCAAACAAAAAGACAACCGCCTGACCGAAGGAAATCACAAGATACTTTTGAGGAGGTTCATAGCTTCAGAAGACAAAAGCTCCATATTTTGAGTTGCTTCCTTGAGATTATCAACATCATGAGTAGAGAGATTCCCAAAATTATGAGGCACCAGATCCTTATCTTTATCCGCTATCCTTTCCCATGTGTTCAGGAGGGTGTTGATCTGACTCGTCACACTCTAAAGAATTTTGTAGCTCTAGTCCCCAATCTTATTGATCGTAGTCTCAACGTGGGAGATTTTTTCCTTGAAATCCAAGCTTTCATTTGCATAGAAGCCACACCCACTTCACACTTGGAAATTTGGGCATTCATAGCATCTAGGTTGGAATCATAAGAATTAATGACCCCGTCCGCTTTGTTGATGGTTTCAGTTAACTCACTTAAGAAAATAGGGAAGGGTTTATCTCCATGACCCATAGTTTCAATAATATCAATTCTTACTTTGAGTCTATCATTTCTTCTTCTTAGATGACAAAGCTCCTTAAAAACCCAATTGATAGCTTCCTTTGCAGTCTCTGCCTCAGTTGGAAGGTCAGCAAGGGGAGGATTTGGCTCATCCATCTTAGAAGGAGTCTCCTTGTTAGGAGGGAACTAAGTACCATCCTTTTTCTCCTTAGAGAGGGCCACAGGGGAGGAGTCCTTAGGGGCAAGGTGAGTTCCCCTAAGTTTCTTACCTTTCTTACAATTTCCTTGGTGCTTATCCACAATGCATTCCTTTCCATCCATCGTGTCCTCATCATTTCCTGATGAAGAGTCCTCCAAAAAGGAATTTCTTTTCTGACCCACAGGGTTCTTGGAAGAGGAGGCATTGCCCTTCACCATGCCTTTCCCCCCTTTTTTTTTTCCTGAGGTTCGAGGTGGTGTCTTGAGAAGATTTAGTGTCATAATCTAGCTCTATGTCAAAATCCTCACCATCATCTTCGTCCTCTTCGAAGTTATCATCACCAAAATTTGAGGGTTTGGCTTTGTGGGGCTCATGTGAATTAGGCATGAAATGATCATAAATGAGAAGCATGAGACCTTCATGCATAGCCAAATTACCAAGAGGGTTTTCCTAAGCATCTTTAATGCTAGAGTTTAAAGAATTCAACAGATAATATAGAAAGGATATCTTATCCCCATAGCGGAAGTGGTTAAGGATAACAAAATGGTACCCATAAACCCTAGAAAATCTACCATCAAGAGTAATATATTGCATCACTGCAAAAAGAACTCTATGCCATACCTTCTTGATGACAGTCAGAGAGTAGTAAGAATTTTTCTTACTCTTTACCAAGCGGGCCTTTTCATCATCCTCTTTAGGGAATTTTTTGATAGCCGCATCATTACGACGCCTATCTCTGTAAAATTTTCTTCCTTCTTTGGAAAGGCTCATAACTTTCACTATGACATCCTCCGTGATTTTGATGGTTGAACCCCCCATCACAATCTTTCCATTTCTCCATTTCTTTATAAAGTAGTTAGTGACCACAAAATATTTCCCCCGGAGTCTCTCCAGATACTTATCAAGACCTCCTTTCTTTAACAGACTCCATACTTTATCCTTTTTTTTCTAGCTTTCACAGGACGTAGGTTCCGTTCTCTTCCTATTATTGTGTTTGTTATTGTTGATTGATAAAGTTAATTTAGTATTTTCGATAAATGTTGAATTGTGTTTGACTGAGTTGACACCAAGTTTAATCAGAGAAAGTTTTTAAGGTACAGAGAATCAAGGATTACTGATTCATGCCCCTCTCCATAATCCAACAAGCTTACAATCCATTTGAAAAATTCTATCTCTACGAGTGAAAATTAAAATGAAATGAAAAATTTAACCCCTTTACAAACATTTTAAATTGCCTTGACAACTAGCCTTCAACAACATTAATTATTGTACTTCACATTAAATGAAGAATCCTCTGTTTTAATACCTGAACAAGTGTTTCTTGACCTCTATATGTCAACATTTATTTTAATGGTTATAATTAATTTTGGTTTTTTAATGGACATAAGGAGACAAATGTTACAACTCCTCTTACCATTAAATGATGAAGACACTATAACCTCTTGTTTGTTGATTTATTGCCAAAACTTATGTAGGAGAATGGGCGACCAATTTACATGGATATTTGGGACCATTGTCTATGCAACACTTGAAGTGACTCATTTACTGTAATTATTAACTAATTAATTTAAAATATAAATATAATAAATATATAAGATTCTTAATTAATTAATAATTATAGTAAATGAGTTGTTTTGGGGGTTGCATAGTGTTATCTCTAATGAGCATTTAAGGTTGTCATTAGTATCAAAGGTTTGTAAAGATATCGATCAATCACTTACATTGAGCTAATCGGTAACTAGAAGCAAGAAAGACTCATCGGTAAAGTAGTATACCAAGCAACAGATAGTTTACCGAGCACCAGTAGACAACGACACTGACAGATAGTAAACACCGAGTAGTTTATACAATGTTTATCGAGGATCACAAAAAATGGCATAGTAATCTGAAATGGCACATACTTCTATGCATACTGTTACAACGGTTCATAAAACATTTTACCAAGATCAAGGAATATTTAATGTAATGTCTTTCATTAAATGCAATGTATATCTTTTGTAATAGTTGATCTAGGTCATTATTGTACACCGTAGATCTTAGGGTTATGACTATGTTGTGTAACCTAATTTTGTTAAAGCGGCAAAAATAGAGCACTATATATTTGTGTGTTCACACCATTTTTGGTGTGAGCTGATATATGAATCACGAAGTACTTGAAGCAATTGCCTAACTTCAAGTCTATCAGTTAACAGAACATAACCGAGTACAAAGGAATTCAGATTGAGGAGAATCAAAAAAGGCTACCAAGCAATTCAGAGCAAAGATTCATCACAAGTAAGGTGATATTTAATCAGAGCTTATAGATCTATAGCAGACAAGTGAGTTATCAAATAGTAGATAATTACCTATTTCTTTCTTACAATTGTAATAGAGTTTTGGATAAAATCTCTTAACAAAGTAGACTTAACAGTCTTATGTAAATCTCTTAACCGAGTGCACACTTCATTAGTGTTGTTAAAATCCTATAACTAGGTAGATCTAACATGTCACTCCTAATAGGGTGAGATCACCAGAAGTGATCAAAACTTGTAGCCCTAACAGGAAAACCTTTTCTATCTGTAGTAGTGAAGAATTTGTGGGTGTCATCCCCACCGCAGTTTTTACCTTCTAACAAGGGTTTCTGCATTACCAAAATACTTGTGTCATGTGATTGTCATATTGATTTCATGTTATTTAATTTCATAAGTTAAATGAATGATTGATACATGCAGTTAGATTCAAGTTGTTTTGGTTGGTTATCACTGTTTACAATTATATATCTAAAAGGTTTACAAGTAAAGTTTTGAAGGCACTGATTCATCCCTCCCCTCTCAATACCTATCTCTCCTAATTCCAACAATTGGTATCAGAGCACAGTTCTCTTATTGAACAGTTTAACTACTGAAGGGTAAAGATCTAAGTCATGGAGAGATACAAGCTTGATAAGACTATTGAGAATTAGAAGTTTGTAGAATAGTACAAACAAGCTAAGGAAGGACTGAAGAAATTACTGGTTGAGAGAAAGAACCTAGCTATTCTACAGAATGAGATCGGTTACCATGAAGAACCTATTGATGAATTATTCGAGCATATTGGATCTAGTTATGGAAGCATCTTTGATGGATCTAAAAGCATAATCACTGATTTATTTGAAAAGAATCAACATTTAACTGATCAAGTGAAAGCACTACAAATCGGTCAAGAATCTCAGATGGTGAGAATGGTAGAAACAATGTATAATGCAAGACAAGCTGAGCAAGAAAGGAATCTGGCAATTGATGATCGAAGATAAATGACTGAACAACTTCAAGCTAAAGAGAGTGAGATACAAAGACTCACTGATCATCATTTCCAAGTAACTAATCAAATGATGACTATGAATCAAGAGGTAAGCTGAGTGAATGCAGAATTGTCAAGAAGACTAGAAGATGTTGCAAGACTCAGAGAAGAGAATGAGAAGTTGAGAAATGAAGTGAAAAATCAACAAGAGCAAAATGAAATGAAGAAACTTGCTGAGGATAGTTCTAAGAAGATTGATGACTTTTTGACTAATCAAAGAAGATTTGGGAGTAGAGTTGGAATAGGCTACATTGGTGAAGGAGAATCATAAAAACAAGCTGAAAAAGTCAACAACAATCCAAATCAGAAACCTAAAGTGTTGACATGTTATCACTGTGGCAAATCAGGACACACATCTAATGTGTGTAGAAGCAAAGCACAAGGTAAACTTCCTATCACTCCTAAGTTTAATAGATATTTCTATTACTGTGGTAAGTTTGGACATCCAGCATATGAGTGCAGAGCTAAACATAATGATATTGCTAACAATACCATTGTGGAGAAAATATGCTATACTTGTAATAAACATGGACACATTGCACGAGAGTGTAAGGCTAAGATGAAGCAAGTATGGACTCCTAAGTAGCAAACACAACGAAAGCCCTATCAATCGAAGAGACAAGGTAACTCTTATGTTTGGGATTATAATACATGGGCTAGCTGTACTACTTGTGGTAGATATGGACACATTGCAAAAAATTGTTATAGAAAGAGTTGGATTGGACAATCAAGAAGCTGGACAAGCACTGGAATGGCATGTATGCACTATCATAGGGTCAGCCATTTAAGCAAGAATTGTAGAGACCGAGCACCAGATGAAAACCATATATTTGAGAGTGGATATACTATCGCAGATATCATGAAGTTAAGGAACACTATGTGGAAGAAGGCATCTAATGAGAATGTTGAGCCAAGTAATGCGGTCGGTGAAACCTCGTCCACTGGATTGGGTGACATCAGTACCTCCACTTAAGGTGAAAAGGTATGTATGGGACTAACATTTCTAATGATCACATTTTACATACAGTTCCTTATACATGATGTACTAATACCAAATCAGCATGAATAAAGATGCACTATGGTTTATATGTTATGAGCTAACAATGTTATACAGTCGGTAAAAGAGAGACCGAGGTTTGGTTACCCGTTGGTAATCACTATTTAAGGTTAACCGAAAATGTGTATCAACTGATGAAGAAATCCTATGTTAACTGAGTGGACAAAACTTTTAGTTGTCACCGAGAAGACATTTGTTTCGTACCGAAAGTTAGGTCAAGCTTTTATTGCATGAAAGTTTGAGCGGGAATATCGAAAAGTCTATAAATACACAAGAATAGAGTTTATGGTTACATTGTGATTTCAAAGAGCGGAGATTTCACAGAGAAGAGTTCGAGCTAGAAGATTTTTAGAAGGATTCAAGACTACTTTAGATCAAACCGACATCACTCTTTGACGATTTTGAGTAAGTTCATTTGCTATCAAAACACCTTTTATCCTATTGCTTGCCAAAACCCTAGAATCAGTTTATGGCATCGACATCATCTGCAAGCAAATCACAAAGTATTGAGGAGGAAGTTAATCTGATCGTTAGGGAAAATTTTGATGAACCTAAGTTTAAACCACATCCCAAGGTCGTAGCACAAATAGATATAATGGGCACTTTTTCGAGCATACCAGATAGGGTTTTGTTGATAGAAGATGTAAGATCATACATTCATTGCAAAATTGGCAAAGTTAGAGATTTTGAAACTGTTGCAGCATATCAACAAATCTATGGCACCGATGGTAAATTGAGATCAGATTACAAGAAGATTGAGGAATCAGGGTTATTGTGTTTCACACACTTTCTACAATTACTTAAGACAGATTGGATCATAATCATTTTAAGCAGGTATCACAATGAAAATTCTGGTTGGATAAACCGATTGAGGTCAACAAGAAAATGATCAGTAGGGTCACTGGGCTCCCTACAACCAAAAAGGCTAAAGCCTTTCATAGTTTGTCATGACCGGATGTTGAGAAGAACAATGGAGCATAATGGGACAGTCGGGCACTGAATATTTTGACAATCAGAGACCTAGTAGTTAAGTTCACAGCACATGTGATCAGGTATAAGTTATTTCAATCAAGTAGACTCAACAGTGTACCCTGCAGTGCAGTAGACATGGCACACAAAATTGTGGTAAAAGGTCACTAGGTTGATCTTGCCGAGGTACTATTTCATCAACTTCAGAAAAATATGAAGACAATAAGGAAAAATAAGTCTAATACATGTAAGTTTGAATCAATACTTGTTTGCATATTTTTCTATCTACAAAAGTATGTACCTAGCATCAGTAAAGTAAATTGGAAACTAGATATACCGATAACAAAATAGACCAATGAAATGATGAATAAGTTAGGAGATAAGCTGAATATAGAGTTTGATGCATACTTCAAAGAGTTTCAGACTAAAATGCATAAAAGAAGCAGAATTATGAGTGAATTAGTTCAAAGATTTGAGAATGATATATGTTTTGTAGTCAACATAGATTATTCTTTGATAAAAGTAGTTGAACCTAGAATAAAATGGTTAACACCAACGGGTTATGAAATGAACCATGATTTCGCACTGAAATCTATCAATGCATTGCTTGCATTACCAAAAGATCTCATTGCCACTAGGTTCGGAGTATATGAAGAGGCAAAATCAAGAATTTCAACAAATATAGAGATCGGTAAAATATCTAAAAAGGTAAAGAAGATAAAGAAAAATATTACTGCTAAATATGGAGATGTGTCTGACACACCTAAGGAGACACCGGTTGAACAGGCAACCGAAGGTCAGTTACAGTTGGCTGAAAAACCACATGATAGTGAGGAGACCGAGTCTGATGAAGAAGAAGATCCCACACTGGTTCCTCCACCTAAAATTCCTATGAAGAAGCAGTCACCAGTACAAGAAGGCATGAAAACAAGATCATCCACTGCAGCTTCATCACCTGAGAAGAAAGAAGCAGAGAAAGTAACTAAACTAAGGGCAGCTACACCGACAAGGAAATATATCAAGAGAAAGAAAAAGGTTGTAGTTGAGGTGCCTAAGAAAAGGAGAAAATTGTTCAGAAGTAAAGAAGATCTTGAGGAGATAGAGATTGAAGATAATGTAAATCAATTCAAGGTGGTCAGTAACAAGGCAAAAACAATAGATGAAGTCATTGAAGACATTATTGAGCACGGTGATCTTACAGATCCCTTACTAGATAGATTTGACAAGCTGTCAAAAGAAGAGCAAACCAAGATAGAAGAGGCTGTCATCCAAATGATGATCAAATTCAAGAAAGTTCCAATGGAATTTGCCTGTGCAGTACCGAAGAAGTTGGATGACAATATTATTGAGAAATGGGCTATTGCACTAGACATCGAGAAAATAAAGAGAGAACGATCTCTAGTTCGAGCAACCCCACATCTAAGCTTTGGAAAAATTAGTGAGTACTTGACCAAATACCAAGCAAAATTTATGATCAAGAATAGAGCCTTGATGATAATGGATGAAAATGTAGTAGATATGGATACCACAACTGATTCTATGTGGACATCAATTCTTAAGGCTGAAGAAAAAGCTAAGCAAAAAGCATTTTTAAACCTGTCTAAGAAGAGACAAAATTCCAAAGGTAAAGGTATTTGTATTGATGAGGGAACATCAAAGAAATCAAAGAACACTGGTATATCAGTTACTGAGGTAATTGATATCACTGATCAAAAGGAAGAAATAAGTGTTTTGCAGGATGCACCGGATAAAGTTAAAATTCAACTAGAGAAGAAAATCGATGACGATGTACTCATTGAGGACATCACAAATGGTGATCCTGATGACAAAGATGATGAAGATGTAAATATTGCACCTAATCAAGATGAAGTACTACACACTGAATGTCTATTTACCTCACTATCGAGCAAACTTCCTGTACTTGTAGAAGAAGCCAAAATTCTTTCCCAAGTACAACCCGACGGCTCAGACCTCGAGCAAAACAAAGACATCATAGGACATCAAGACATTGAGAAATCAGAAGAGATAGATGAGTCTACACAAATAGAGGCACCTTCCACCGAGGCAAAAGGAATAGAAGAAACAAAGGAAATAGAGGTGATCCCACTTGACACCACATCTGAGACTCCCACTATATCAACCGAGACTACAACTACTGAGGAGCAGAAGAAGGAAGAACATTTGTTAACCGAGAAGGATACTCTGAAGACTGGAGATAAAACTATCGTTATTCTTGAGAAAAAGTCACCTCTAGCCCTAGAGAAGAAGAAGAAAAAGAAAAGAAAAGGGTCAGTCACCCTAGATGAAGTGATAATTATCCCTGAGTGTGACCCGAGGACCCTAAGCCCTGAAGACTTAAGCAAATATGGGGAATTATGTTCAAGAAAGGTAGCTCAAGAGAAGTTGAAGCAAGAACACAAATGAAAAGAGATCTTAACTGATGTGAGGGATATCCTACAATAGGTTGTACCTAAGGTGAATATTGATGAGGATACTCCTATCATAGATCAACTTGCTACACTTGCCGAGAAGATCAATGCCCCAGATGTTGATGCAGATAAATGAATTGAAGAAAGGGTAGAATCTAGGATACAACACAAACTAGCAGATAAAATAAGCCTAGAAGTGGCATTGAAGAAGGTCAAATTATTTGAGGTAATCACCGAGATAAAAACTATCACCCAGTTAATTTGTAACTTCTTACTGAAGCTTTGTACTATACACACCTTCACTGTTAAAGTCAGTGAGAAGATCAAAGGATTGGAAGCAAAAATACAGTTAAGTACAAATGCAACTATAACCGAGCCCACTGCTTTCTCTAAGCACATTCACTGAGTTCAGGAACTCTAGTGGTTGATAGAAGATTTGAAGAAACAAGAAGAGCACATAACAGATCAGGTTCCTAAGTTACAGAAAGAACTCCTACCATACCTAAAAAAAATTTAGGCACACATTGTCAAAGCCAAAAAGCTCGTTGCAACACCAGACATTTCAGTGTTAGATAACATCTTTGGCATGCATGCACAAGTCGGTCTTGAGCATATTGCTCTCACCAACTTGAAAGAGGAGTGGGACAACCTCTTGGAGTCAGTGAAGAAAACCCATCAGCATATTTTTGACAAGATGTGAGTATACTTCTTAAAATTTTGTATTTGGCATTACTATCAAAAAGGGGGAAAACAATGTATAAGTTTTATGCCAAATATGTACATAGTTGCTACATATACTACATATTACTGGGAGCATGCACCGTGGGGGAGTACTTAGTACTTAGAAATTTTTTGATATATGTATATGGCAGAGATATAGGTTATATAGAAAATTTTGTCTATATACATTAGAAGTTTTGATACTAATGCCAAAGGGGGAGATTGTTATCTCTAATGAGCATTTAAGGTTGTCATTAGTATCAAAGGTTTGTAAAGATATCAGTTGGTCACTTACATTGAACTAATTGGTAACTAAAAGCAAGACAGACTCGTCGGTAAAGCAGTATACTAAGCAGCAGACAGTTTACTGAGCACCAGCAGACACCGACACTGATAGACAGTAAACACTGAGCATCACAGTATACACCGAGCAATTTATACAGTGTTTACCAAGGATCACAGAAAATGGCATAGTAATCTGAAATGGAACATACTTCTATGCATATGGTTACAATGGTTCATAAAATGTTTTACCAAGATCGAGGAACATTTAATGTAATGATATTCATTAAATGCAATGTATATCTTTTGTAATAGTTGATCTAGGTCATTATTGTACACCGTAGATCTTAGGGTTATGACTATGTTGTGTAACCTAATTTTGTTAAAGCAGAAAAAATAGAACACTATATATTTGTGTGTTCACATCATTTTTGGTGTGAGCTGATATATGAATCACAGAGTACTTGAAGCAATTGCCTAACTTCAAGTCTATCAATTAACAGAGCAGAACTGAGTACAGAGGAATTCAGATTCAGGAGAATCAAAAAAGGCTATCAAGCAGTTCAGAGCAGAGATTCATCACAAGTAAGGTGATATTTAATCAGAGCTTATAGATCTGTAGTAGACAAGCGAGTTGTCAAATAGCAGATAATTACCTATTGCTTTATTACAATTGTAATAGAGTTTTGGATAAAATCTCTTAACAAAGTAGACTTAACAGTCTTATGTAAATCTCTTAACCGAGTTCACACTTCATTAGTGTTGTTAAAATCCTATGACTAGGTAGATCTAACATGTCACTCTTAACAGGGTGAGATCACCAGAAGTGATCAAAACTTGTAGCCCCAATAGGCAAACCTTTTCTATCTGCAGTAGTGAAGAATTTGTGGGTGTCATCCCCACCGCAATTTTTACCTTCTAACAAGGGTTTCTGCATTACCAAAATACTTGTGTCATGTGATTGTCATATTGATTTCATGTTATTTACTTTCATAAGTTAAATGAATGATTGATACATGTAGTTAGATTCAAGTTGTTTTGGTTGGTTATCACTATTTACAGTTATATATCTGAAAGGTTTACAAGTAAAGTTTTTGAAGGCACTGATTCACCCCTCCCCTCTCAGTACCTATCTCTCCTAATTCCAACACATATACATTGTCCATTTGCTTTGAAGTATTGGATTGATAATATTAATCCTTTTGATTGGGAGAAATGTATCAAACTATGTAATAAGAAGAGTAAATGACATTGGAGACAATTTTTATTGGATATGCTTTGATGGATGACGACAATAAACAAATTCTTTCTCAAAATCTGGCCAAACATAAAATAACTATCTAAGGATGCTAAAAAAGTAATCTAGTGTGTCTATTGGTCTAGGGAGTACTCTGTTAAACTTGGGTAGGAAATTTAGAAGGCTCAAGATGGTTTAAATCAATGGCCATAAAAGATTTTTTGAGACAAATGCATCTTACCAAAAGCGGGAAGTTTCTTGCGGACAATATTGCACAACAAAATCCTTACGAAAGATAGAATATGGTTGATTGGTATGAAAGGGAAAAGTAGATGTATTTTATGCCATGAGAGTGAAGAAATTGTAAGCCATTTTCTATTAACATGCTCATTCTAAGTTAAGTGTTAGGATTGAACACAACTGCAACTTGGGTGGAGCTCTCTTAGGGAGGATAATATTTTGGATTTTATTCTTAGTTGGTGTGCAAAAATGGATGGAATGCTTAGGGAGACATTTGAATTGTTTCCCCCTTGATGATAGTTTGGAAAATCTAGGGGTAAAACATAAGGATTTTCAGTGATCATAGCCTCTCTTCTTATGGGATAATTAGAATAATTGCTGAAGGAGTTTGTGAAGTAGTGAACATAAATAGGTTTCTTAAGGTCAAGACTCATTTAACAGGCTGGGGCATTATGATACATAAGAAGTGGGAGAAACCAAAACTTTTAGAGGTAAATATCTCGAACAAATTTCACAAGAGAGTTGAGGCTAAATGGTTTGGGCTTGGTGAAGGGAGGTATAAACTTAATTATGATGGCATAATGAAAGGGAATTAGGTCCTATCGGGATTAGTCGCATAATTAGAAATGATAGAGAAGAGTGTGCGTGGGGCTTGTACTCTAGAAAGCTGGGAGTTGCCACCAACAATGAAGCAAAATTTGAAGCTCTTGCTTGGGGTCTAAGAAGGGAATTAGGAATGTGGATATTAAAGGGGATTCCTAGATTTGCAATAATGTGCCTTGCAAAAATTATAGACAAATCTAGAAATTGAAACCATGGATCAAGAAGATTTGGAGTTGCTTGGACATAATTGGTAATTAAATTCCCTATCCCATGTGTACATGGAATCCAATATGGTAGTTGATTATCTTGCCAATAGGAGCATACACCAAGCATTCATTGAGGAAAATAGATGGCGCACTATCTCTTTCGAAATATTTGGGGGAATCTAATATGGCAGCTGATTATCTTGCCAATAGGAGTATACACCAAGCATTCATTAAGGAAAATAGATGGCGCACTCTCTTTCAAAATATTTGGGGGAATCCAATATGGTAGTTGATTATCTTGCCAATAGGAGCATACACCAAGCATTCATTGAGAAAAATAGATGGCGCACTATCTCTTTCAAAATATTTGGGGTAATCCAATATGGTAGCTAATTATCTTGCCAATAGGAGCATACACCAAGCATTCATTGAGGAAAATAGATGGCGCACTCTCTTTCAAAATATTTGGGGGAATCCAATATGGTAGCAAATTATCTTGCCAATAGGAGCATACACCAAGCATTCATTGAGGAAAATAGATGGCACACTATCTCTTTCAAAATATTTGGAGGAATCCAATATGGTAGTTGATTATCTTGCCAATAGGAGCATACAACAAGCATTCATTGAGGAAAATAGATGGCGCACTATCTCTTCCAAAATATTTGGGAGACATAGTGGATAAGGAAAGACCGGTCCGCAATGCTTGATCTTATGGGCTATCAAACATCTGGTATGATGGTGTTTGTTGTCCCAAATATTTTAGGCTCCCTGATCTAGAATGTCAACTGAAAGAAATGATTGGCTCATGGATCGATTATTGCCCATACTGATACTCACGTGATTACTATTTGATAGTTGATGACAATCATTCAAAGATGGGTTACATTGGAAAGAGGAACAAATGTCTAATATCTAAGTTTCTCTTTATATACTCTCCTCTAGTTTTAGTATGACATATGCTTGAGGAGGATGGCTAGCCACAAAGTATTTTGTGTTTGTTGCAGTTAACAAGAGGAAACATTAGATCGATAGTTCAGTCATATGTTCAAAATGGAGGAAGATGGTTTTATTCTCTATGATAAAGTAGGTTATTAGAGGACATACTCCCTAGGAAGGACACATTCATGCTAATTTTCCATTGGAGTTTCTCTTCACAAACTTTGACCAAGCTATGGGGTATACCCATCGGGCTACAATGTTTGCTCATTTTTTGGTTAAGCAAGAATTCATTTGGGTTAATGCCATATCTTTCTTGAAATTGATCACAAAAGTGGGTTTATGGTAGGGATCTTTGATGTTGAAGGTGTTAAGAAGAAGCAAATAGCGACACAAGCTATTGAGCTATTTCGTGAGAGGATTGATAAATGTCATATGGGAGCCTTTATGCCCAATTTCATCAATGTGCATGGGAATTTGTTTTTCCCAATTCAAATTGAGAGAATTTAAGAAATAGTGAATGGAATAAACTCTATCGTGTATGAAATGTAATTTTTAATGTTTTAGTTTTAATATAAGGAGTTATCCTTTCTGGTAGTAGTTATGTTGGAAACTAAAATTGAAGCAATTGTTGTATTTTCATTGATGTCAAACCTTAACTAGTAAGACTGTTCCTATTTAAGAAAGTACTATATCTATTTGATTGTTGAGAAGGATGTGGACAAAGTTGATAACAATAGCACCTAAGGAAAGATTGAGTTATCTTGATACTTCAATGGGTACTTAATTATATGACACAATGATAAGATAATGTATTACTTATCTAAGTAAAAAGGAAGACTAAACAAGTAGGCTTAACCAAGCAAAAGTGAAGAAATATAGTTTAAGCCGAGTGATGTTAGTGTCGACCGAGCTAGTATATGTCAAGTAAATTCAGTGTTGACCGAACATCAGTTAATTGCTAAGGAAGACAGTATTAGCCAAGGAAACAGTTTTAGTGGTGACTGAGCTTCCCAGTGAAGACCGAGAAGTTGAACATAGTATTGACCGAGCATCGGTATTTTACATTTGAGGAAGAATTCAGATTCCTAGCCGACATAGTTGAATTCTTGGATTATGTAAATCATGTTGACTTTATTTATTGATTGTATGGAAGCATTTAATGCACTGTAAAATGTTTTATTGTAAATTTATAAAGAGATTTGAGATGTTTCTAGAAGGATGGACGAAGAACATAAAGCTGGAAGGATTCGATGAATATGATCTAACCCTAAGATCTATGGAGGAGATTAAGTGGCAAAAGTTGTATTGACCTAATTGAGGAAGTATTAAGGAAACCTAAGCATGAGGTTGAAAAAAGAGGGATGTTGGAGTTATTGTTGATGTTTTTGACTGTATAAGAAGAAAAGGCTGAAGGAGAAGAAGTTGTGATTGCTTGAAGAGATTTTCGAGCAGATCAATGATGGATATGGAAATGGATCACAATCAATAAGCCAACATATGTGTATGAAATTGGATCTAATATTTGCAAAGTGAGTTGTATGTTTTTAGATCAATACTACTGTTACTTTCTAACCATTGTATCAGTCAAAATCCTTTTAACCAAGGTTGACCTAACAATCATTTGTATAAATCCTTTGAACAAGGTTGCATTCTAATGGAATGTATGTAAGTCGTATAACAAGGCGCACTTTTAACAAAGTGGTTTAAATCCTTTAACCAGGTCACACTTGACAGTGTGTTTGTAACCTTTGACAAGGTTGTCTTTTCACATAGCTCACTTCAGAAGAGTGAAAATATCAGTAACATGTTACAAAGTGGTTTTTCTCAAATTGAGTTTCCACTATAAATCCTGGTGTTAATATTTGTGTGAATGTTTTGGTTTGAACATTTTTGTGTTTTGCAAGTTAAATACTATTGGATAGTGGACTACACTGATATATGTTTCTATTATGTAGTCAGTAATGACCGAGTAGTTGTTGGTTGTTAGATCTGATTTATGGAAGAGTTTGAAAGTTTCTTTTATACATCTGGACTTGAGAACAACTAATTCACCCCCCCCTCTATTGTTCTAAATCATATTAAAAATTGGTATTAGAGCTATTGGTGCATATAGAGAACAAGTTTAAAGGTACTTGAAGTAATTGATCAGAATGTATAAGGAGGTACCGAAGCTAAATAAGGAGAAATTACCTGCATATAAAAGCTTGATGAAGCTGCATCTGGCCGGTATTGGCGATTCTACAAAGTATTATGTTGAGCATGACTATGTTACACTTGTTGCACCTCTGATTGCCGAGGAGATGAGAGTTAAACAAGAGCACAATAAAGCAATGTTGGAGATTGCATCTGCCCTAAGCTATCCAGAATTTGAAGACATCAAAGACTGCACAAATGCAAAGGAAATGTGGGACACTCTTGCATACATCTATGGTGGTGACATAAATGTGCTGAAAGCTAAAGCTGAGAGCCTAAGAGGTAAATTTGATGAAATGAAAATGTAAGATGGTGAGAATATTGCTCAATATTGTGGTAGAATAAAAGATGTTGTAAATGCTATTAGAGGAGCCAATGGAACTATTGAAGATTAAACTGTTATAGGAAAAGTATTGAGAACTTTGCGTCCTATTTATGCCATTAAAATTTTAGAAATTCAAGAATCTAGATGTAACCCTGGCAATGCTCTTACTTTGGAAAGTCTTGTTGGTAAGCTTATTGCTTTTGAGCTTTCTAACTATGATAACTTCACTATTGCTAATGTTGAATCTTCTTTTAAGTCACAAATGGTTCTGAGTAAGTCAAAGAAGGAAAAAGAAAGATGCATCAGTGAGAGTGAAAGTGAAAGTGACACATCTGATGAAGAACTAGAGGATCTTGAAACTCTTATGGCCAGAAGATTGAAAAGGGGAAAATGAAAGTATAAAGGTAAACTCCCTATCATATGTTTTTCATATAATAAAGTTGGTCATATAGCTGCAAGATGTCCTAACAGGGATGATAAGGATGAAGAAAGAGATAGAAAACATAAAGAAAAAAGAGAAGATAGAGATTACCGAAGGTGCAAGGACTACAAAGGGAAAGGTAAGAAATCCTGCTATATTGCTGAGGAAGAGACTGACAAAGAGACTGACACTGATAGTGATGATTTTGAAATTGAGGTAGTCTATGTTGCTATGAAAGGTGAGCTTGATGAGGATGAGAAAACTGCATTGATATCCTATGTGAACAAAAATGATAAGTGGATTATTGACAGTGGTTGTTCACACCACATGATTGGTGACAAAAGTAAGTTTGATACCTTAGATCATTATAAAGGTAGAAGTGTTAAATTTGGTAATGATGCACCATGTCCTATTAGGGGTAAAAGATTGATTAAGCTGACTGATAAGATCACTTGTGAAAATGCATATTAGGTTGAAGGTCTTAACTATAAGCTACTAAGTGTTGCACAACTTAATAGCACGGATTACCGAGTAGAATTTCATCACGGGAAGGCCAAAATATTTGATGCCATTGGTGAACTGATTGAAAGTGGAGAACAGACAAGAGGTAATTTTTTCTATCTAGACCTATCTGAAGAGACATGTATGATTGCACAACTTGATGATATATGGTTATGGCATAAGTGGCTATGTCATGTTAACTTTGATAATCTGGTAGAAATTAGTAAAAATAAGAAAGTGAGAGGATTGCCTAGATTGAAGAAACCTAAGAATGTAATGTGCAAATAATGTCAGTTGGGCAAGATGACAAAGTCTAGTTTCAAGAGCAAGACTTTTACTTTTGAGAATGCTTTAGATTTGGTTCATACTGACCTTTGTGGACCTATGGGTGTACAAAGCTATTGTGGTGCTAGATATTTTATCTTATTTGTTGATGATTACACCAGAATGATGACTGTAATGTTTCTAAAAGAAAAATCTGATGCTTTTCAATTTTTTAAGTGGTATTTGGCTAAGGTTGAAAAGGAGACAGGTAGGAACTTGAAGTGTCTAAGATTTGACTAAGGTGGAGAATTCATATCCAATGAGTTCAATCTATTTTGCAACGATAGAGGAATCAAAAGACAGATGTCTGCACCTAGAACACCTCCACAAAATGACATAGCAAAGAGAAGAAATAGATCTATCATGGATTGTGAAAGAACATTGATGATCGAAAAGAATGTTGCACAAAAGTACTGGAGAGAAGCTGCAAGTACAGCTATTTATACTCTTAACCGAGTACATATCAAAAAAGGTACAAATATCACACCTTATGAGTTATGGCACGGGTATGCACCTAATGTAAAGTACTTTAAAATTTTTGGAAGCAAATGCTATATACTAAAAGACAATAGGAATGAAAAATTTGATGCTAAAAGTGATGAGGGCATATTCCTAGGCTATTCCACAAAAAGTAAAGCTTACAAGTGTTTGAACTCTAACACTAACAAAATTGTGAAAAGTGTAAATTTCAAAGTTGATGAGGATGCAGAGAAAAATGAAGTTGAAAGCAAGAGAGAACTAGAGGATTACAGATCTTTTGTATATATAGAAGGAGAGGCAAGTGACAAACCTGCACCTGATGTAGAGTCTCGGGTAAGCAATGCCGAGCATCAGAGAAACTATGCCAAGCAACAAGAAGAACATGCCGAGCAATAGGAGGAAGCTGTCAAGTATCAGGAAGAGGTTGCCGAGCATTCAAAAGCTGAATCTGACAATCTTGTTGGTGAACCTGAAGAGCAAGAAGAAAGAAGAGCAGAACCTATTTTGGCACAATATGTAAGGAGACATCACAAGCCTAAACAAATCATTGGAGACAAGGATATTGGAGTTTTGACTAGAAGCAAGTTAAGAGACCCTACATGTTTACTGTGTGAATTCAAGCCTAAGACAACAAGGGAGGCATTGGAAAATGAAGATTGGATACAAGCAATGAATGAGGAGATAGACCAGATAGAGAAGAATGATACCTAGACTCTGGTGCTGAGACCAGAAAACAAAAATGTCATTAGAACAAAATGAGTGTTCATAAATAAACTGAATGAACATGGACAAATCACAAGGAACAAAGCAAAACTAGTATGCAAAGGCTACACACAAGAAGAAGGAATAGATTATGGGGAGACATTTGCCCCTGTAGCAAGATTGGAAGGAGTAAGAATTTTACTTGCATATGTTGCCTACAAAGATTTCAAGGTATACCAAATGGATGTCAAGTCTGCATTTTTAAATGGTATATTAGAAGAAGAAGTGTAAATTGAACAACCAGAAGGATTTGTTGATCCAAATAAGAGACACATGGTTTGCAAACTGAATAAGGCACTGTATGGATTAAAGCAAGCTCCCAGAGCATGGTATGAGAGGCTACACAACTACCTGATACAGATTGGATTCTCAAAGACAAATGACACAAGTAATCTGTAAATGAAAGATGAAGGTAAAGGAATCTTGTTGGCTAAGATTTTTGTAGATGATATTATATTTGGTGGACAAGATGCCCTGTGTAAGAAATTCTCAAATGAAATGCAAACTGAATTTGAAATGAGTATGTTTGGGGAGATCAAATTATTTGTTGGTTTACAAGTATATCAAATGGAGAAATGCATTTTCATTACCCAGTCTAAATATGTTCATGAGATACTGAAAACTTTTGGTATGGAGGATTCAAGGCCAATAAGCACTCCCATGGCTACTGAACAAAAATTATCTAGGAATGATGATGTTGCTGAAGTAAAAAAGACTTTGTATAGGTCCATGATTGGAAAACTATAGTATGTTGTTCACAACAGACCAGATATTGCTCTAGCAATTGGGATTGTGGCAAGATTCTCTGCCAATCCTAGGGAAACTCACATGATGACTGTCAAAAGGATAATGAGATATTTGAAAGGGACCGCCAATTATGGACTATACTACAAGAAGCATGAAAGATTTGAACTGAGAGTGTATACTAATGCTAATTGGGCAGGAAATGTGGATGACAGAAACAGTACTAGTGGTGGAGCTTTCTTTTTTGGATAGAGAGTAGTTTCCTGGACAAGTAAGAAACAAAATTGCATTTCCCAATCTACAGCTGAAGCCGAGTATGTGGCTACAACAGTGAACTGTTCAAACTTGGTATGGATAAAGCAATTGTTGGTAGGCATGAAAGAAGAGATCACTGAACCAGTTGTCATCTACTATGACAACACAAGTGCTATCAACATATCTAAGAATCCAGTGATGCACAAAAAGAACAAACACATCACCATCAAGTATCATTACTTGAGGGAATTGGTACAAGATAAAGAGGTCAGAATGGAATATGTGAATACAAAAGAACAACTAGCAGACATATTCACTAAAGCTTTACCTAAAGAAGCTCATGAATATCTGAGAGGACAATTACGGGTTCTTCCCCTAACTGAGGTTGCCTAGTCAAGCTAGGAGCACTGCATCAAATATGTTGCAAAGAGTATCTGACAAATTGACACAGAGAAAGGTCACACTTTAGGAGCAGCCTAGAGTTGTGAAAAGTACAGCAAAGCTGATAATCAGTCATAAGAAAAGATGACAGAGGGAGAAATATTGTTACTAAACTGACAAGATGACATCTACATTTGATGGATGTATGTTTTAGTTGTTGCTTTGGCATTATTGTCAAAGAGGGAGATGAACAAGATGAAAACACATGGTGAGATTTCATGGAAGATCAAGTAAGAGGGAGAGATTCAGAGGAAAGAATGTTACTGTGTGGATGGTTATATAAGCAAGGCTAATTGATTATGTATCAGAATGAAGCTAAAGATATTATAAATTTTTTTGATAGACAGATAAGTTTTGGATTGGTTGGTGATTCATGTGTTATTCATATGGTGTTGCCATCAATGCCAAAGAGGGAGATTAATGGAAACTGCAATTGAAACAATTGTTGTATTGTCATTGATATCAAACCTTAACTGGTAAGACTGTTGCTATTTAAGAAATTACTATATCTATTTGATTGTTGAGAAGGATGCACGGGCAAGGTTGATAACAATAGCACCTAAGGAAAGGTTGAGTTATCTTGATACTTCAATGGATACTTGATTATGTGGCACAATGATAAGATAATGTATTGCTTATCTAAGTAAAAAGGAAGACTAAACAAGTAGGTTTAACCGAGCAAAAGTGAAGAAATCTAGTTTAAGCCGAGTGATGTTAGTGTCGACCGAGCCAATATATGCCAAGTAAATTCAGTGTTGACCAAACATGAGTTAATTGCCGAGAAAGATAATATTAGCTGAGGAAATAGTTTTAGTGGTGATTGAGCTTCCCAGTGAAGACCGAGGAGTTGAACACAATATTGACCGAGCGTCATTATTTTACATTTGAGGAAGAATTCAGATTCTTAGCTGACATAGTTGAATTCTTGGATTATGTAAATCGTGTTGACTTTATTTATTGATTGTATGGAAGCATTTAATGCACTGTAAAATATTTTATTGTAAATCTATAAAGAGATTTGAGATGTTTCTAGAAGGATGGATGAAGAACATAAAGCTGGAAGGATTCGATGAATTTGACCTAACCCTAAGATCTACGAAGGAGATTAAGCGACAAAAGTTGTATTGACCTAATTGAGGAAGTATTAAGGAAACCTAAGCATGAGGTTGAAAAAAGAGGGATGTTGGAGTTATTGTTGATGTTATTGACTGTATAAGCAGAAAAGGCTGAAGGAGAAGTTGTGATTGCTTGAAGAGATTTTCGAGCAGATCAGTGATGGAGATGGAAATGGATCACAGTCAGTTCGCCAACATATGTATACGGAATTGGATCTGATATTTGCAAAGTGAGTTTTATGTTTTCAAATCAATACTACGGTTACTTTCTAACCATTGTATCAGTCAAAATCCTTTTAACCAAGGTTGACCTAACAATCATTTGTATAAATCATTTCAACAAGGTTGCATTCTAATGGAATGTATGTAAGTCCTATAACACGGCAAACTTTTAACAGAGTGGTTTAAATCCTTTAACCGGGTCACACTTGACAGTGTGTTTGTAACCTTTGATAGGGTTGGCTTTTCACAGAGCTCACTTTAGAAGAGTGAAAATATTAGTAACATGTTACAAAGTGGTTTTTCCCAAATTGAGTTTCCACTATAAATGTTGGTGTTAATGCTTGTGTGAATGTTTTGGTTTGAACATTTATATGTTTTGCAAGTTAAATACTATTGGATAGTGGACTGCATTGTTATATGTTTCTGTTATGTATTCAATAATGACCAAGTAGTTGTTGGTTGTTAGATATTATTTGTGGAAGAGTTTAAAATTTTTTTTTATACATCTGGACCTGAGAACAAGTGATTCACCCCCCCCCTCTATGTTGTTCTAAATCATATTAACAAGTTATTCAATTGATGCATGTTGAATTTTGAAATCCTATTTATAAATCTTAACAACCCAACCACTAAATTAGATCAATAAATTAATTCAAAAAAAATCAATTCAACTCTTCTTTATGAAATGCAAAACATAAAATATGAAAAGTTATACCATCAAATTTACAAAACGCTTGATTCCATTGTTCTTCTATCCTTTTAAGTATATATGTATATGTGTGTGTGATCTAATCTTTTTTTTCAATTATATATCTAAGATAAAATTAGAAAATGTCATGTGATGTATATGCATTTAAGTGTATGTATGATCTAATTTCTTTTTTCAATTATATATCCAAGATAAAATTAGAAAATGTCATCGTTAATTAATTATATATATATATATATATCCAAAATTGAACGGGTACTAGATCGAAAATTCTAATGAAAACACGTTTTGCACTTGGTCTTCCGAAGTCTTTCTCATCTTGACTTCTATTTTTGCGTTTTCAAGTGGGTATATTATATATTTTTAAAGCGGATGTAAGTGAACGCGCATCACGTCATGACAGTGAGTACGACGTTCGTAGCTTCTCTCCTCCTTCCTGTTAACGCGGGACATTCTCACTATTGCAGACTTTTCCTTGCTCCCTATTTTTCCTTGGATCCTGTTTCCTCCTAAATCCCTCTTTTTCCCATTTTATCGGACTTTTCTTTGTTCTTGTTTACACCTACTGCACTCCAAACTCATTACCATATAAAGCCCCCCATCTCTTGAGAATTGAAATGATCAAAGCACAACTTGGAAGAGATTTTGTATTGTTGAAGGAGAGGTCTAAGTTTAAATCTTTTACGGTTAGATATTTTTGATATATCGAGGGTCACATTGAGAGCATAGGATAGTCTCTAGATTAAAAATCATCCAAAGACTCAAAACAGATTGTTCTGTTATCTTAGATTATAAAAATTTCATTCCATTCCGAACCCAAAAAATAAAAAGAACAGAAAGCATGGATGCATACTTGCAGCCTACTTGTCCACAGTAAGTATGAGTTTGTTAATTATCATTTTGGGTTGCAATTTTAACATAGTAGGTTGGTAACACATAATACGTTTCTGTAGTTAACGAGGGATCAGTAGAACTAAGAAAAGAATTAGTTTCTAATGCATGTTAAACACTATCATGATGCAATTTTTGGTTGAATGTTCAAAAGAACTAAACAAATCTGAAACTTGTTCTAAAAAATTGAAGTGGGTTTAACCAAAAACGTATTGATTCTAATAGAATTTCAACTTTCCATTTGAATTTCGTAGGAAAAAATGTTATTTTTGAAATGCCCAGTTGGTGCTCATTGCTAGAGTGTTTGTTTTAGGTTCTCTGCTGGTCAAGAACAGGGAAATTTTCTTTCTTCTTGTGAAATCCTGGAACAAGCTTTGAAAGAGACACACAGTGTTTCTATGAACAATGCCAATACTTATTTTAGTCGGAATGAGTACAAAGGTGTGGAATTTGTGGCATTCCCTGCATTTTTTACAGGAGATATGGGTGTTGGAGATAGCCCATATGGAGAGTGCGATATCAGGAATGAGAACAACAAATTCTCTGATCGTCTCAAGGGTGATGACGATCAACCGGCTCTTGTTCATAGAGGAGTTCTCAATATATTCATTCATATTCTGCAAAATTCAGACTTGGAAACCCAGGTATGAAAACCCTTTCCTGTTATTTCATATATATATCAGAGCAATTAGTTGTGGAGGATAGGAATGTGTAATTGATTGTTCTTTGTTGGACTGTTGGCCATTTTCGCTTTGTAACTTTCTTTTGTGTGTATTAAATTTTTACCCCTTTTGTAAAAAAAGAATAAAAAATATGAAGTCTATGTTTTCTGTGTTAAATTTTTTATAGATCATTCAGAACTTAATCTAGGACCTTCCATTTGTTGTTGAAGTTTTCTATCTCTGAGTTATTGACTCTTTTGGGATCAGCCCATCTTTGAATAGGGTGGTTTACTTTCTAACAGCTCATAATAAGTCACTCTATAGAATACTCGGAGCTCCTAATCTGGCGTGACTCTGACATCATGTTAAGTTTTTCATGGACCAAAGATTCGAATCGAAGATCTTCCATTTGGTACTAAAGAACCAACCCATCTTTAATTCAGATATCTTATTTCCAATATTCTACCTAAGTAAAACCCTCTTTTATCTTTAGAAAGTTTTGCCCATTTATAACATGCTGTACTTAACTATGATCTTATTTATTGTAACCTCTTATTTAAGATTTCTTGTTCATGTCAAATGAACTAAAGATCTGTGCTAAACTATCTTTTAGAACTAATCTGTAAGTAGACAATTTGCCAGAATTATTAACCTTGAGCGCAAGCTTCTGGATTCAACCGCTCAGTATTTAAATCTTTCTTATTTTTCAGATCCCTCTGCAGCACGTATGATCAAGGTTTGAAACCTACCCGATCAGGGGATCCTCAGAGAAAACACTAGATATATGTTGTTGATTCTAGATAATTCATAATTGTTAAAATTTCATGGATTAATTAGCAAAAGACCTTTCATTTCTTGTCAGGGTGTTCTAACTTCTCCCACTACATCATCAGTCTTTTTTTTGTGATTAGTTCATTTTTGGTCCACGGGTGGTTCATCTTCCAAAACTCCATTTTGATCTATATTGTAGGTTCTCAGGTCTCCTAACTTGATCTGACTCTGTTGATCTGGATTTTGATAAACTCATAGTTATCAAGGAAACAGGTATTTGGAGATGTCCAAGACTTGGTATGACTAATTTTCAAAAATAGAAGACGGGGTACTTGAAGATGCTATTTTTTAATATAATTTAATTATTTTCAGATAATATTATTATACGGAATTTTGAAATCAAGAATAGTAGATCACTCATATGAGAATAGTAGATAGGAAAGGCAATTTCTCTTTAGACCATTACAGTGACAAGAAATCAGTCATACAATTATTTATGTCCTTCTCAAAAAATCTATATTGTCAAAGGATCTGATATGAATTTTTATCTCACCCAAAATATCAGCATAAAACATTATGCAGGCTTATTTTATTTATTTGCCTTCCTTTTTTTGACATGTTTTGCCCTAAGTTTTCTGGTGGGAGACATCAATTTCTATTAGGGAGACTTCAGATATGTTGGGAGATGGCAGCCAAAAGAACCCTGTGCATCGGAAAGTTTATGGAGACGTCTTCGATACTAGAGACGCATCTCCATCTCCAAGACGTGTCTCACGTGGTGGGAGATAGGTCTCCGCGTAACCTAGATAAACCAACTAAGAGTCGAAAATAGATCATCCCATTTACTATTTGAAATGTTCTATTACAGAACTACTGACCCTTCTATAACTGATCCATTTTTGGTTCAGAGGTGGCTCATCTTCCAACACTCTACTTTGATCCACATTGTAGGCGTTCAGGGCTCCTATCTTGACCTAAATCTGGTGACTTGAACTTTGATACCCTATTAAACTTTTCATGGACCAAATAGAATATGGACACAATATAATTTCATTCATAGAAGCCCCCACACTCAACAACCCTAAAGCACACAAGAACATAGGACCTCCTATTTGTTGTTTGGGATGCTCTGCTACCGAGCAACTGACCACTCTATAACTGATCCATCTTCAATTCAAGATAATTTATCTTCTAATAGAAGAGTACACAGAATTGCAGAATGTCCACTGTAGTTTTATGGTCATCTATTTTTATTTATGCAATTACCCACGCCTGTTCATTCTCATCATCTTTTATAATAACTTTTAATCTTTACAATTGTAAGTTTTCAAAACACTACAGGTCATTTAAAATGAACTGATTTAAAGTTCCTGCTACTTAAGAATCAATTTTATTTTATTCAGTAGATTTCCAAAGTTCCAAGCTTCAGATTTAAAGCTGTTTAATTTGTTTTTCTTATCAGATGGAGAATTTGTCAAGACAGAAAAAGGAACAACCCATTATATTTGTGGGTCAGTCTATAGGAGGTGCAGTTGCAACTCTGGCTACAATCTGCTTTCTGGATAGGAGGCTGAGAAACATCTATCCTTTATGCATTACATTTGGCTCTCCTTTGGTGGGAAATGCTGCTCTCAGAGAATCAATTGGTTACCAAGATTGGTCTGGAAGATTTTGTCATGTTGTTTCAAAACATGATGTTGTTCCTCGCATGCTCCTTGCACCATTTGAATCAATTGCACTGCATTTGATTTCAATTTTTCCCCAGAGAGGGAGTATAATGGGCAATGATTCTGATCCTCTACAAGCTTGCAGGAAACTTCTTGACAATCTCGAGTGCCTTGGAAAATCCGGCCCATATAAACCCTTTGGTATTTATATGTTCTGTTCAACCGAGGGAGTAGCTTGTATTGAGGACAGTCAAGCTGCCCTGGAGATGCTGATTTTAACTTTACAAAGCATAGAAGAAAATGGCATTGCAGAACAAAATGATATTGCCCATGCATTGATTTCAGAGCACACAAGCTATGGTGATAAGTTGAAAAATGTTTATGAGAGTGGATACACTACAAGAACTCCAAACATTGTCTCAAAATATTCCTTCGAGATGGGAATGGCACTGCAATTGGAATCCTCCGTTGAGATGGGAATAGCACTGCAATTAGAAGCCATGGGTTTTCAGACTCTGGTAATCTATCTCCCTTTTTTTTCAATTAATCGCTCATATAACTCTTAGTATTCAAATCGTATATGCAATATCTAGAAATTTAATTTTACTTTATATTTATTTAAGTATTTTTTTTTTCGAGTTTGCGGGCATTTCGTCAGAGATTAGCCTAGTCCAGGTATGTTCTTGCACTGTCTCAATCTTTTACAACTTTACAAAGGCATTCCCTAAAGAGGCTCAAATAAAAGGCAAATTCCAGGTGTTTCCCGTAGGGAAGTTATTGGATCCTCTTTAGAGTCTTAGACCAGGGATGCCAGGGGAGGGGAGCTAAGAGGAGAGGATAGGGGATTGATTTCATGATAATTAAAACATGATATCAATGCGTAGAGATTTTGAATGTTTCAGATTATATTTTACAATCTATTATTAGAATGAGTTAATCTAAAAAGAGAAGAGAGATAGATCATGAAGATTGATCTATCGATATTAGATCATGAAGATTGATCTATCGATATTATGATATGTTACACAAGCAAAACCTAAAAATCTTTGTATATAATGTCAATTAATATTAATTTTTTAAGTTAACTCCAGTCTGGGGGCGTGATCTTGTTCATTTGAGACTTAGGGGATGTGAACTGTGATACTGTATTCACCCAATTTGAAATTTTGGAAGTTCAATGAATTTTTTCTTTTTTCTTTAAAAGATAAGGTTCCTAGATGCGGTAGCTTCTTTGGAAGCTCTGTTTACTCTAATTATTCTATCTCAATGTGGTTTGTTGTATTTAGAAATTGAAACTGACGACTTTTACTGTTAAACAGACTAAATCCGCATTTGATGCCCTGAAAAAAGCTGCAGATTTGAAAAACAAGCATGACATGGACATTGAGGACCTAAATTCAGAGTTGAGCGAGAAACAAAGTAGAATGGCAGAGCTGGAATGGTACATTAAAACAGTCCAAGAAGGCGACAGCCGTGGCTCCTACGATGTTTTCAAAGTCCTGGGCAAATTTAGAGATTTTGATGTCAATCGGAAAAGGTTGGATCTACAAGATTTCTGGGATAAAATTGTTGATATGGTGAAGAACCATCAATTGCCCAGTGAGTTCCGATGCCAAAACAAATGGATCAATGCTGGCACTGCATACAGAAGACTTGTGGAGCCTCTGGACATTGCAGATTTCTATCATCTGCACAGCAACAGGGGAAGCTATCTCTCAATTGAGAACAGGCCGCTCCGTCATAGGGTTCTGGAAAAATGGCTGGATGATAAAAACCAAACTCGCATTGAAAGAGGTAAAGCGGGAAAGAAGCCCCGCACAAAGTTTGCATCTTTAACTGAGGACTCTTGTTTTTGGGCTCGAGTAGAAGAAGCTGATAAAGACTTGACAAATCTCCAGCAAGAGCAAACTGTCAATGCCCATCTCAAGAATAGCCTTAATGATTTTGAAGTTTATGTGTCGAAGATGATCGATGAGAAAAGTATTTCCATGGAGGTTTTCTTTGAAGAGAGCTGCTTCATGACATGGTGGAAAAAATACAGTGAGTTTCAACTGCAATACTCAGGGGAGTGGAAATCAAGCTCGCCTTTGCTCAAATCTATGGATAAAGAGAAATTAGGAGTTCCAAGGACAGGTTTTTGATTGAGTTTTGTCGTTTGTTAGAAGAAGTTTATTTCCATGGCCTTTCCCCTGCTCGGGAGTTCGGAAGACAGGTTTCTGATAAGTTTTATAATTTGTTATAAGTTTTTTAATTTCCATGGCCTTTTCTCTGCTTGGAAAGTAGTCTTTCTTTTTAATTGGAGTTCGGAAGACAGGTTCCTGATAAGCTCTATACTTTGTTAGGAGTTGTTTATGTCTGGCATTTTTTTCTGTTTAAAAAGTTGTATTCCTTTTTAATGTAAGTCCATGTTTGCTAGGTTTGTAATATTCTAAATAATAAGATTTGGGTTCAACCTAAAGTCTATAGAATTTTCTAAAGGTTATTTATGGTTGATTTTTCTATTATATTATTAGTATATTTCTTTTCCATCTCAATTAGTTTGTAATATTCAGAGAAATGAGATTCCAATTCTACTCAATTTCTATGGAGTTCTTTAAGGTTTTTATCTTTTATTTTTCTATCATATTATTAGTGTATTTCTTTTCAATTTGAATAAATTCGTATTATTTTAGAAGATTATGACATTTTATTATATGATTCTTATGATGCATAAATTAGAAATATGAGTTACTTTGAAATCTTAACCAATTTATGATGGGGTTTATTATTTACCATAGAGTGCTTATTTTAAGATAGAGAATAATGATAAGTTTAGTGTCAAATTAGATGTTAATTTATGCAATAACGGTTTATTATTTTTTACACATTGTAAGGAATTCTCAAGAGTAGCATTGGAAATTGTGCTCAAGTTGGATGCCGTCTATTTGGGGTTTTGTTGATGTCATTTTTGTACCACTACATAACATATAGCAATTGAATACTTGATATAGCATACCAAACACTCAACCCTCTCTTGAAAAGTAATTACTCATGAAGAACATGAGAAAACTCCAAGGTTCCTTACACTTGTGGATACTAACTCAGTTATATTAATGTGATTTGCTGGTTAGTCACGTAGATGGGCTTACGTTGTTCATTCAAAGATAACTTGGTGGTACTTCGCTTGCTTGACTTGTTCTTTTCTCCTTGATCACTTTCACTTTCAACTACTCCTACCACTAATTGCTTACTGCTCTACTACTACTCCTATGAATGAAGAAATTAGCAAATGGATGGGGATCCAACCAAATGAAAGCTTGCCTGCGGCGCTACCTCTGTTGGTGCGATGATTCAAAGGGATACTCTTAGAATTTTTACACTAACACCAATCTTCCAACCCAACTGGAAGTACAAGTGGAAAGATGAAATGCAAGTAGAACTTGGGAGTGATTGAACTAGATCACCACACAAGGCTTCCTAACAAGCCGCTAGGATGCCAGTGGCCTAGTATATAGATCCCTATCAAACATTCACTAATATCACCATACAACTAGCCATCTAATTCTACTCGAACAACATGAAATGAAATCCTACTTTAATTTGAGAGATGAGAAGAACCATGCAATACACCAAAATGATCATGTATATCCACCATGCAAGCCACAACAATGAATAGAGAACAATTTTGATAGTATTTTGGCAACAATTCTCCAACATAACTCCGCTTTACAAATGAGAACAGATGGCCTTATATAGAGGCTCAAAATTACAACGAGTGGCCAAGATTAAGGGGCAAAATCAAGGGCCAAGATTAAACCTTACAAACCCTAATTAGGGTTACCATCTTTGAACCAATTACATGAGGGCACCAACCTTGTGGGCTAATGAGAAAATTACAATAATCTATCAACCAATGAGAACATAGGACACTTGGCATGATTTGATTGCATGCACATGAAATTGCCACCTCATCAACCTTATCTTATAAATTTATTTCACTAGTACAAAAACAGCAAAATTAGACTAAAAAAACTACTAAAAATCACATATAGATGACCAATTTTGATCACATGACTAGTAATAGTTTATTGCCAGTCATTTGTAACACCACCAAATTTGTGACTAAACAAATTTTAGTCATTTGTTGGTTGTTTTGAATGATCAATTTGGTAGTATTTTTACTCATTAATTTAGTCATTTGTTGTTGTTAATTGGTCATTCATTTAATCTTGATAGTCATTTATTTAATCATTAAAATCATTAATTTGTGTCAATTGGTAATATATTTAATCATTTGTATCAACTAATTTCCATCCATTGGTAGTATATTTGATCATTTTAATCATTAATTTAGTCAATGTTGTTAATAATTAGTCATTTATTTAATCACATTAACACTTAATTGATATCTATTGGTAATACATTTAGTCATTTGTATCAACTAATTTCCATCCATTGGTAGTATATTTGATCATTTTAATAATTAATTTAGTCAACGTTGTTAATAATTAGTCATTTATTTAATCATGATAACAATTAATTGATATCGATTGGTAACATATTTAGTCATTGTCACTCTTATGTTTCCATCTACTAATAGTATATTTAATCACTATTATATTTTGGTTCTCATTAATTGGTATTAAATTTAGTTGTGATATAAATAATGTATTAAATTACATAAATTTAATAATGCAAAAAAGGCATATATTAAACTTGAAGTAAACCATAAAAGAAATTAAAAATATATTAACATATACAAACAATATTCAACATCATGAGAAAGAAAGGTAATCTGCAATTTAAAAATATAATATGTATCAAGTAATAAAATGTCAACGTTGAGAGTATACATAATTATATCTAAAAATATCAAAGTTATTAAGAGTTTCCAACTCATTAAATACACCATGAATGTCTAGTATCTAGTGCATGATAAACATCAACTAATTCATTTTCTCCAAAAAAATTATTGGCCACCGTGCAAAGGATCCTTCTTTCTCTTTTAGACGGATCGCTCCATCTAGTTTGTCTTCATAAACAAGTGGTACGTTACTTGTGACCCTCACAAGTTCTACATTTGCATCACTCGTTCCTTTCAAGTTTTCTCCATGTATGATAGATAGTGAATGGATCCACCCAACACCAACAGCAACACTATCAAATGGATCCAACACTCTGACTTTATCTCCTTCTTGGAGTTCATGAATATTTTTCTGCAAAGACAAAAAGTGCATAGGTAATTATGTGACTTATTAACATAATAATTATCACATAGGTAAACATTTGACTTATTAACATAATAAAACAACCATTACTTGGTCAAATAGTACTTGCATGTGTTAAAACAAATACCATGAAATACACAACAATAAATAAAACTCACCTTGCTTTTAACATGAAGTCTTCTTTGAATATCATATAGATCCTCATCCAGTTCAACATGTTCACTATCAACATCCTTCTCAAATTGTGGAGCTTTATAGATAGGTCTATTGAGAGTGTCTTTCCCTGTATGCACAGTAGACTGAAGAGAAAACAAGTACAAGTCATATGCTGGAAGAGGGTATGATATGTAAACCTTGGCAAGAAATAAGTACAATTCTAAATTGTGCAATGAAGATAGCTAATAAATATTGTGACAAATTAACTTACATCTGGAAAAATGCAAAATGTATAATTATTTGTTTAAAATAACATTTCAAGCATGAAGATTAGGATAGATAATTGACAACTATTACATTACCTCAACTTTACCACAACTATAACTGTGTTGATCCACATTCATGTCCACTAATTCATCAAAATCGCTGTCAATATCAACAGCTTTGTTGGCATCAAAGCATTTTTGTGCAGCTTTGATAGAATTGCTCTGCACGTGGTTAAATTGTTAGTAGATAGATCAATGCAATGATAGATTAAATGCAATGGTGGTATTTTCTTCCATGTCCTACCCTATAGGCATATATAAAATAAAATCATTGAAAATAGAAATCATTCCTTCATAATGATATTAAACCATGTTTGTTACAGCATGATAAGTTGTAACAACTCCAAAATATAGGCATACACTAAAATAACATTATAATTAAAGCATAAATGGCTTAGAAGATAAGCATACCTTAGTATTGAATATCCAGTTATTAGTTGCCTTATTAACACCTATATTTGGAGATAAGTGAAAGCAAGCGCATTAAAAAGAGATACCAAATATCTATTAAATTGAGTGATAAGCATATATAATAATTCAAATATAATAAGATAGTGAGAAATGACCTGTGGAGCCTCGTTTCTTCTTAACCGTAAAATTCTCTTTAAGTCCTTGACCATCTTTTCCCAAGCCTTCACCTTCTTTCCAAACCTTGCAAAGAACAAGCAGAGGGGAAAAAATGAGAAACTTACATAAGACATGCAAAAAACAATATGTACTTACCTTTTAGAACCCATAACATAAACTTAAGTTCAAATATAGACAACAACATAATAGAAGATGGTCAGAGTCATGGGTTTCCTGATGAAGTCGTAGATTACTCATCTCAATATGAAGTCGTAGAGATTACTTAGATTACTTGTCTCAATATAAAGTCGTAGAGGGATGTTGTTGTTTAGAAGTCGAGAAAGCAATTCAAACATACTAGCAGTAGACATACTAATAGACAAAAAGAGGATGAATCTTCTTTGCTTACCCATAATCTTCTTTGCCTATGAGCTCAGCCTTTGACACAACACAACAGAGAATGCTATTGATTAATCAAATACTATGAAGGGGTCACATAATTTGTAGTTTAAAAAAATACTGCACTAATACCGTTTATATCCGCAAGTATATCCTTATTTGCCATTAACTTTATGGCACTAAGCCATTACACTCTTTGTCTATTGCAATCCCACCATTACAATATCTCATTAATACTATTTACGCATATCACATCTATGCTTTGCCATTTCTTTATATATAAGACTTAGGATATATAAATTTATAATGCAATATCTGTAATAGAGCTGCTCTGTTCTTTGCTAAACTGACCATATCTTTTGCTGAAGCATGACGAAGTCCGGGGAGGACAGTCATAGAGATTTGTCATAGTTGACCTGGGAAGGTTACAGGAGGAACTAAGTAAGATACCAGGTGAGCCTAACCAACACCAGATAGAATAATAACGGAGACAGACCAGATGGGCCAGAGGTATATTACAAGCCAAGAGTTCAAAATTTCAAATAATAAAGGCACCTGGTGGACTATTGCAAATGAAGAATGATCCAACTCTCCACATACACCAGGTGAGCCTAAGAAACACAAGAAAGACTAATAAAAGAGACAGACCAGACAGGCAAAAGGTACATTACAAGCCAAGAGTTCTCCTAGTGGACTATAGAAAAGTTGGAACGATCCAACTCTTCAAATATGAGTTGATTCATATAACCCCAAAAAAGTTCAAATAAAAACTTTGGAAAAGAAAACAAGTAATAGATATGAAAGAAGATTCAAGAATAGAGTTCCCCATTACGCACACACCTCTGAAGATCACATATACTTTCATCAGTTTGAGCACATTACAATGTCAGTAAAGATTGAATGCAATGTATAAGCAATTATTTGAACCTACACACTGAGTAGGTAAACCAGGCCGAATCCATAGAGATGATCAACACCAATGAAATTTATAAGTAAAGCAATAGAAATGTGCACCCAAGGGGTAATGGTTGGATTAAGCAGTTAAAAACAAATGATAAAATTAACACTAAAGAAAGAAATTGATGACTTATTCCACCCAACCACACAAGTGAGATTATCTACAAAACAAATCTCAAAGTAACTCACAACCTTCACAATATTCATCATGGATAAAATTTTGCAACTTCGTCCAAAATTTACAAGTAAAAGAAAGCATATGAAAATTCATACAAAAGCAACTGAATATAAATTTAACGAGAGTGTTGGTCTGAACAAATTGGACAGAGAATTTACAAACAAAATATTAGGCAGCAGAGAACATTAAGTGGGTACACAGACAGAACAAGTTATAAGACATCACTCTAAAAAATAACATGTATTAGACTGAAAATGGTCAAAAATATAGAAATGCTCTCAATTGGAATCCACATACAAAACACAGTGTTAGAAAAATTTCTGTATCCATAAATTATAACTGTAAATTGAACCAAAAATTAAGATGCGTAAATATGAATTAATGATGCAGCCTACAGCATTGTAATAGAAGGATAATTATTCAATAGCCTAGCCCCCTACTCATTTCCCAAAAAAAAAGAAATGACTAAATCTATCACTTTATAACTGGAAAGATGCACACACACGCAGGATATTAGGTAGCAGAGGAAAAAAGAGCTTGGGAAACCATGTTCTAATCTTATGTAAGATAAGAAAGGAGATTGCAATATTCATGACATTGGCAGAGCTGCAAAAGATCAGAGATGAAGAACTAGCACCCAGACTTGCTGCTCATGCCTCCTCCGCACAATTTGGTCCCAACAGTTCATCTTCCAGCAACAACGAAGATGATAGAGATAGTGACCAGGTTGGTGCAGATATAGATGATAATCTTGTACAGGAGTGAGCGCATGTGCCTGATAATAACTATGGATGATCTACGGCTTAGATGGTCTGATGGACCAACTCCCTGGACAGCTTGGTTCAAGACAGAATAGTTATCTTATGCATTGTCATTTTTGATATACTATGACCGATGATATTGTAAATTTTGTTTTTTGTTCCAGCACCCCACTGATGATGCATTAAGGTATTTGGTATGGGGGGTGGTTGTTGTTTTGACTTATAGCCTCTTATACTGCAATATGTACTCGAATACTTTGTTATGGTCTGCAACTTATATTTAATAGAAAAATAAATCTGTTTATAATTTATATTGCTTCCAGGAGGTTAAAGGGCTGACTAACTTGCAAGAGGAGTCAAGGTGGAGCAAGATTCATTTCCTTGAAAAGAAGAAGAGAAGCAGCAGGAGGTAGGCAATGGATGTTTTTCCATATTGATATAGGGCTTCAATATCTATATATATATGCATGTATGTATGTATGTATCCAGCCATATATGCAGGAATTTATTTCTATCCGTAAGCAGCTAGTTTATTGCTTATTTTATTGTGACATTTTCTGACTAAAAGATCGGAGTCTGATTTTTAAATGAAGAATATAATTGTGATGCTTGTGGGGAAATCTCTTATATTGGCCATTCATCTCTTTCATTTGAGTTGGGCAAGTCTCTTTGGGAGTGAAACTCTTGTTAAGTGTTTTAAAAATCTGCTAAATAATTGATTTTATTGCCCTATGGTTTCATGGTGATTACCAGCACTTCTATGATAGAATAATTAGAATGGTTTTCTGATGTCACAGTGCAAGACAAATTTCACAGTTGGTTTATCTAGCTTATGCCTTTAATATTGTAATTGCATAGAGTTGGAGGAGTTGAACTAATGAATGGCAATGTCATTCAAATTTTATTGTAATGCCTATTAGGTGTTGTCAAACACCAGATCTTTTGTTGAGGGTTTGATATACCTGTCAAAAGTGTAATATTCAAGATAGTATAACTATTCAAGTAATGGGTTGAGAAATATGTTACTAAATATCCCTGAAATATGTTACTCATTTTAGCATGGATTTACCTAACTAAATATCCCTAGGACCTTAAAAATTTGAGTGAGTAGGGGAATTAAAACCAAATTTAATAAAGTAGATTTCAAAAATTTGATTCATTAGTGAAATTGGGATTGCTTTCGTATGTGTGATGGTAATTTTCATTCTGATTTTTATGCAATTATTATTTTCCCATATGTAAGTTTTACCCAGAATAAATTGTAGATTAATGATGGACACAACAAAAACAAAATGACATGGAGAAGGTTCAGTAGATAAGGCTTATGTTACTAGCTTGATATAGAATGATTCCTATTGGAGAGGATCTAGGCTTCCTCAAGAGTTGCACTGTGTTTTATTGTGTACTTGAATATTGGTGAATGCTTTTTAATAATTCTTCAACTGCTATTTCTTGGTATATTGCAGATTCCTTATTGCCCAAGTTTGAGCTGGAGTGTAGATGGAAGTAAATTGTTTACTGGTTAACACATTTAAAAGTCAGAGTCTGGGGAATCGAACATATTTGAATTCAAAGCAGTAGAGTTGTATGCAAGCTTGAACGTCTGTGACAATTATTTAAAAGCTCGAATTTGTTTGGGTAGAGTAGGGCTTACTATTTTTGCTTTTGAATTTTGATAGCTCTAGCAGAGTTTTTTCTGATATGCAATGAAAGATAAAAACATCAAGAGAAAAACATCAAAATTTACACGTGCAAGAGAAAAACATCAAAATTTCACTCCAAACACACAGCCAGAACTTTCTTTTCACTTCTCATCCATACAATGATGTTTCTCAAAGCTTCATAACACTAAAAGCAAGCTTTCCTATCAATTTGGGTCATTAATGAGCCATTGAGAGCTCATGGAGGACAAATGCTATGAAATTTGCACAATTTTTGCAAAAAGTTGCAACTATGTAACTTTTGTTGCATATTTCTCTCCACCCATGAAACTGAAGCATCTAATGAATGCCCTCGACCCAAAATGATAGAAGACAACTTATTTACTCACAACTACTTTAACCAACTAGACATCATAAAGACACCTTATCACACTTAACTTTACAAGTGACCCTAGTGTACCTAGGTGCCCACTTGGAGTTCAAACTCACTTTATTGACTCCTTGGTGCAGAGCACCTAACAAAAAGGAATGAATTTGATTGTTTTGTGAGCAAACATGTTATTTTGTGTTGTTGTGATGTCATATTCATAGATTGAAGCCATCGGGATGCCTGTAAGGGCCAAATTGCCCAAGAGTTAAAGGAAGTCAATGGTTGGTCAAAATAGGTCAAACTCATGTAGAAGGGGTTTATTATGTTTACTTAGTCATTTCATGCATATTGGAATTGATTTGGGGTCATACAAGTAGTCCTTGAGCAAAAATGCAACTTGGTGCAAAAGTTGCTTGCAACTTTGAAAAGTTGCAAAAGTTGCATTTTGCAACTTTTTCTTGCAACTTTGAAATTGAATTGGTTATGGCATGTAACCAATCCCAAATTTCTATATGAGTAATTGGAAATTTTTTTCAGATGGTTAATGAAGTAATTGAAGGATTTTTGCAATTACCCTACTGTTGTACGAACTGTAACTGTGTTAATTCTCTGATGGTACGGCTCTGTACGGCCTATACAGATTGGGAGTGATGTTTTGATCTTACAGTTAGATAGAGTTTTGTTTTCTCTTTCAAGTTCACTTTGAATCATTATCTAACTCTAGATACTTTGCAAGTTATACCAGTTTTAAGGTCACTGCCTGGCAATCAATAGGCTTTAGACCTAACAGAGGGAAAATGCTTGGAACTGTGGAATCCACTAGTAGATCTTGATGAAACTTTGGGGATTCCTAGTTCCATGGCAGTCCTAAATAATTGTATAGTTTTTATTCCATTTGCAAAGGTCCTTCTAATTTTAAAATGAAGCCCTAGGCTGGCTAAGTGAGGAACAATGAGCCAGGGTCAGACAGACAGTTAATTTCTTGGCCACATTCACGATTGATTTCATGAAACTAATGATATGGTTGGATAGGGTGTTGAAATACATTTCTAATGGTATATGGTGCAGGTGTGTTGGTGATGTTTTGATAGGCCTTTGAAGTGGAAAATTGTTTGCAGGTATGAAGTGTTGGAGACAAGCCCTCAACTAGGGCCTAGTAGTTTTGTACGTTGTGAGTGTGGCAAAGAACTTAAACTTTGGCATTTGGAAGAACAAAAGGATTGGTTTAAGATTTCCCAATTTTTTTATGGAGTTGTTTGAGAGTTTTGAGAAATAAAACTTAAAGTTGGTGAAACTGTCACAGGAAAACCCTTGCTACACTGCCCTCAACTAGGGCCTGATGGTAGAGAGGGCTAGGGGTGTGATAGAAGTTTATAATTTTGGATTTGGGGAGGCAAGACACAGTACTTGAAGATTCCAACACATGTTGGTGAGGTCACTAAGGGGAATTATAGACTAAGACCCAAAAATAGTCATACTACCAGTTAGGAAACCTGTTAGTCTTTACACTATTTGGAATAGTATCAAGGGTACTTAATGTCTGCATGTACTTGCTAGAGAAGATGTTGGAGGTGGATTTGGGGATCAGTGAAAGGTGTTAGGGGTCTTATGGGTAACTTGGAAGTATAAACATAGCAGGGGGGTAAAGGTACTTGAAGAAGGGTTGTAGAGTCCTTAGTAAAGAAGGGCTAGTTGATGAGATTGGGGTAAGAATCCACATTAAAGAAGTCATCATACCTTGGAGGTAGGTGACAGGGAAGGACTTAGGAAGTCCTTGGGTGGATGAATAAGGGATCCATTGGATGGACCTAGGAAGATTAGATAACAAAGTGTGAAAGGTAACCCTTGTACCTAGGACCCTTTGCATCACTCCTATTGACAACTAAGGTCCTAATCCACATGGATTGACTGGTGTAGGAGCACCAAGGCCATGAAGGCACACTAGGGTCACTATGGATCCTAGGAAGATGAAGGCATGACCATCAAGGGTCATTTGGAAATGTAATAGACCATGATTGGTCATTTAATGATGTTTAATCATGTTTGTAATGTTTATTGACCATTTTGTGTGCTATGATCATAAACAAGTTTTGGAAGCCATTGATTGGCTTATTAACTTAGAGATCAATCATTCATGATTGTAACATGGTCAATAGAGCCATTGAAATGATGTAAATGCACTAAATGTGCTAAAAGTTGTAACATTGCCTTATTGGCAAAATCTGGCCTAATGAGGGCTAGTAATGAGTTTGAGGGTTAGTCAAGCCCTAATACATTAGGATTGAATCCTAAAAGGTCCTTTAGAAGCTATTTTAATAATACAAATGCAAAGGAGGATGTAATAGTCGAGTTGACAAGGGTAGTTGTCGACTTGACAACTTTTTAAAGTTGTAATTAGTGTAACAGTCGGTTTTGGGACTGTTGTAGGTAGTTTGGAAGTTAGTTATATGTGGTTGGTTGTTTTCCTTCATTGAGAACAAGTTAAATATATTGTAAACAATCCAATGAAGGTGTGGAAGTCGATATAATAGGTTTGGAGATCAATGAAGTTGTTTTTCTGCATTTTCCATGTTTTGACAGTTATAATAGGTCTCGGTGCAGAGACCATAAATTTCGTTTGCACCGTTGGATTTCTTTGATTTTGAAATATGTTTTACAAAACCTAATTACGCAGCTTCTGACCCAAGCGATTTCAAACATATAAACGGAGTCAAAATTTATTAGATACGGAGTAGATGTATATCAAAACTATTTTCTTTCTCTGAGTCTGCACGATCAGTAGGTTTATAATTTGGGGTTTCAAATGAAGCTTTAGAACCCTAATATTTTTTTTGGTTATAGTTTTTTATGTTACCAAAAACTTTCTTTCTTTCCAAAAAAATTCATCTTGTCATCTTGAAGGTTAAATAAATCCATCTCATAAAATTGTCCTGAGACAGAAGGAAATTAGCATAGGTTGCATTTACCATGGTTGGAGTGTTGTTTTCATGGTGTTGAGAATTCCTTGGGATGGGATTTAGAAACCTATCAGATGTTAGGACTCTTGATTCCACATTAAAGGAATCCTTTGCATCATTGACCCTTAACAACACCTACACACACTTGTATCAATCAACCATCAAAATCAGCCATCAAGTATCAATCAAGCCAACTTGCAATTATGTGTGCTCTGTTTTAAATATGCTTTAATTCAGAATATCAAACATTTAGAATACCATGGATACCAAGGTAGCTTGTTTACCTCAGTGAAACAACTTAGCAATCCCCAAGATAGTGAGATCTCAATCTAAAATTGCCATGGTATAGTTCAAGATTGCATACCAACAACTTGAAATATTAAGCAGATGCCTAAATGCACCACTGGAATCATACATCACAAAGAACATCAGATATGTGCATAATGAATTTGAGCTTCTAATGAATTTTAGTTATATAGCTAGCAACAATTTAACACCAATAGTCTTATCTCAAGAATGAAACAGAGAAAGATTCGAGAGGTGGTGGCATGTAGAGATCCAAATGTCCTTCCATGATAGATACAACTTTGCTCATCTTAGGCCTCAGGAGTATATTAATTAATCACTCCCCTATTTTTCTATAAAGGGGAAACCAAGACCATATTAGTATATAGATATAGTTAGATTTTGCTTGACTAAAATAGAAACTCAATTGCACCTATGTTTTTAAATTAATACAAAGATCAAGCTATTCTGTCCATTTATTGTCGAGTTAAAGGTATTCTCTTGTTCGACTAGTCCTTCATAATTATTGATTTGAAAGCAATTGTCATCTTGTAATACTTGCATGGAAAGATTACTTGTCCTTCATTTCTATCTGATTATCAGGAAGCAGAAGCAAAGTTCCTGTCATGTTTCCTGTCTAATTGGTTTTCTGCAAGATAAATTAAATTTAATTAGACTAGCTAATATGTTGTGTATTTAATCATTTTGCATTAATAGTATTTGATGGTTGATAGAGTAGGATACAAAATTGCCTTATATAGTTGTAGATAGGGTTCAATACAAAGTGACTGAGTTGCCTAATCTTGATAAGGGACCGGTCTACTATTATTTCAAAAAGTAAAGTTTTAATCATTACCAACTTTCATTTCATAATCAACAATAATAGATGGAAGAGTTAAAAGTTTGAGATAAGGAGTAAAGTAGAAAAAGAAAGATTGCTTTCAATTCTCATGCAAAATTGGAATCATCAATATAGATGAGTAATTAAACCTGCCATAAGCACATTGAAGTAATTATCTAAAGAAGTCATGAGAGCATTAGCTGCACTCACCTTGGTGGGGCAGAGCCAGAAGTACGAAGGAATTTGATCACTTTGATCATTGTTATTTGTTGACTAGAATTTATGAACCCCACCATAAGACTTGACATATCTTAAAGGTTTTGCAATCTGTGGTTTTGGGGACCAACAATGACAATGGAGGTTTCAAAAGATAAGCAGTCAAATTGCTAAAGACCGGTACTGTGGAAAACAAAAAATCAGAGAAAGCATGCAAGACACTGCTTATTTACCAAATCAGATAAGATTCCATCCCTCAGTGGATACATGGAGCTCCAGAAGAAAGTTGAGATGTTACAAAGAGACTTGGGTTTACAAGAAGGAAAGCAACACACTATAAAACCAAGATGGAACTTCACAATTGAAGTGGCAAGATACAATGTAACACCTTTTGCCATTGATCCACCACTTGGCTGGAATGACATGTATACAATGAATGAAAGCAAAAAATTTTTATTGAAAGATGAATTTTATGGATAATATTATATTTATTAAGTTTATCATGGAATTTTGCTATGGAACAGTAAACCTGATTGATTCTGTAGACTTTGCAGACTATGTGTCACGACCTGACAAAATTAGCGCTGCAGAGGTAAGTCTTTTTAAACTTCTAATTGATTTTATCTATTATATACATAGTTGGGCCATCTGGGGAGGTGTTATGCACCAGGTGATTCTCTACAGCCATTTAAAGCTTCCTAGTGCTTATGCTTTTTGACAACCATTAACAATGCAGATAGCTGCCATATGCCAAGAAGCTGGCATGCATGCAGTTCGAAAAAATCATTTTGTGATTCTTCCTAAGGATTTTGAGAAGGGCTATAGGGCTAATGTTAAGAAACCTGACATAGATTTTGAATTTTACAAGTAGGGAGAAGGTTTTGATGTTTGGAAGGTTTGATGGCAAGCATTTAAAGATATTTGCAATTTCAGCCTATTCGGTTGTAGACTTTAATAAATCCAATTTGATGGCTTTATTCAAACAGAAAAAACAAATTTATTTCCAGTTAATACAGACCATATTGAGCTGGAGAACAATTAGCACATCAGTATGCTTCATTAAGATTTTATTTCACCAGCTATGTAATTATGGAAACATGGAATATTTGTTTGTAAGGTCTTCAAGTGAAATGCATAAATGCCATCTCAATCTATGTTGATTTTTGTAACTTGACTATTTTATTATAGCAATTGGTAGATTTTAGAATGGTGCGATTATATTCTTAATAAATATTTATAGGTTATTTTAATTTAATCCCTTGGACAACATGTTTTGTTGATTTTTTATAGTAGTGTAAAGCCAAAGACAAAAAAATTTATTAATTGAATCTCTCCAAAAGTCAATTTTTTGAATTGCATATAGTTTTCTACTTTTTATTTTTACTGGCAGACTTCTGGATTAGATTGTGTGTCTAATTTTAGCATCAATGTTTTGAATCACATTACGTGATCCATCATCAGGATGAGAGAGAGCACAGGAAATAGAGAAATCTCAAAAGGTTGCATCATTAGAGAATCTCACATAAAGTTAAACCATTCTTAGACTGCTGGAACACACAGGGTCACAAAAAAAGTACTATCTGTCATGGCTGGTCATGCAATGCCTATGTAATTGGATATCAGACTATGCAAGGTCCATGGAAAGCAGCAGATTATTATTGTTCACAATAAAAATCCGAAGTTGCAAAGTCTACAGAATCAGTCAGGTATACTGTTCCATAGCAGGAAACATGACAAGAACTTTGCTACTGCTTCTTGATAATTAGATAGAAATGAAGGACAAGTAATCTTTCCACACAAGTATTACAAGATGACAATTGCTTTCAAATCAATAATTATGAAGGACTAGTCGAACAAGAGAATACCTTTCACTCGACAATAAATGGACATAATAGCTTGATCTTTGTATTAATTAAAAAACATTGGTACAATTGAGTTTCTATTTTAGTCAAGCAAAATCTAACTATATCTATATACTAATATGGTCTTGGTTTCCCCTTTATAGCAAAATAGGGGAGTGATTAATTAATGTACTTCTTCCACTACCTTCTCCAGGAGCACAGAAGTCAGAAGAAACCTGAAGGACTGAAGCCTAAAATCCTAAATAGGAAGTTTTTTTAATTTATATACTCATCTTAGGTGAAGCACTGGAGGAGTTATATCGGAAGCCAAACAATCCACTTTTAATGAAAAGAAAACAATAGATCAAAATGATAATAAAATACTATCAAATGAGCAACTATATGATAGTATGACCAAAAATATTATCTCTTTTTCTACCTTTTGTATATACCCTCTACAATATATGAGAAGCTACACTAGTATCTACCCTCTACAATATATATATCTTCTGCAATATATGAATATCCTCTGCCATATGTATATTGTACTCACCATCTGTTTGTATGATATTGTCTTTGACTGCTATCTATCTAAATATTGAATGCTCTTAGATATAAGTTCGGCAATATGGATTATGATCTTCTGTGATGCATGATGGTCATTGTATGCTTGTTGTATAATTGTCTTCGATATATATTTGGGTAGACAACCCTAACCTGTGTGAAGAGTCAGTTGTGAAGGATCACATCCATTCAATAATACCATCTCTTTGGTAATCGCATAACTGCATCATTTGTTTCTTTCTCAATGTTGATAAGTCAATACATAATTTGATCATTCTCTCAAGTGCTACAATCCATCACTTGAAACAATCAGATGTTTGCTAGTTCGTCCTCCTGACGCTAATCTTCAACATTGAGAGCCTTCGAATGAAATTTAAGATATTTCCAGAGATATCCTCAATGGTTTTTGTCAGATTTAATGTAACAAGTTAACAACCATATAAAAGAAGACAAAGTATGCAAAATGGGGGCAATTCACACCAGTTCATTGAAAACCCCGACAGAAAGCCTCAGCAAGATGTAAAGTGATACCTATGGGCTATGGCTAATATAAGGCCATAAAACAGTCTCTAATCTTGTGGTTGCCAAGGTGCAACTATGATTATGGAACTTCTGAACGTCTTCTGATTTTCAAGAGGATGGGATGCCTATTTGTAATACTTCCTTATCTAAGAGACATTTTTTATTAAAGCTTGTTGTTGCTTGTGCATTGGACAACATTAAAGAAGATCAGGGAAGGAGCTACTAATTTTAATACTGAATTATGGAAGGTTTTAAATTTTTTTGCCGGTGTTGAAGAAAACAAGGCAGACCCCCGAAGCACAAAGGAGCCAATATCTCAAGTGATAGAGCACTCCAACATTCCAAGCATGGATGGAAAGGTCCTCAGTTCAAAAACTAGATGATCCAAAGAAAATATCATAAAATTTGTGCCAGCGTAAAGGTCCCAATCTAAAAGTGACTTATTTTGAAGAATAATATGTAATTTCAACAAAAGGGAACTATTAGGTTTGTGTAAAACACCCTTGTATGAAAATGAGAGAATCTAGATTCAAACCTGACATGACCTTTTGAAAATAATATAGTTTTAAAGCTAGACTAGGAGCACAAAGCACAAAGAAAAACAAATGATGCTATATACCACAAAGGGCATCCCCAGCAGGCAAGAAAGAGGTCCTAGTTTCAAGTTGCAGCTGAATCATGAAAAATAATATGGTATCAACATCAGACTGAAAGCCTCAGGCAAACACTTGTCACTCAATAGGGGCATTGGAAGAACAGTCTACACTCTGAATTGTAAAGGAATGAGCAGCTTGGTGGTTGAGTGTCCTTCAATGCAAATGGAGGATTGTAGACTTAACTGCTAGTAGAACTACGGAGAAAATAAGGATACCAAATCCAGAAGCATACCTTAATGGAGGGCGTGGCAAGGAAATGAGCCACACTTCTAAAGTCGGGCCTAAGATTGTCACTCAATGGAAGGTCTTGGAAGAAAACATAACCAAACAACAGAGCACTAGTTCAGGACTACTACTCAAGGAAAATATTAGGGAAAAAACAAGCCATTCCAAACAAAGGACAAATCAAGCAGAATTACTTAAACAGCCATGATAAAGCCTTGGGTTCCAGTGTATTGATTCTTGAAAACAATCATTGGAAAGGGAGGTAGGCCCCTTCCCAAAAGGATGAGTATAATGTTACTACATTAACATGTTAAGTCTTGACATTAGAAATACATGTCTACATATGTTTGGCTTTTATCAAATGAAAGTCATCCATTTTACCGAAAAAATAATTATAGGGTATGCTTATAAATTTTAATGCTTCATTGAGGTCTACTGTTGAAAAAGATAGGTCTGAGGGTGAAGTTTCCTTTCCACAAATGAATTTTTCTGATAAAAAACCTATTGATTTGTATTGGAAACTTTGAACTTCTTTTGTAATGGAAAATCTAGAACACCTCCTACAAATGCAGTTTCCTGCTTGAAAGATGTGCAAATTTCAAACATAAAAAAAGACCTAACAAACATTATACTGCATAAACACAAAAACAAATATTCATTGAACATACCTTCAATGCAGAGTTCTCTTGCGCCCAGAATTGATCCTTTAATAAAAACTTCTCAGAGCTCTCTTGCACCCAGAATTGATCCTTCAAGAAAAACTTCTCACTTTGTTTCAGAAAAACTTCAAAAAAAACCACGTGGGATAAGGAAGGGGCCCAGCTGTGCTTATTTGCTTACCAGTTGGTTTATGCAAAACCCACAAGGCATGAACCATATAGAAAACATTTCTAGATATTGGCATTGATATTATAGAAGAGTGGAGACGTCTGGATAAAGAACGGTTGAATAAATGAACTTCCTAATGTGCAAGAATTGTTGTTTCTGTGGACACCGAACAGATTTGGAGATTTTATTACAAAATCTTGTGGTTTCCCTTTTGGTTTCCTCCCGCTCTCCTGTGCCCAAAATGCATGCTTTCCTTCTACGCGCGAACTGAACCTGTTCGAAAATGGATAAGAAGAAATGTAAAGCATTATATGTTTTTTTGCTATTAACATAATTGTTTAATGTGCTGAAAATTTTCTATTCATAATTAATTTGATGTTTAGATTTAAGTGGTAAATAAATTAATAATAAATAAATATATTTGTTTTTGGAAGTAAATTTAGATTTTTAGGGTATTTAAATTGATTACTTTTAAAATATTTATATAATTTGAATTTTAATCAATAATGTTCCAAATATTTTATGATAAAATATTGTTGTCTATTCGTATTTTGTAAAATAGGCATTTTATCTTTTATCTATTTTCTTTAGTATCTATTTCAAAACTCAAATGATGAGAACTAGTTCATAGTTGATCAACTATCATAGTAAATAAATTTATAAGAAAATAAATATATTAAAATAATAAAAAGTCAAGGAGATAGATAATTAGGAGGCCTAATATTTCTATATAGTTACATCTTAATTTGAGATATTCTAATTTTTTATGAAATTACATTTTATTTTTTTTAGTGATTTAAGCCTTGATGGGTTCCATCTAATTAAGGGTCTTAACCTTCTTACCCTTCTAGTCTTAAATCATATTCAATGTAGATTGATTTTAATGTAATTAGAACTATTTTTTGTCAAAACTCATACAACTAGACTGCACTCGATTTTAATAATGTTAGAACTATTATTTGTCAAGACCTGTACAACTAATTTTGTTTACTTATAATAATTATAATTTGGCTATTCTTTTTTATAACACTATCTCTAAATCTTGTTTATCAATCGGTTTTGAAATCTCCAAAAACCTAGATTTAGGGCATGAGAAGGGTGTACATATAAGATTGCTTGTGCAATACGCCTATTGACGAGAAAGCGTTATTGGTGAATTGGAATTTCCAACTCTTTGATATTATATTCAAATGTTATAATTATAAATGAGGTATAATCATGCATTTAGTCATTTTGTTTAGGAGACTAATTATGTAGTCATTAATTTAATCTTTTATTTAGTAAGTTTTGTTTCAATAACTAATTATTAGTGACTAATTCTTTAATCATTTAATTAGTCATTTATTTGATCATCTATTTAGTCATTTTTATTTGACTGCACTTGTGATTTTACCTTATGATCAAATTACTCACATATTTAGTCATTTATATTTGTGAAGTACAAAACATTAGTAGAATATGATCAATTTTAGTCATGTGACTAAAATTTTTAGTCATGTAGTCACATATTTGCCAAAATGTACTAGTGTTTAATCCTTGAGATGAGGTGAAGCCTTGGATGCTTGAGCTCGTCCTTAGAAACTTTCTCATCACCACTTGAACTTGCTTGTACCTGATGTCCTGACCTTGAAAGGGTGAGGTTTCCATGCACTTGGGGTAATCTTGCCTTGGCCTCGGTGGCTTGCCTGGGTGTGAACCTTCTTGCAATTTGAGAGCCTTGGTCTTGGCCACTGCCTTGAAATCAAACTTGACCCCTTTCAACCTTTCGTCTCACTTTCCTCCTTCATTATCCTTGCCTTCCTTAACCTTCCTGGTCCTCTCTTACCTTCCTTCTCGAATTTGGTTTGTATGCACCCCCCTCTTTGCTTCAATACCCTTGGGTTCTAGGGGCACCTGCCTTGGCCATACCTCCCTCTCAAATCTAACCAAACTAGCTTGCACGAATAGCCAAGCCTTGCCTAGCCTCAAATATCTTCAAATCTCTTCCAATCTGCAATGAAACCTACTTCCTCACTAATGTTCTCCTCCTTGGCTAACCCTTGAATGTCTTCAACTATTCGGACTGCCACAATTTCACCCCTTGGCATAAGCATCTACCTCAACTATAGTGGTGTAGTGCATCTCCCCAAATTTGGATTTGGTTCAACTAGCAAAGCATCACCAATAGCCTTGCAATCAAATAGAAGAGGTAGGACCCCATGTAGAATTGCTTATGATTTTGCACTATCCTAAGTTGCAACTCTAAATTCTCGCTAATGATCCTAGCCCAATCAAACTTTCTTTTTCCATTCTCAATTCCTTCAATAAAATAATACATCCAAGGATCAAACTGTGTACCTTGAGCGGAGCCCATGACCTGGTTGAGAAGCACAATCAGGTTGCCATACTCCGACTTGAAATCTGACCTGGTGAGCCTTGACGACTTGGTGACTCCCTTCTTGCCTTCCTGCAATCAATTCTTAACTGTACCATGCTCACTGTACCGATGTTGGTGTCACCGACTTGCTTCAATTTTGAGAAGAAGGTGGTCTTGTGCATCATGTCTTCCTTGTCTTTCTTGGTATAAATTCCCCTTGGGTTCTTGCTTGCACTAGCATCCACTATCCTAACCCTTATTTCTGCCTCTTCTTTCTACAATGAGATGGAACTGCACTTATCTCTGCCCCTCCAATCCTAGGGATGGAACTACCACTTATTTCTGCCTCTTCAATTCCTATCACACTACACTTATCTCTGCCTCTTCGCCTAGGGATGAGACTACCACTTATTTCTACCTCTTCAAAAACTTATGAGATGGACTACACTTATATCTCCCAACTTCGTTCTTAGGGGTGGGACTACCACTTATATCTCCTTCCTCCAAATCCTAGATGAAAACTACACTTATATCTCCCAACTTCAAGCCTTAGATGAAATGATGAAGTGATGGATGGATGATGCAAGCAAGAAATGAGAAAAGAACCAAGTAAGGACAAGGGAAGAAATCTGCCTTACTAACCAGCCTTCACCAACAAACTTGAAGCTCCTCTTCTACACCAAACAATCACTTTTCCACCAAAGAAGAAGATCAAAAAAATCTGCAATCCCCTCACCAAAATTTCGCAAATCTGTCTTCCAATAATTTTCACAAGTCTGCCCTCCAATAATTTTCGCAAGTGCTGCCTCTCCCAAAATTTCGCAAATCCACCTTCCAATAATTTTCACAAGTCTGCCCTAAGACAAATTCGCAGGTCTGCTACAATAGCAGTCTACCCCTTAAATTTGCTGCCTCCTCTATAATTTTCGCAGCTAGGGCATAAGGCAGCTCCTTCCTCCAATTTCGTAGCCTACTACAATAGCAGCCTCCAGATTTTCGCTCCTCCTGCCTTCTTAAGACAATTTCGCAGGCCTCCACTTGCTCAAATCTGCTCCTCAAATTCACTGCCAAGAGAAAGGGAGAGAAGTGAATGAGATGATGAAATGAAGTGGGGGAGAGCTCCCCCTATATACCAAAATTTTCCCTCCAAAAAGTAGGGCCGACCTTCTAGGAGAGAAGAAAAAAATAAATTAAAATTGTCAAGTTTAACATGAATTAAATAACAACACAATCACATGGCCCAAGGAATATATGAATTTAATTTTGAAATTGCCAATAATTAATGAAAAAAAATCGCAAGAGGGTTGGGATAGAGCTGGGCTATCTTGGAGATGAAAAAATTTAATTTATTTAGCTCAAGACAAGCAAATTTCAAAAATCTTATGGTGCTGCAAATTGTAATTTGGGATTTCCCCAAGAAAATTGATTTTATTGCATTTAATCACTACAACCTCACAAAAAAAATAAAATTTGCCAGCCAATCATAATTCAAACAATTTCAAATTTTCATTTACCCATTTCCCACTTAGAATTTTCGAAAATCTCCCCTTGGCAATTTAATTTCCATTAATTTGCAATCCAACTATCATTTAGCAATTTAATTTCTATTCGGCAATTAATTCAAATTTGGTAATTAAATTAAATTTGGCAATTTTAAATTTCATTTAATTTCCATTTTTCACCACCAAAAATCTATAAGATTTTCCCAAAAATATCCAAATTCACAATTAAATTTTGAAAATGTTCAAGTTATTTAATTTCATCAATTTTCAAAATTCATTAAGTCCAAAATTTGCAATTTTATCCCGCCAGATATCATTCTAACAATCGAAGAAAATGTTGTCATTGAATTTCGTTTAGCCTGAAGACAAAATTGATTGTTTAAGAAAACCAACATTTCGCACAAGGTGAAAACAAGCTATACCTCCCAGGCGTTTCAAAAATATCCAAGGTGTAAAATTGTCATTTCATAACCTCTGGATCACTCCAAAACTTGCTAAGGCATCCGAATACTCCCGGCTCTAGGAAATTGTCAAGGCCTGCTCAAAAATTGGGGGTCCCCAAATTCTTTGGGGCGATGGTGTGAAAACCTCACAACAGGTTTCCATCTTGCTTATTTATCTATAAATTGGTGTTTTGAGGGAGTAGATTGAGTATGAGGATTTGCAAGTACATACAAATACTTTTGCATTGTTGAAAATTTCCAAGTTTATTGCTAGTAAAATATTATTGTAAAAAATATTATTGTAAGTGTCTTATAATATTCTTTTAGATTTGATAATCATTGTGTAGGTTTTGAAATGTGAGAGTTTTCTTTGGAAAGGAATAATGTCATTAGAAGTGGTATTAAATCATGACCACTTTTAGTTCGAGTTGTTGGTTATAAGATTTTTTGAACTAATCATTATTTGAGTAGGAGCATGTGTTGGGATTAAGGTGTCCCAACCTTAGAGTTCTAACATGTCGATTATTTAATTATTTTTATGCACCCACTTTAGAAGTCCTAAAATTTAGGGGACCAGTCTCATACGTTGCTACATTAGGATTGTGATAGTTTGCTTAAATTACTATAACGATAACTAGTTCATTGGAAGAGTTAAGGGGATGTCATTAATATAATTTTTTAGAGACTTGTGGATGTTTCACAAGCATTTCAATATAACATAATGGACTAAAAAGGAGGGTCCAATTAATTTTTTCTTAGAAAATTATATTCTTATCAATGCCTATGATGAATCCACAAGAATATTTATGGAAGAAGTTGAGATAAATCTATCAAGCCAAATCTTTAGTGAATAATTTTTTTGAAAAAGAAGCTCTATTCCTTGAAGATGAAAGAAGATAGATTGATTACAAATCATCTAGAAGCATTTAACATGTTAGTGGATTAACATGGTTATGTGGATGTAAACATGGATTAAGAGGAAATATGTCAAGTTTTGTTGCGTACTTTGTTATATTCATAAGATAGCTCGGTCATGACATTGAAAAATTGAATAATAACAAAACTCTAATACCAATTGTTTGTTTGAAGAATGCAATAGCAATAAAAAAAATACTAATAAAAAAAACCATGCTAGAATAAGGGAATGTTTACACACAATAAACTCTTTTATTCATTCAATAGATGAATTACATCTTTCTCGCACATTAAACTTCATTTTCTTTATCTGCCTTTCTACCAATCTTCCCAATTGAAACAAATTAATTATACTTGATACTATTGACATCTCTTTCCTTCTACAATTAGTGTCAATGCATTGTAATACCTTCTTGCATGGTAGCTAGGGTGTTCTCTTTCAAATTCCACAATATGTTGTGTCTTTGACAAGGAAAGTTCCTTTCTTTTTTAAAAAAGAATAGAAAACAAATTCAAAGTGGCAGCTCTCCTATTTTTGTTACAATTGAAACATTATTCTCATGTGTGTGCTAATTGGTGCTTCATTTTTATATGCATCCTGCAATCTTTACAGTGGAGGCTTTCTTGTAATTCAAATTACCTGTCAGATCTTTGCAGCTCTCTTTTCTTGGATATGAGCTTTGTGGCTTCAATTACTTCAGAAATTTTCTCTTATGTGATCTAGTAGTCTAATGGCCATGATTTTTTTTCCTTAGAATATAACAACTCTACTCTTTCCTTTTCAACCTTCTTAGACCTTTCTTATGCTATTCTCAAACCTAAATTACCTTCTTGCACTTTGGTCTAGGAATCTCATGCCTACATTCTTGTCTTTGACAGGTCCTAATCTTTAAGCTCTGATACCAACTGTAAATTCTAAAAGTACAAAAAGACAAAGAACTACAACCCCCATAAAAGGTAAACACACAAACACAAATTCTTTATTCAACTTCTACCCTTGATTGTATTTTAAAAACCATCATACAATCATTACATTATGTAGTTTTTATAGAGGTTGTAGCCTCAGTTCTAGGCCACAATCATGCATCATATAGTTATTTCAAACTGCTAGATGAACTACAATATAGTTATGTTGTTTAAACTTAAACTAATGAATAAAAGGCTCATGCAATCTATAATTTAGAATCAATGTAATTTTCAATTTCTTCTTCTACAAGCAATAGAATAATGGATGGTGGTGATGCTGAGTTGAACTGAGTTTATTGATAGTAACACTGAGTTAAACAATGGTGGGATTGAGCATCACCTACCACCAATTATTGAGATCACTTTTATGTAATGCTCGTTGGGGGTGCATCCTTTGCACTAATGTACCTATTTACTATAAGGAATTTTTCAAGGACATGGTATGCCTAGGAAATGTCTCCCCCATCCTCTTTAGAAGAAAAACATATGGTACATTTCTTAAATATCCCAAAATATGTAGGGCATGTCAAAGAATGGCTAGTCATCCTCAACATGGCTGAGGGATTTCCAAGAATCTTGGATCTCTCTCTCTCTCTCTCTCTCTCTCTCTCTCTCTCTCTCTCTCTATATATATATATATATATATATATATATATATATATATATATATATATATATATATATATATATAAGGATGGGTAGACCTATAAGGACTTCCCCGGCCTTTTAAAAAAAGATTAAATCTAATATGCCTAGAAATTAAAAAGAAGAAAACTATCACTTGGAGAAAAATATCTCATTTAATCATTTGAATGAAAATGGGCAATGGGGAATCAAATGCATTACATTAGAGGTAAAATGTTCATCTCACTAGGGGTGAAAGGTTGTGAATCTCTTGTTAGCAATAGCAAGAGACACCACACAACTAGGGGGCGGGGGGGTGAATTAGTTGTGTATAATAATTGTAAACGTTAAACTTCTAAATTTGATCCATATTGTAGGTACTCAGGGCCCCTACCTTGCCCTGGCTCTGTTGACCTACAATTCGATATTCTGGTGAACTTTTCATGGACCACCTAGGAATTGAACATAAGACCCCCCATTTTCTCTTTTTATGATCAGTTCATCTTTGATTCAGTGTGGTTTATCTTCCAACACTTTGATCCACATTGTAGGTGTTCAGGGTGCTTATTTTGACCTATAGTCCTGATCTGGACTTTGAAACCCTATTAAATTTTTTATGAACCAGCAAGAAATTGAACATAGAACCTCCCATTTTCTGTTTGGAATACCCTGCTACCAAATTACCAATCCCTCTATAAATGACCCATCTTCAATTCAAAGATGACTTATCTTAAAACAGAGAAGTTCACTGAACTATACAATGTTCTGTGTAGTTTAATGCATATCTATCTTAATTTAAGCCATTACCAATGCCTGTTAATTCTCAACATCTTTTAGACTTTTAATCTTTAGAACTGCAAGTTTTCAAAACATTACAGGTCATTAAAAATGTACTGATTTAAAGTTCCTGCTACTTAGAATCAACTTTATTTCATTTAGTAGATTTCCAAAGTTCTAAGATTCAAATTTAAAGCTGTTTAGTTTTTTGTTCATTAGATGGACAATTTGTCAACATAGAGAATGGAACAACCCATTATATTTGTGGGTTAGTCTATTGGAGGTGCAGTTGCAACCCTGGCTACAATCTGATTTCTGGATAGGAGGTTGAGAAACATCTATCCTTTATGCATTACATTTGGCTCTCCTTTGGTGGGAAATGCTGCTCTTAGAGAATCAATTGGTTACCAAGATTGGTCTGGAAGATTTTATCATGCTGTTGCAAAACACGATGTTGTTCCTCGCATGCTCCTTGCACCATTTGAATCGATTGCATTGCATTGGATTTCAATTTTTCCTCAGAGTGGGAGTATAATGGGCAATGATTCTGATCCTCTACAAGCTTGCAAAAAACTTGTTGACAATGTCAGGTGCCTTGGGGAGTCTAGCCCATATAAGCCCTTTGGTATTTATATGTTCTGTTCAACTAAGGGGGCAACTTGTATTGAGGACAGTCAAGCTGCTCTGGAGATGCTGATTTTAACTTTGCAAAGCATAGAAGAAAATGGTATTGCAGAACAAAATGATATTGCCCGTGCATTGATTTCAGAGCACAAAAGTTATGGTGATTTGTTGAAACATGTTATTGAAAGTGGATACTCAACAAGGACTTCAAACATCTCTTCAGAATCCTCTAATGATATAGGAATAGCACTGCAATTAGAAGTAATGGGTTTTCAGGCTCAGGTAAACCCACTATTTGTTTTTTATTTGGTTTTTCAATTCAATCACTCAAATGATTTGCAGTATTCAAAGCATACATACAATATTTAGAACTTTAAATATACTATACATTTATTAAAATGATTTTTTCCAGTTTGCTTGTATTATTTTTTGAGATTAGTTTGGTCCAGGTAAGTGATAATTATAGTTTTTACAAGTGATAACTGTTGAATATAATTGCAGAATAAAAGTGAAAAAGAGATTGCAGAAATAAAAGATTAAAATAAATTACAAAGCACGAACACAGATTTATCATGGTTCACCATCAATTTGATGGCTACATCCACACTTAGGGATTATCTCATATTATTCTCAAGTTCTGAATACATTACATTCAGCCGGCAACTTCCTCATATAAAAATAGTCTCCAACGAATTAATTGAAACATCCATTCGAAATAGAAAACTTCTAAATTGGTCACACATGCCAATAGAAGTAATTACAAAATGAGAAAGCATTTCAAATTATTAAGGCAACATGTTAATTTGGGCTTTAGTTAACCCAACAATCTCCCAGTTGAAGACCAAATTATTGCTCAGAGATATCCCAACGCTGCAAAGTTAATGTCAGAGTTGCACAAGTCTGAGAGAAGCTCTACAGAATTCAAACTTCTCCCTCGGAACTACTTTTGTCAACATGTCAGCTAGATTCAACTTTGTGTCAATTTTCTCCACCTGCAGCTTCCCTTCTTCAATACAATAGCGAATGAAGTGATATCGTAGCTCTATGTGTTTCGTTCGATTGTGAAAGGTTGAATTTTTTGACAAGTGAATAGCACTATTGCTATCACAAAAGAGAGTGAAAATCGATTGCTGAAACCATAAATCACCTATCAATCTCTGCAACCAAATCATTTCCTTTGCCCCTTCAGAAAGAGCGATATATTCTGCTTCCGTAGAAGAAAGTGCAACTACCTGTTGCAACTGAGAAACCCAACTGATTGTTGCCCCAGCAAAAGTGAATGCATAACCAGTGGTAGAACGCCTTTTATCTAGATCTCCAGCCATATCGGAATCAACATAACCTCATAGATGAATGTCCTTACCACCAAAACATAAACAGTGATCAGAAGTACCTTTCAAATACCTGAATATCCACTGTACTACTAGCCAATGTTGTTTACCTGGATTACTCATAAATTTGCTCATCAGTTTTTAGACATTTAATCTTATGCCCTATTTGATTTTCGACAAGAGCCTTGAAAATTTTAAACTTGGAAAAAACTTCTGATTTTTTATTCAACATGTAAATCCAAACTTTTCTAGTGTAATCATCCAAGAAAGTAACAAAGTAATTTGCTCCTCCAAATGAAGTTACATCTGTGGGACCAAAAACGTCTGAATGAATGAGTTCCAAAGGAGCGATTTTCTAATCGTGGTCTGTCCTCAAGAAGCTGACCCGACTTTGTTTTCCATAGAGGCAATGTTTGCAAAACTGCAAATCCACTGATTGCAAGCTGAGAAGCTGATCTCGTTGAAGCATTACTTCAACCCCTTTCTTGCTCATGTGACCGAGCCTCTTATGCCAAATTTCTGAGTTGCTATCCATGATAGTCATGGCAACTCCCACTTCACCATGGCATTTTAAAATATAAAGATTACCCAACTTCTTGCCTTTTGCAATCACTAAAACCCCTTTTGTTACTTGCCAATTTTCTAAAGAGAATTTAACATTACACCCAGAAGTAATTAATTGACTGACAGAAATTAAATTTCTTTTCAATAGAGGAACATATCGGACATCCTTTAAAATCCATTGACTGCCATTTTGTGAATTTAAAATTATATCACCCTTACCAACAATTTCACATTCCTTATTGTCACCAAGGAAAACCTTACCATAAACACCTTCTCTAAAATTTGTAAAAGCTTGCCTGCATAAAGTAGCATGGAAAGAAGCTTCAGAATCAAGTACCCAAGAGTCTGTTGTCATGTCATCGGCAGCCAAAATTAAAACACCATCATCCTTTTCACCTACAATGTTCGCTTGATTTTTGATGATTGAGTCCTGTGCCTTCTTATAATTCCAACAATTTTTCTTTGTGTGGCCTGGCTTGCCACAAAACCAAGAGGCACCCATTTTTTCTTTTGACTATGAGCTAGATTTTGATCTCCTTCGATTGTTAAATTTGCCTCTTTCTTTACTTCTACCTCTATTCCCAATACTTATAGCCATTAAAGCCTCACCAGATGAGGGTTCCTGATTTTTTCTCCGCATATCTTCACTCAGTAAAGTGGCTGCAAGATCATCAAATTTCAACTTGTTTTTGGCAGCCACCGAAATGCTCACTGCCATCACAACACCTTCCCAACTATTTGGTAAAGAACACAGTAATAAAATAGCTTTGATCTCATCATCCAAATTAATGCCTACAAAAATCAGTTGTGTAACTAATGTATTAAATTCATTCAAATGATTGGACATAACCCCTTCTTCTCGCATTTTTAAATTATACAATTTCTTCATAATAAATACCTTATTGGAAGCAGATGCCATTTCATACATTGAAGACAATTTTTCCCACAGCTCTTGTGTAGTCTTCTCTGCAGAGACATTAAATAAAACATTGTTGGACAGTGATAGGAAAATTGTAGCTCTTGCTTTTTTGTCCAGCTTCTCCCATTCTTCATCTGATAGAGATCTTTTCCCTTTGGCTTTGCCATCCAATGCATTCGAAAGATCTTGCTTGATGAGAATCTGCACTTTCCAAAGCCCAAAATTTTGCCCTACAAACTTTTCGATTTTCCACTTGTCTACATCTTCCATGGCTGCAGAAGTTCTTCACACTTTCCTGCACCAAATTTCTTCACCCTGCTCTGATACCAATTGTTGAATATAATTGCAGAATAAAAGTGAAAAAAAGATTGCAGAAATAAAAGATTAAAATCAATTACAAAGCACGAACACAAATTTATCGTGGTTCATCATCAATTTGATGGCTACGTCCACACTCAGGGATTATCTCATATTATTCTCAAGTTCTGAATACATTACATTCAGCCAGCAACTTCCTTATATAAAAACAGTCTCCAACGAATTAATTGAAACATCCATTCGAAATAGACAACTTCTAAATTGGTCACACATGCCAATAGAAATAATTACAAAATGAGAAAGCATTTCGAATTATTAAAGCAACATGTTAATTTGGGCTTCAGTTAACCCAACAATAACTACTAAGTTCGATTTTCCTAGTTAGCAAAAGAAATAGAGAAAGGCTGACAAATTAATATGGTACCCACTAATGGAGCTCAAATAACGAGCAAGCTTCAGGAATTCATTTTAGGTTAGGGAGGTCAGGTGAAGCCAAGGAAGGGGAGGAGATAGGAAAGAAAGTATGATATGGATTAAAATAAGTTAGTTTTGTAAGTTTGGTTAAATTTATGTTTTTAGGAAGTTTATTTAAATTTTATTTAGATATTATAGTAATATTAATTAAGCCGATAGGCTTTAAAATAACATTTTTGCTCGGATATTTGTCAGCCCCAAACGGAAAAAAAAATTCCGACTGCTTTGGGCTCTTTTCCTTGTTCATTTTTCAATGTTCCCATTCAACCGCCTAAAATGCCTCATTCACTGTTGTTTTCGGCGCTCTCTACAAATTTCGTCAGATTTGTTCCCTTGTCCATCGACCTTGCTATCTGTTACCTTTCCTTTCAACTATGTTTTTTCCTCCTCTATCCACAGTTTTTTAAGGTTGCCCTCTCTATTTTTATGGTCATCTATCATTTATCTTCCACCCTAACGTTCTATATATGGAGGAATTACACCAGTCAATTTTGCAAGCATTTTCAAAAGAAACGAAATAATTTTAAGGTATGCCCATTTATTCCATTCTTCTGATTAGGTTATTTGTTTGTTTATTTTGCTCTGGCTTATCTGATAAGTGTGTGCAGGAGACCTACTGGAAGGAATGCATTTGACTTCAAATCAGGTGAAAAGAGATACGGCTAGGTCAATCTGCCTTACTACGAAAACCAACAATCATTTCCTTCAAGAGAAAAATTTAGTGTTTTCTCCTCGTGGATTTAAACAATTTATCAAGAATTATCCTAGCCATATACCCATAAATTCTTTTATTATGCTTTTTAACAGTATTTTGTATCACCGAGGAAGGTAGAGCTCTCTTAATAGTGTACGCAGATGGGGATTTTGAGTGGTTAGGGATTTTTGATCAATTAGGTTTTTTTGTCGGAGGCATTTTGTTATAATTAGAAGAAAAAATGAATGGATAAGATTTGTCACTCTGAAAAGACTAACAAAATTAAACACATCTGTGACTAGTTTTGATATTGAAGAATTTGAAAATTCGGAAATGGGTGTATAATATGTTGTATTATGTGTGAATGCTTTCAACTCAAGAGGACCGGAGCAATTTCTGTCTCTTCTAAATGAGCTTTTGCACTCCAGATTTAATCAATTATGTGGTTTATGGTTTAAAAATCTGAATGCTGGTTACTAAAAATGTTTCTTATTCGGCTTCCAAAACTCTCATTTAGTAGAGACAGAAGGATGCTAGAAACGATTGGGATTTGGCATCGCCTGTTCTTTTTAATTGCTTGAAAGTTTCTAAGCCTTTTCGCCTTCATTCTATTGTTGTTTTCTCTTCCCATATTTCGTTCTTGAATTATTTTTTGGGGGTTTTCTGCCACGTAGCTTCATCATTCATCCTTTGGTGCGCTAATGTTTTCCACCACTTGTGTATTTTTTTTTTATTGTCAAGCATCTTATGTTGATAGAGAATGCTACGTTGGCTTGTTTATCCAAACACAAAAATGATTGACATGCTAGCTGTTTAAGCTATTCTCATTTGGATTGGATTTTTTTTGCTTTTCCTGCAACTTCCTTTATTTTTTCTTAAAATTCTCTTAACCTTTTTTTAAAATGAGGTTGATTTAACACCTATCACCAATTTAGAATGAGGTCGATTTTTCAATATTTGTTACTTAGATTAAGAGATTTTTATATTGCTTTTCCAGTAACTTACCTTATTTTTCCTTAAAATTCTCTTAACCTTTTTTTAAAATGAGGTTGATTTAACACTTATCACCAATTTAGAATGAGGTCGATTTTTCAATATTTGTTACTTAGATTAAGATATTTTTTTAAAGATTATGTGTACTTTCTATTTTTTTAGTTTTTTTAAACATAGTTTATTTTATGGATTAATAGTAATTTTTAATTTTTTATGTATGTATTTATTAAGTTGTTTTGTATGTATTTTTCAATAATTGAAACAATTATATATTTCTTCATAAAAATCATATTAAAAATTAATCTAAAAACATATTCATTTTTAAATTCATATTTTAAATTGAAAAAAGAAAACCAACCTATTGGCTCATCATTGCATGCACAAAAGCATGCGATTGCTAGTATATAAAGTTGGTCATTTCATTCATTGTAGAGTATCTATCCATGTTAAAAGTTCATATTCAGAATGTAAAAAAATTAAGTTAATTTAAAATAATTTTTAGAAAAATAAAATAGTAAAGCAAGCTTTTAGTCTTATTTCAATAATGTTTAAAATTTTGAAAGATAGAAATTAAAACCTTTTATTTCAATATTCCCCTCTCCCATGATAGATCACTAAATGTGATCACAAACATCAATTGAAAACCAAACATAGTTAAAACCCAAAACTTCCATTTATATATGCTTTATAGATTCTGTAGAACTCATATCAACTAGAACGGTTTCTATTTATTTCTCATTTTATAAACTAATTCTTACATAATTATAAATCTTAAAATTCTACATAAAATAACATCCCGATTCAGGAGAGTGATGTTAGTCTCCAAACTGTGCAGCTGGAAGCTGCAGACATTCTCAAGCAAAGCTATCAGATTTCCACAGTCCATATGATGTTCATGAAAATTTCTGAATTTGATTGTGTAAAATTTTTTATCATCAATGTTTCAGATCATTACATGAATTTTTCTTCTCTTTATGCTCTCTGACATCTTGATGTTAGATCATGTAATATGATCAGAAACATTAAGAATAATTTTTTAACAAAATCAAATATAAAAATTTTCATAAACATTCTCAAACAATTATAATCTTATTGTCAGGTCTTTCTGTTCTGTTTTATATTTTTAGTTATCTTCTGTCTTAAATATTTATATTCTGAAACTAATTATTTATAAATTCTATATCCCTTCCCTAATTGTACAATCAATTGGTTGCCAAGATTGGACTGGAAGATTTTGTCATGTTGTTTCAAAGCATGATGTTGTTCCTCACATGCTCGCTGCACCATTTGAATCAATTGCACTGCATGTGATTTCAATTTTTCCTCAGAGAGGGAGTATAATGGGTAATGATTCTGTTAATTTATCAGATCCTTCTACTCTTGAGGCTTGCGGGAAACTTATTGAAAATGTCAAGTGCCTTGGAGATTCTAGCCCATATAAACCCTTTGGTATTTATATGTTCTGTTCAACCAAGGGAGCAGCTTGTATTGAGGACAGTCAAGCTGTCTTGGAGATGCTGATTTTAACTTTGCAAAGCATAGAAGAAAATGGTATTGCAGAACAAAATGATAATGCCCGTGTATTGATTTCAGAGCACGCAAGTTATGGTGATTTGTTGACACATGTTATTGAAAGTGAATACTCAACAAGAACTTCAAACATCTCCTCAGAATCCTCCAATGATATGGGAATAACACTGCAATTAGAAGCAATGGGTTTTCAGACTCAGGTAATCCCACTATTTGTTTTTTATTTATTTTTTCAATTTATCACTCAAATGATTTGCAGTGTTCAATATTTAGAACTTTAAATATACTATACATTTATTAAAATGATTTTTTCCAGTTTGCTTGTATGATTTTCTGAGATTTAGTCTGGTCCAGGTAAGTGATAATTTTAGTTTTTACAAGTGATACTGCTAAGTTCAATTTTCCTAGTTAGCAAAAGAAATAGAGAAAGGGTGGCTAATTAGTATGGTATTCACTAATGGAGCACAAATAACCAGCAAGCTTCAGGAAGCTTGCTGTAGAGGAGTTAACTGAGTCATTTTAGGTTAGGGAGGTCAGGTGAAGTCAGGGAAGGGAAGGGGATAGGAAAGAAACTATGATATGGATTAAAATAAGTTAGTTTTTTAAGTTTGGTTAAATTTATGTTTTTATAAAGTTTATTTAATTTTTTTGAGATATTATAATCGTATTAATATATAAAGTTGGTTATTTCATTTATTGTAGAGTATCTATCAATGTTAAAAGTTCATATTCAGAATGTAAAAAATTAAGTTTATTTTAAATAATTTTTAGAAAAATTACTCTTCTAATCTTATTTCAATAATGTTTAAAATTTTGAAAGATAGAAATTAAAATCTTTTATTTCAATGTTCTCCTCTCCCATGATAGATCACTGAATGCGATCACAAACATCAATTGAAAATCAAACATAGTTAAAACCAAAAACTTCCATTTATATCTACTTTATAGATTCTGTAGAACTTATATCAACTAGAACAGTTTCTATTTATTTCTCATTTTATAAACTAATTCTTACAGAATTATAAATCTTAAAATTCTGCATAAAATAACATCCTGATCCAAGAGAGTGATGTTAGTCTCCAAACAGAGCAGCTGGAAGCTGCAGACATTCGCAAGATTTCTACAGTTCATATGATGTTCATGAAAATTTATGAATTTGATTGTGTAAATTTTTTTATCATCAACGTTGTGGATCACACTACATGAATTTTTCTTCTCCTTATACTCTCTAACATCTTGATAATAGATCATATAATGTGATCGAAAAAATTGAAGATAAAATTTTTTACAAAATCAAATTTAAAAATTTTCATTAACATTCTCAAACAATTATAATTATAATCTTGTTGTCAGATCTTTCTGTTCTGTTTTATATTTTTAGTTATGTTCTGTCTTTATATTCTGAAACTAATTATTTATAAATTCTATATCCTTTCCCTAATTGTATATAAATCCCATTAGACGAATTTATACAGAAATATACAGACAAAACAAAATGTAAACTTTCCCCCAAAAAAATCATACATCAAATTGTTGTGCCTAATATAGATTAAATAAATTGATGAATTCAATGTAATGGTTGTCCTTATAATACCGCTCATTTCCTTTTTGTTGAAACTAACAATTTTCTCTCAATGTTGTTTATTGTATTCAGGAATCAGGGCTCACAAGTTTTACTGTTCAACGGAACAAATCTGCATTTGATGCCCTGAAAAAAGCCAAAAATCTGAAAAATGAGCATGACATGGAAATTGAGAAACTAAATGTGGAGTTGAGCGAGAACCAAAGTAAAATGACAGAGCTGGAATGGTACATTAAAACAGTCTGTGAGGGCAACAGCCGTGGCTCCTACGATGTTTTCAAAGACCTGGCTGAAAGGAGAGATTTTAAAGCCAATCAGAATAGGATGAGTCTAAAAGACTTCTGGGATAAAATTATTGATATGGTCAAGAATCATCAATTGCCCAGTAACTTTCGATTCCAAAACAAATGGATTAATGCTGGCACAGCATACAGAAGATTTGTGGAGCCTCTGGACATTGCAGACTTCTATCGACGGCAGAGCAACAGGGGAAGCTATCTCTCAATTGAGAACAGGCCCTTACGTCATAGGGTTCTGGAAAAATGGCTGGATGATAAAAACCAAACTCGTATTGAAAGTGGTAAAGGGGGTAAAAAGCCCCGCACAAAGTTTGCATCCCTAACTGAGGACTCTTGTTCTTGGGCTTACGGAGAAGAAGCTGCTAAAGACTTCACAAATCTCCAGCAAGAGCAAGAGCAGCATAAAACTATCAATGCCCATCTCAAGGAATGCCTGGAAAAATTTGAAGTTACTGTGTCGAAGATGATCGAGAAGAAAAGTATTTCCATGGAGGTTTTCGTGGAACAGAGCAGCTTCATGATATGGTGTAAAGAATACAGGAAGTTTCAAGTAAAATACCCACAGTGGAAATCAAGCTTCCCTCTGCTCAAATCCATGGAAAAGGAGAATTTGGGAGTTTAGAAGACAGGATTTTGATTTTGTTCTGTAGTTTGTGAGAAGTGTGTTTCCATGGTTTCCCCCCTGCTTGAAAAGTTGCTTTATTTCCATGGCCTTTTCCCCTGTTTGCTTACTTCCTTTTCAATTTAAAAGTCTCTGTATGGAGTTCTTTGAATGTATTTCTATCAATGGTTTCTCCAAAGAATGGGAATGGTAGAGAATTCCATGAAATTATTGCCTGCGTTCAATTATGGTGAAAACCTGCGTTAGTTAATTTTTTATTCTGCATTTAGGAATCAGATGAGACGTTTGTTACTGTAATGTTTTGAAATAAAGGAGGGGTGAAAATTTATTCAAAGTGAAAGAGAAACAAGAAAAAATAGAGAAAGGGCATCAAACAGTCCTATCAAGATCTACCAAATGATCAAATCGATGGGACAAGCCCATAGGAAGTTGAGTCTTATCAACAATGTTCCAATTACGCATATGGTCAGAAGCTCACTTCGCCAAACAATCAGCAACACTATTTCATTCCCTGGGAATATGAGTGTGTTGGTAGTATTCTCTGTTTTTCCTTTCCCCCCCCTCAAAATTTTGAAGTTTTTTGTGTCTTCCTGGTTTTTGTGTTGAATCCCTCTGCATAATTTCCATTTCTTTAGGGTTCAAGTTTGGTCAAATTGCAGAAAACCCTAAGTGCTAGGGTAAAATCCCTTTGTATGCCTTCAAAAATCCAGAAAACCTTAGTTTTCCCCGGCCTTGTTCTATTTCTGCGTTACTTTTTCGGGCCACTTAACTGATTTATAAAGCATGTGCTTTATTTTTATCACCCGCAGGGTCATGTTTTCATATCTTTTTATCCTAGGCCGGTCCCCATTTAATATTTCCCTAAAGTCTAACTGCTTGGTGCTTTTATTTTTCTTAAGTCCTGACGGCCTTTTTTTTTCCTAGGCCTAGTTCTCTATCATAGTTCAATCGGACGGTTGGCATATCTTCTCATAGAGTCTTTCTGCTCTATGAGATCTTATGCCAACCGTTGATTATTCTTTATAGCACACCCTTTCAAATGGGCGGGTCCACTGCTAGGTATGCACAACTAGCGATTGTTCATTGGCCATGGGTTTAGTGATGTGGATCTTGTCATTGGGGCTTGCAGTGAAGATCTTTAGATCTACGGCTGGCGCATGATCTCATGAAATATTATTACCCCATGAGATAATGCGACATCCGTTGATTTTGAATCTGACCAGGGATGGTGTTTGTGGGTCCAAAGCCAGGTGTTGCGAAGATGGAGGCTTTTCATTGGTCGGTGGATTTGTGACTTGGCAGATTGTCAGTGGGGCCAGTTTTTTTTGGCGTCCAGGTGTGTTTAAAGCTCGAGTAGATCTTGTGGTTGTCGTTATACCGCTTGGAGAAGATGCATGTTGTTTAGGCATCGTGGTATAGCGACAACCATCCGATTCTGTATAAGAGATGCGATATGAGCTGACCGTTGTGTTAATATTTTGTGAACCATCCGATGTGCTGGGAGGAAATGGATCGACAGCTGTGTTTTAAAGATAGATCAAGTGGTCATTGCCGTCAGTTTTTAAATGATTCGAGGGTTTTTTCTGTAGGGTTAGGAGACAGTGCGACGAAAGAGCCATAATGCAGGACCATTTTTGGTCATTTCCAACTTGGTTGCGGGTGAGAATTTATGAAGATGATCCTGGTAGTTGTTCTACCATGATATTATTTTTTTGGAGCCTCTATCGAGGAAAGATTGACAGGTGGGTCACGCATTTCTCTGCTGCAGCCAGAATTAATGGGGCTTTTGTGGTGATTTTTTTGTCCTTGGAGCTGGTACATGGTTGGATTAGTTGCAAAGTTTGATATTTTTTTTTATCTCACCGGCCATGCGCTTGGAGCCTGTCTTGTCTGCATTCACTGTTTGTTTGAGTTAGGTGATTTTGAATTGTTGCTTTGCATGATCATCAGTGGCTTGTTGCAATCCTTGAGATAAAAGGATTTTTCATGATCATTCAAAGGCATTGGGAGTTAGGTGTTCAGAACCTCTTGCTTGGTGAGCCCTATTTCTCGGTCAGGGTTGTAATAATTTTGCTTCAGTGCTTGTTAATGAGAGATAAAAGTTGTAGGTCTAAGCTGTAGTTTGCAAGCATGATTTGTTGTGACTGATTGTATGCACAGAAAGGATTCATCATACTTAATACAAATATATGATTCTTTTCTCTCCTTTGTGTCAAGTCAGGTAGGCTTCGAGCTTTCTAGTTCGTTACATATTGTTTTATGTATGTATCTTCTGAATAGAGGTAATTTGGAATCACCTCTATTTGTGTAAGTGTGTGGGGAAAATGTAAGATTCACTCCTAAATCCAAATTCCCAAAGGAGAGATCCAATTTGATCAACCAAGAGGTTAATACACAATCGAATCAATCTATGAAGAATATGAAAGAGAGAGAGAAACCCTATACTTCCCTATAGTTGGATTAAGCTTGAAATCTGAAATAATTGAAGTGCAAATACTAACCTTGAATTAGGGCAGATCTGGAAAATGCTGAATTTTGGCTTCTATATGAACTTTCTAAAGATTCTGTCACTTGTTCTGGACTGGAAATGTCGAGGCAGAAAAAACTCAAAAATCTTTTCTCCAAATTCACACAGGTTGACTTTGACCTTTTCAAAAGTCAAAGACCACATTATTTATTTGAAGTCCAATTTCGATTCTGTTCGCAGATCCTGAAAGATTGGCGAAAAGGGTATCCAAATTCGCTCTCAGATCTGAGATTTTGCACCTGTACCTACAAGAAAATGGGAGTTTTGTTATTTGTTTGGGGGGGGGGGGGGGTGTGGGGGTTTGCCTTGGTTAAACCCCGGTTTGGAATCAACCTTAATATTGAAATTGAAATGGAGAATGCTAGCAAGTAGTAGAAATGAATCTAACAATGAAGCTATGCAATTCAATAGATATGCTAATGTATTCGGAATGTAATCAAATATATTGATATGAAAGCTTGAACATAACATCATCAAACCTCCATGATTGTATGCTTGAAATCCACCTTAAGGAAATAATGATATGGATCTTGAAGATGAACAAAGGATCTTGAAGGAAGATCACACCACCATGGTGGCTAGATCTAGGGTTTGAATGATAGATCTTGAATGTTTGAACCAAATCCCTTCAATAGCTTGAATGCTTGAATCCTTGATCTTCAATGGATAACTTGGATGGAGAAGAAGACTTGAATGTTTGAATGGAATGCTTGCTTGATCACCTTGAGAACTTGAGAGCTTGATTGCTTGAGATGAGATGAGAAAACTTGATGTTGGAGTGATGTGAAAATGAGAGAGGAAGGCCTCCTTTTATAGTGATCTAGGGCACACTCCTCTAGATGGGCCACGAATTAAATCCCAAATAGGTTCTCATCTTTAGAAAATATACCTTGATTAAATACAATTAAAGGATTTACCGTTTCGGAGCCTGAAACAACCGACCGGGAGGCAGAGAAATAATTATCCTGAAAGCCAAACTGCCAATACATGACAATTTGAAATCCCGGTGGGAAGAGGTCAAGGTTGAGGTCGACACTAACTAAGTCGGGGTCGAGGTCAACTTTGACCTCAGACCCTAACTTGGCCAGATTCTGCAACAGGGGTTCCAGGGGTGCTAGAAACTTAGAAATTACTGTCTGAACAAGACCCAGTGTCAGGAACAGACAAAAAATCCTCGGAATGATATGATGAAGGACTAGGAGGTCTCATTTCTGAATCCTACCTAGAAAGTAGAGCCATAAAAAGAGGAAAATCAGGAAAGTCCTTAAGACCTTAACCCTAATTTCACCTAAAATGAAGAAATCAAGCGCGGAGACGAAGTGGAAAGCGGGGAGAAAGCCAAGTACATGTAAAGATCCAATCAAGGTGTCAAACATGACCCCAAACCACTTACTCAGAGGGCTAAATGTTCTTAACATGGAAGTGCTTCCATTTTAAGATGATACATTAAGCCCCCACTTTAGCAAGAGTATGGATTCAATACAAACTCTTGGTAAAGGAGAAGAGAGAAGAGATCCCAATGGATTCAAAACAAGATAAAATAACACTTAGCTAAAGACATAAGCCCTCAGACCAAGGATTCTAACTCAACATACATACATGAGAGTATACAAAAGAACAAGGGTTAGTACTAAACAACCCAAATCAATTAGCATAAGAAACCTTGCTAAGAAATATTTCTCATACCAATATCATATTTGGAAAGCTATCATAAAAGCATAAATAATTACATAAGAAAGACAAGAGCAACACTATAGACAACATAGCTTCATGATCCAGTCCTACTAGCATGAAAGCGAAAAGAGAGAAAAGAGAAAGTGATTACCTTGCCCGATAAGATGCCCACCTTACCGTGAATCACCCTAGAGGGAGAGCCCAACAAGTTCACCCATAAACTGTGCTTGCAATTGTAATGCGTCTTCTGATGGCTTTTTAAATACCCATAGATCCACCTTCTCGTATCACTATGAATATGAAATGCGTGTCTTCCCAGGATTTAGCAACTTATGTGCATTACCTTTGGAAGATTTAGCATATAGGTGTGTGTCTTTTCAGGATTTAGCAACTTATGTGCATTACCTTCCAAGATTTAGCATATTTGAAATTGGAAATGCGTGTCCCTTCAGGATTTAGCAACTTATGTGCGTTACCCTTAGAGGATTTAGCATATTGAAACATTTGAAAAATGTGTCTCCTCAGGATTTAGCAACTTATGTGTGTTACCTTCAGAAGATTTAGCATATGGATGCGTGTCTTTTCAGGGTTTAGCAACTTATGTGCATTACCTTCCAAGATTTAGCATATAAAAATAAAAAACTATAGTACAAGGGAGGCCCTATATATGCCCCCCTCCTTAAGATGGCAAAAACATACTATTTTGTCATGTTAAGGAAAGAAAAAGAACAAGGATAAAGCCTTCTTCAACATCAAGACAATATCCATAGACAAAACCTAGTCCAAGCCAAGAAGATCACAGCTCCTATGAGGCCATGGAAGGGACGAATGTAAAAGATATCATGCAAGAAGTGAAAAGAAAGTAACCCTTAATGAGGGATAGCACACCATTCAGTTTCCAAGGTGAGAGATGTATCGATCAAGGACATAGGTCCTTAATAGAAACCATAATTTTCATGTATGATTGGATATCACATAGTAGATAAATACTGCTTAACCAAGGAAAGAGGTGAATCCCTAGAATACCGTATGAAATAACAATGCATAGGTTTGAATAAGATAGAAAATCATACCAAGCCTCCAAGGCTAAAGTACCTCTACCAAACTCACAATTCGTATTTGTGACTCCATGTGGGAATGTTTAAAGATAGAAAAGAAGGATAAGGCATCCTTGCCCCCCAAGTGTAATAACAAAGATGGAAGAGGATACCTACTTCACAAAGCAAGGAGATATCCTATTTACAACAATGTATAATATATCCTTAGCGAGAGATATTGACCCCTACATCCAAGAGTATAGATAATTGTGAAAAGGATCACTTATGGAAAAGGATCCTCAAGGAAAGAGATCTTATTGCCAAGACCCCCACCAAAGAGGAGTGCGTGTAAATAAGATATCATCTTTCAAAAGGCGGGAAAAAAGATTCAATCATCAAGCCCCCAGTGAAGAAGAGCAAGATGAATCTTTGAAATGAAGGAAAACAATTTTAACACCAAGGAAGAATAAAAATTTATATTAAACATAATTTGCAACATAGAGAAGAAGTGATGACCTAGGACAACAACTTCTCATATAAGAAGGTTATCCATAATCAACACCTCTGTCACTATGATGAAATAATATTGTAACATAAGCAAATACTACTAAGCTAAGGAAAGAAGTTCCCCTAGAAAAAGAGAAAGAAGGAAGAACCTTGCCCCTTGAGGGATGAAAGACAAGGGATATTTTTACAAAACATATCCTAGAAAAGATTTCCTAAGAAGAAAATATAATTCCTAGGAATGGATAAAAACATCATGGAAGAAGGAAACATAAAGAATACCAATTAAATCTTAATAAAAAGACCTAATGGATCCTAAAAGACTGGATAAAATTATGCCTCTTGCCCCCCAGTCATGAGACAAGAGGATAGGAACATTTACTCTAGCTCTAATGGAGGGGAATCCCCTATATCAAAATTATGAAGAAGTTGTAAGACTGCGCGAGAAAAAGGTATAATACTGTGCGCAGCCCTATCCCTAACATATAATTTGAAGAAGTTACAATCGGCAAGAAAATGAGTATTACGATAGTGGAAAGGACATTTAAATTTATACAAAGCATCAATAGGCATAGGTCTAAATCTTTCCTTCTTAGAATTCATTAGCTCCACATATACTGTCTTAGCAATTTCTTGACGAGTGGTAGGATTATCCATTAGAGGTGTAGAGAGATGAGCGTTAAGGGGAGGACGAAGATCCACACCACTTAACTTGACTTGAGATTTAGAAATTCCGACACCACTCATATCCGGTTTAGGAGGTATATTAATGGGAAACTTAATACCATGTTCATTTACTCCTAACCCTAAACCGTTATAGCCTTGTTTAGTCACCATATTATATCCAGTAGTGTACATAGTATGCAAAGCTTCTACAGGAGGTGATTGTTTATCATGTTCATGAGTAAAGGTTGTATAAGGTGGGATAGTAGGTTTTGAAGAAGTTTATGTACCCTTTCCTTTAATATCATCCTGGACAAGAGGAGGAGGCAAATCAAAGAAATCTTGCACATCCGCATCCTACACTATAGCTTGAATCCCATCATAAGTACGAGAAGAGTGAGGATTAACAGATGGAGAATCAGGTATCAGAATAGGAAGATTAGAATGAAGAATAGGATTAATAGGATTAGGATGAAGATTAGGAAGATTAGGAGATGGTATATCATCTACCAAATTCTTCACATAATCTAAAAGATGAATAAGGCTACCATAGAAATCCCTAAGAAAAGTTTTAAATGTAGGTAGACTAGTATCAGTCAACTTCACAAAAGCATAAGCAAGAGCAAAGTGAAGAGTCATCAATGTTATGAAATGAATAATACCCTCATAAACATCATATGCATTATAAATAAATGCTAGAAGAAGAGTAATAACAAACATGATTATGCACCAAAACATCTTAACAATCTCCATAGTAAAGGTAAGAAATGTTTTTGTATTTTATTGAAGATATAGATTTTTTTGTATTTTTGAATGTAAAATGCAAGAGCATTAACTAGATTGAAAAAGGCAATCTAACACCAAAAAGAAAGAGAGTAAACTAGTCGGGTTCACCAAAATGAATAGAGGTAATTTGGAATCACCTCTATTTGTGTAAGTGTGTGGGGAAAATATAAGATTCACTCCTAAATCCAAATTCTCAAAGGAGAGATCCAATTTGATCAACCAAGAAGTTAATACACAATCGAATCAATCTATGAAGAATATGAAAGAGAAAGAGAAACCCTATACTTCCCTATAGTTGGATTAAGTTTGAAATCTAAAATAATTAAAGTGCAAATACTAACCTTGAATTAGGGCAAATCTTGAAAATGCTGAATTCTGGCTTCTGTATGAACTTTTTGAAGATTTCATCACTTATTTTGGACTGGAAATGTCGAGGCGGACAAAACCCAGAAATCTTTTCTCCAAATTCACACAGGTCGACTTTGACCTTTTAAAAGGTCAAAGACCACATTATTTATTTGAAGTCTGATTCTGATTCTGTTCACAGATTTTGAAAGATTAACGAAAAGGGTATCCAAATTCGCTCTCAGATCTAATATTTCACACCTGTACCTGCAAGAAATGGGATTTTTGTTGTTTGTTTGGGGGGGGGGGGGGTTTGCTTTGGTCAAACCCCAGTTTGGAATCAACCTTAATATTGAAATTGAAATGGAGAATGCTAGCAAGTAGTAGAAATGAATCTAACAATGAAGTTATGCAATTCAATAGATATGCTAATGTATTCAGAATGTAATCAAATATATTGATATGAAAGCTTGAACATAACATCATCAAACCTCCATGATTGTATGCTTGAAATCCACCTTGAGGAAACAATGATATGGATCTTGAAGATGAACAAAGGATCTTGAAGGAAGATCACACCACCATGGTGGCTAGATTTAGGGTTTGAATGATAGATCTTGAATGCTTGAACCAAATCCCTTCAATAGTTTGAATGTTTGAATCCTTGATCTTCAATGGAGAACTTGGATGGAGAAGAAGACTTGAATGCTTGAATGGAATGCTTGCTTGAGCACCTTGAGAACTTGAGAGCTTGATTGCTTGAGATGAGATGAGAAAACTTGATGTTGGAGTGATGTGAAAATGAGAGAAGAAGACCTCCTTTTATAGTGATCTAAGGCACACTCCTCTAGATGGGCCACCTTGGAGAATTAAATCCCAAATAGGTCCTCACCTTTAGAAAATATACCTTGATTAAATACAATTAAAAGATTTACTGTTTCAGAGCCCGAAATAGCTGACCCGAAGACGGAGAAATAATTATCCTGAAAGCCAAACTACCGACAGATGACAATTTAAAATCCTAGCAGGAAGAGGTCAAGGTCGAGGTCGACCCTAACCTAGTCAGGGGTGAGGTCGACTTTGACCTCAGACCCTAACTTGGCCAGATTCTGCAACAGGGGTTCCAAGGGTGCTAGAAACTTAGAAATTGATGTCTAAACAGGACCCAGTGTCAGGAACAGACAGAAAATCCTTGGAATGATATGATGAAGGACTAGGAGGTCTCATTTCTAAATCCTACCTAGAAAGTAGAGCCATAGAAAGAGGAAAATCGGGAAAGTCCTTAAGACCTTAACCCTAATTTCACCTAAAATTAAGAAATCAAGCACGGAGACGAAGTGGAAAGCGGGGAGAAAGCCAAGTACATGTAAAGATCCAATCAAGGCACCAAACATGACCCCAAACCACTTACTCAGAGGGCTAAATGTTAGGATTAACAAGGCAGAAGTAACAATTATGTGCAAATATAACTAATATCAGAAAATAATAAACCACACCGAATAGAACACAAGACACACAGATTTAACGTGGTTCACCCAATCCCTGGGCTACGTCCACCAACAGCGAGTCCAATATTATTATTATCCAGTGATTACAACCTGATTACAATCCGTAATCCCTTACAGCCCAATTCTGTTGCAAGTACTAAAATCATACATAATGAAAATCCCTAACCCTAAGCCATATTATACAATATTTTTCCGCTTTAGGGTTAGAATGAGTTATAAGTAGTCAGCCCAAATAACCGAAAAAGTAGTCGGCCTCAAAAAAAAATTTCTCGGGGGCTGCGCCCTCGAACCCCTGCTCTTGGGGGCTGCCGCCCCCAAACCCTCGCTCGGGGCCCGGCCCGGCCCCGAACTCGGCGAGGTCGGGAGGAAAAGTGTACAGTACTTTCCTGGATAGTACTTTCCTGATTAGTCACCACAAGCTAACAATCTCCCACTTGGTGACTGATCAGTATCCACACTATACTAAAAAACCTCCCACTTGGAGACTGATCCTATAGCAATACCGCTACCCACATGAGGCTCCCACTGGATTGAACCACCTTGGACTTAGTTGTTCCTTTATTTTGTTCAGTCTAGAAGACCAACTGAAGCTGAACATGAGTTCAACTTCTCCCTTGTTACTACCTTTGTAAACATATCTGCTGGATTATCATCAGTATGAATATTTTCCAGCCTTAACTGTCCATCATCCAAAACTGATCGAATGAAATGGTACCGCAACTGTATGTGTTTTGTCTTTGAGTGCAAAGCAGAATTCTTTGCAAGATGAATGGTACTTTGGCTATCTGTATGTAGAAAATTATCCTTTTGTGGATGTCCCAATTCTTCCATGAAGAATTGAAGTCATATCATCTCCTTGGCTGCCTCTGTAGCAGCAACATACTCTGCCTCTGTAGTGGATAAAGCAACCACCTTTTGTAGTCGAGAAATCCAACTCACTGCTGTCCCACCAACAGTAAATATATAACCTGTAGTACTCCGCCTGCTATCTATATCTCCTGCCAAATCTGAATCAACATAGCCTTGTACAGTAGTAGTAGAACCCCTAAAGTGTAAACACTTACTGGATGTGCCTCTCAAATATTTGAGAATCCATTTGACTGCATTCCAATGCTCAAGACCAGGGTTACTCATATAACGGCTAACGACTCCCACTGCGTGTGCAATATCTGGCCTAGTACATACCATAGCATACATTAAGCTCCCTACAGTTGAAGCATAAGGTACCTTAGACATTTTAGTCTCTTCTTCTGGTGTCTTGGGACACATATCCTTAGTCAATTTCAAATGACTAGGCAAAGGTGTGCTGACAGCTTTGGCATTTTCCATAGAGAAACGTTGCAACACCTTCTCAATAGAATCAGCCTGAGATAGAGACAATTTTTTATTTTTCCTATCTCTACAAATTTTCATACCAAGGATTTGTTTTGCTGCCCCCAAATCCTTCATAGCAAAAGATTTTGCTAACTGTTGTTTCAACCCCTTAATGTGATTCATGTTAGACCCAGCTACAAGCATATCATCAACATATAAACATAAAACAATGTAGCTGTCATCATCCAACCTCTTAAAATAAACACAATGGTCAGAATGACACCGACTATATCCATGCCCATTCATAAAAGTGTCAAATTTAATATACCATTGCCGAGGTGCTTGCTTCAAGCCATATAAACTTTTTTGCAATCTGCACACCAAATTCTCCTTACCCTTGACCTCAAATCCTTGTGGCTGAACCATATATATTTCTTCATCCAAATCACCATGAAGAAAGGCTATTTTAACATCAAGCTGCTCTAAATGCAAATCTTCAGTAGCCACAATACTTAAAACAGTACGAATAGAAGTCATTTTAACAACTGGAGAAAATATCTCATCAAAATCAATACCATGTTTCTGTGCAAATCCTTTTACGACTAATCTGGCTTTAAATCTTTTCGTACCTCCATCCTCTTCTTTGATCCTGTAAACCCATTTATTCTGTAAAGCCCTTTTACTTGCAGGTAACTTACATAAATCCCATGTCTGATTTTTCAGCAAAGAGTCCATTTCATCTGTCATTGCAGACTCCCACTGAAGCTTTGTATCCACCTGCACAGCTTCATTATAACATTCAGGTTCACCAGCATCTGTTAATAGAATAGAATACAAAGATGGAGAAAATCTTTCTGGAGGTCTACTTAGCCTTGTTGACCGTCTAACACTCACTGGGGTGTGTGGTATTTGTTGTTGCTGTTGTTGCGGAGCATAAGGAACTACTGGAACATGAACTTGTGGAGTATCATCTAGTACTACATAGTCATTTTCTTTCTTCTCATGCTGCAGCAACAGATCTTTGTACAATACTTTCTCATTGAATATGACATCCCTGCTTCTTACAATTTTATGATTTTCAAAATCCCAAAGCCTATAACCAAATTCATCAATGTCATACCCAACAAATACACATTTCTTTGGCTTAGCTTCCAGCTTGGTTCTATTTTCAGAATCTATAAGTGCAAAAGCTTCACAACCAAAGGTTTTGAGAAAAGAGTAACTCACCTTCTTACCACTCCATGCTTCCTCTGGAATACCACAGTCCAAAGGAGTAGAGGGGCCTTTATTGATTAAATAAACAGTAGTGTTCACTGCCTCTGCCCACATATTTTTGGGCAGCCTAGCATGCAACCTCATACTCCTTGCACGCTCCATTATTGTCCTGTTCATGCGTTCAGCCACTCCATTTTCTTGTGAAGTCCTTGGTACAGTTTTCTGCCTACAAATATCATTAGAGGAACAATATTCTTCAAATTCTATGCTGCAATACTCACCACCATTATCAGATCTGAGATATTTTAACTTTTTACCAGTCTCATTCTCAACCAAGCATTTCCATTTCTTAAAAGTTTGAAATACATCAGATTTCTGTCTAAGGAAATAAATCCATACTTTTCTTGTTGCATCATCTATAAATGTAACATAATACAGAGAGCCACCAATGGAAGATACCTGAGCTGGTCCCCATACATCTGTATGCACAAGCTCTAATCTCTCAATTTTCTTTTCCTTCCCACTCTTCACAAAACTAACTCTCTTTTGTTTCCTATAAACACAACTTTCACAGAAATCCATATTGACACATTTCAGACCAGGTAAAACCTTCTTTGAATGAAGTAATTTCATACCTTTTTCACTCATGTGCCTGAGTCTGTTGTGCCACAGTGCTGTGTCAGAATCTACAGCAACAGTTTGATGTTCTTCCTGCTCAACTGCAGCCACTATTCATGAACAGTCATTATCTTCTGAAACAATTAAAGTAGAAGGAACAGTATGACCTGTACAAAGATATAAGGTGCCTACTTTCACACCTTTTGCTACTACTAAGGAACCTTTTGAAACCTTCCAATTTTTATCATTAAAAGTAACTGTGCAACCCTCATCACCCAGTTGCCCTGCTGAAATTAAATTCCTACTCAGCCTTGGAACATGTCTTACCTCTTGTAGTAGCCAATGATTTCCATTCTGCAACTTAATCTTAATTTTTCCCTTTCCAACAATCTGACAGGGTTCATTATCTCCCAAATAAACTAGCCCAAAATCCCCTTGGACATAATCAACAAAATAACTTCTATGGGGTGTAGCATGAAATGAAGCCCCAGAATCTAAAACCCATGAATCATCAATACTTTCTAAGGACAAGAGCAAAGCATCCTCCTCGAATTTGTTACTTACCACATTTGCCTCCTTGTTTCCATCATTTTTGTCTCCTTGATCTTTCTTTCGAGACCAACAATCTTTCTTCTTATGACCTGGTTTTCCACAGTACCAGCAATCATTTGGCCCTTTAGATTCGGACCTCTTTCCCTTTGATTTTCCTCTTGATTTCCCACGATTTCCAGAGTTGTTTCCTCTATCTCTTGTTCTGCCTCTGCTTTCTGTGTTCAATACACTACCCGATGTGGATGCTCCTGAGCTTTTCCTACGAATTTCCTCACTCAATATAACACCAATAACATCATCATACTTTAGGGTATTAGAACCAGAAACAGAATTACTAACAGCCATTACCAAACCATTCCAACTTTCTGGCAAAGAACACAAAATCAAGAGAGCCCTAACCTCTTCATCAAAAGTAATTTTAACTGAGGTTAATTGACTTGTAACTGTATTAAACTCATTCAAATGATCAGTAACTGATCCACCTTCTACCATTTTCATATTAAATAAACGCTTCATAAGAAATACCTTGTTTGAAGCTGAAGGCTTTTCATACAACTTCGCTAGGGTTTCCATCAGATCTTTAGCTGTCTTTGCTTCAGTAATATTGAATGCCACCGATTGTGCCAGGCATAGATGAATACTCCCCAGTGCCTTCCTATCCAAAATATCCCAATCCTCCTGAGACATTGATTGCTCTTTCTTGGCTACTCCCTCTAATGGCCGCCATAGATCCTTCTGATAGAGATAATCCTCCATTTGCATCTTCCATAACTAGAAGTTCTGCCCATTAAACTTATCAACCTTCAGCCTACCCTCGTCTGCCATTTCTCCCACTTAACCGAGAGACTCTCCCACTAACTCGTGAGACCTGCTTCAGAGAATAGATGAAAGAACGAATGAAATAACCTCGCTTTGATACCACTTGTTAGGATTAACAAGGCAGAAGTAACAATTATGTGCAAATATAACTAATATCAGAAAATAATAAACCACACCGAATAGAACACAAGACACACAGATTTAACGTGGTTCACCCAATCCCTGGGCTACGTCCACCAACAGCGAGTCCAATATTATTATTATCCAGTGATTACAACCTGATTACAATCCGTAATCCCTTACAGCCCAATTCTGCTGCAAGTACTAAAATCATACATAATGAAAATCCCTAACCCTAAGCCATATTATACAATATTTTCTCTCTTTAGGGTTAGAATGAGTTATAAGTAGTCAGCCCAAATAACCGAAAAAGTAGTCGGCCTCAAAAAAAATTTCCTCGGGGGCTGTGCCCTCAAACCCCTGCTCTTGGGGGCTGCCGCCCCCAAACCCCCGCTCGGGGCCCGGCCCGGCCCCGAACCCCGGCGAGGTCGGGAGGAAAAGTGTACAGTACTTTCCTGGATAGTACTTTCCTGATTAGTCACCACAAGCTAACACTAAATGCTCTTAACATGGAAGTGCTTTTATTTTAAGATGATACATCTTCATTCTTGAGTTCTGATCTAGGATTGGATTAAATAATGCTCTAGATGGGATGTGAGTTTACCCTTGTCTACATAAAGATTCTTTGTAAGTAGTAAGGATTGTGGTAAATGTATTTATGGCTATGAATCTCAGATATTCTCTGATCTGTGTATCTTTTGTGTCTAAGAAATCTTGCCCAATGGATGAGGCACTGGCCTAGATGAATAAATCTTTTGTTAACATACATTGATTGAAGTTATTGCAATCCAAATCTTAAAATCAAGAACCATTTTAAATTTTAAATCTTTGGTTGCGTAGTTTTGTTACCCCATAGTAATGAAGAGTCAATGAATGTAAGGTTGGCATTTAGTACTTTCTTGCTATCATCTGTTATATAAACCTAGACTTTGGTGTGTAAGGTATAGTTTTCACTAGGTTAGGTGCACCCGCCTTGGTTTTGCAGAGCCAGAAGTGAAGAGGATAGTCTTGTCCCTACAGTTGGTCCAATTACCCTAAGATCCTTTTACATTTTGGAACTAACCACTCCTAAAATCTGTCTGAGGGTATATTGGTAGCCTAAGAGCATAAGCCGTTTTGAAACACCAACATAGTGAAAGTAATAGACTCCAAAGAAGTACAAAAATTATGAATTTGGTCCACAATCAAAGCTAACTTCCAACAAACAACTTCATAATGTTGCTGATTCAATAGACGTATCACCACTTGTGAGTCGGATTCACAAATAAGTCTTCTCCAACCAAAGTCACAAGCATTCTTCACAACATACAAAATAGCTATGGCCTCCATCAAGTTGTTAGTGTGACGACCTTTATAAATTGAAAACACAAACTAAACATCCCCCTTACTATCTCTAAGATGTATGATGAAACACCGAGCTCTAATGTTTCTCGCATAAGGGTGCATAGTGAAACAATGTCCAAGATCTAATAATCAAGTCTTAGCCTCAGTGCCACTACATGAACCATCAAAAGTAGGTGGACGAGACCTAATAAGATTTCTCATGTGACCTACATAGATAGAATCCTCATCCACCACTACCATGTCTCTCTTGTGCTCAAGTCTCAAACTAGGTGGAGAACGAGAATGATCACACTCTCTCATCTCCTCACACTCTGCATGGTCTGATAACTATGATTCCCCATGGTGAGACTCCTCTCAATGAGGTCCCAACTGAGTGATAAGTTCCTATAACAAATGAACTAACATGGATTCCCATCATTACCACCATGACCCTCTTTTTGGTCCTCCTGGTTACCCTCATGTTTCTCTTCTTCCTGATGCTCCTTCTCATGGTCATCTTGATGGTCATTCTGCTAACCACGTCCATGTCTAGGAGGCCTCCCTAAGAAGAAAGCAAGATATGGATCAAAATCACATATAGAATACAAACAAGTCATACTAAGGAAACAAGTAAGGAATGATAACCATCAAAGAGTACAACAACGACACATAAATCACACCAAACATAATGGGATCATAATACAAAGATCCCATCGTATGGACATGTGCTCTGATACCAAATGTAATGTCCTACCAAGGAACCCTTGGACACATAGGGTTAAATATGCACTAAATAATGTTTTTTTTTAATACGAAATAAACATCATGTACATAAGTGCATCACATAAGCATAAATCATAAGCAAGATAAAAACATGCATTAAACTAAACCACGATCGTTAGATAGCCATGTACAAGTGGAAGACTAGAACACTACCAAAGATTCCAAAGCAATTTGAAATACCAACATGAACAATGAAGACACATTCAATCCATCACATGAGAGTTTGAACTTCGACCACGGATCCCATAGATCATAACTGAACCATCGTCAATAGTCATCTATTGAGGAGAATAACCCATCCTCGTTGAAAATCAATTACAAGATGTAAATTAAGCCTAAAACAAGGAAAGTGATTAATAACATATCATAATGAATCAACATTTTGACTAATTATATACAAAAGACATTCTAGAGAAAAAAGGTGTCTAAATTTTCCATTACATTTTTTCCAGACCTCGAGAAATGCTCATTGTTTTATATGCGCTAAATTGTATGCACTAAAATATAGGGCACATGCGCTAAAATGAGAGATGTATGCACTACTCTGATAAGTGTATGCGCTAATCTATGCCTCATATGTGCTAATCTGGGAGGCATATTCACTAATTTTGGATCAAATGTCCTAAACTGCTAAGCCATACAAAAAGGAATACACTAAAATGCCTTATTATCACATGCACTAAAATATGGTCTATATGTGCTAAAATAATGATCATATGCGCTAAAATATTGATCATATGCGCTATATTGCCTACAAAAGACCAAATCAAGTTTAAAGACTAAATTTGAAGATCAATCTAGGTTCTAACTTTGGCTAGGCTTTTCAACACCAACGTACGACCAAAATACACCCTTCCTCTACATCAGAGAGTATTGGATTAACACATATCAAGGCAATATTCACTCAAAAACTCAAATGCAAGAAACATAAAGGAGCTACACTAATAACATAATCACACGAGAATGAATAAATACATATACAACCACAAAATAAGTTTAAGTATCTCATGGAGCACTCAATGCTTGAAGTATCTAAATCTGGTGAAAGATCATCACCTGCACACCAATCTCGAGTAGTGGTAAAGTGTAATGACACCCTACAATGTGGAACCCTCGGGCCCACTCCACCGTGCTCACAGAGATAGTAACCTTGCCACAATCACAAGGTACACACATACACACACCAAAGAGGCTACACTCATGCAAAATAAATGAATGAATCAAAGATGATATAAAAGTCCAAGTATAATCACAATGCAAGTATGTTAGGATTACTACTTAGAGCTATAAAGGATAACATGCAAGGACTCAAGGTGGAGTGTCATTACATGGCTCTCAGTAGCCCAAATAACATCGAGTCTTCAATCAATGTCCATAGATGTCCAAACTCAAAATGTATCTTTGATCAACACCCTCAAGTGGCTAGATACGATGTCTTGTATCAATGTCCTCAGACGACCAAACATTGACTTACCTTCTATCAACACCTTCGGGTGACCAGGTACTCAATTACACTTATCAATGTGGTTTAGCCCCAATTTAGTTTGTTATGTTATTTCTTATTAAGAACTTCTTCGCGTGGCCATTTCCAACCACTTATAGGCCAGGGTACACACAAGAAGCCACTCTACAACTCTACCCAAGTAATAAATCCTCTCGTTCTACAATGAGGCATAATGCAAATGTGCAACAAGGAAAAAGCCATGAAAACCAAGAATGGAACATGGGACTCAATTGGTCTCTAACTAAGAGTGTGGGTCCCTTGGGATCTTGACATGAAACACTCAATATTCTCATGATGTGATCTCAAACACTAACATCACATACTATAAATGCAATCTCAAACCAAATATTTGAGCAAAAAATACAAGAAAGGGAATGTAATTACAAGTGCTCACAACATACTCAACTGGGCACTTTGCTAAGAGTACAAATTCCTCTATGAATGTAAAAATCACGAAGTAAAACCATGGAATGGTAGCAAACATGGAGGAAAACGCATTCCAATATTTGAAACATGTTGAACATGACAAATGGAAAATTTGGGTGGCACCCAAAATGAGAAAACTCAAAAATGCTTGAAAATCAAACATCATAAACACTCACGAAATTAATACCCATTTTCCCTTAGGCACCCAACATCACATTTCTAAAATAAAATCTTAAATTTGGGAACTCATGAAAATTTGGGCAGCATAACACGTCTAAAACTCCAATTAACAAAATGGAAACAAGAAAATTACTTGCATAAACTCAATTGGATAATGAAATTAAGCAAGAACATGAGGGAATACTAATTCTCATCCCACTCAACTAATGTAACCATTTTCATTTGATTAAATGAAGTAAATAAAAAATAGTGAGATGCCCTACATCACACCAAGTGGAGAAAAACCAAAATGAAGAGGAAAAACCTGAAACTCGACAGAATTGGATGAGACTTTCAACAAAATGGAGCAATCCCAGTACAAATCTAATGATCCACTCCACACAAAGATTCAATGACAAAATCAAATCCAACAAGCATAAATGTGAGTTTCTCCACTGTAATTTGGAGCAAAATCAAAATTCTCATAAAAGGTAAAAGTGATAAGTGAGTAAAAAGAACTCACTTTTCCAAAATAAAGACACTTCTCAAAAATGACTTTTACAAAAAGTCACTTAAGTAATTTAAGTAAACTATTGAGTTTTCCTTAGAATCAAATAAATCAATTCTAATAAAAAATGAAATTCAACTAAGACAAATCAACTGATAATTAAAAATATTAAATCCCCAAACACATTAAAATTTACATAATTAAACCTCTTCTACGACAATTGTGGAGCTCTAAATGCACAAACACGCTCACAAGTCTAACACAATATGCATAATGAAGTATAGACACATATAATAGGGAATAATACATCAATACAGATACACCATCCATACAGGGATGATATTGGCTCAATATGAAAGGTTGGTAAGACTATTTCCCATGCCACTGCCAAAGATATAGACACACTCAAATCCTGCAACTCAAGCAGAATGTGTTTGGTACCTATTCACTGAAACACACAAACATCAAGTGTAGATGCTCACAATAAAAATAGTTGAAGAACATATAATAACAATAAACATGTCTAATAGAACACTGACACTCTAGTGACGCGATTAGACATAAAGAATGTAGCATCATTGGTCATCCCATTCTCTACTCCTCAGTGTACATATAATTTATATAAATATTGCATTTAAATTAAGCATTCCATTTAAATATACAATATTATAAAATATATGTTTACGAGAATATGAGCATAAATCAGTGAAGGTCAATAATTGAAATGTCCAACAATATATAAGACACAATGTAAAAGAGAATCTAATAAAATCATCTTGATAACATAATCAATAGTCTTGAATATAAAATACACCAGATATCATCATAAGACATCATGCCATATCAAATAGCATCATCATACATATATGATCAAAATTGTAAACAACAACATAATCTAACCATCTATCACAGCTAAGATACTGACAACCAAAATAATGTATTTTCATTTAATGCATCTCATCATGTAGATAATCACAACATTATAACAAGAATATATCTCAGATCAAAATAATCATGGAACATAATACAACCACGAGAGGCACTACAAATGGAGTACAATTGATTGATGTCAATGTTGTATGCACCCTAAAATGGTCGCCTAGACTTTGGGCCCCCATTTAGCAATTTATCAAATCCTGAATTAATATTTTCAAAAATCAATATTTTTCAATTATATCAATTTTCTTGATCAAATCCTATTTTATCATTTTCGATTATTCCTTGGGCTAACCATTTTATCTTAAGTCTTTATTTGATTAAAAGAAATATTTTCTCCCCTTTTAATAAATAAAAAGCCCCCACCTTTTCATCTTATTCTAAGTTGCACAAATAAAGCATTATTCTTATTTTATAAAAAGGGAAAAAACACTTTTTGTCTCATATGGACACAAAAGTCAACTCTTATTTTTCTCATTGGAGGATACTTGTACACATGGATTGCTCCTTTTTGATGCTCCACCGTTGATTAAATCTTTTATCTTTTAATCTCCATGGTCCATTCCTTTTCATTTCCTATAAAAGAAGAGTTCTCTTCCTCATTTTCATATGCATTTTTGAATACTAATGTTATGCTGTTAGTTTTCTAGGTCACTTTGGAGCTTTTGAAGATTTGGAGCATTCTTGGCTTTTGCATCTACATTTCATTCTAGTTTCATTTCTTACATTCTAGTTTCATTATCATGACATTCTTAGCATAGATTTCTTTTATGCAATAGATTAATCTCACATAGCTTAATTAGGAGGGATTGTAAGACTTGTACTTTCCTTTCATAGTCTAGCTTGTACTTTCCTTTCATAGATTAGATTTCCTTTCAAGTATTTCATTGTTATCATTTAGCTTAGCTTGCATTTTCATTCTTAGTTTACTTGCATTGCATTTCCATTTGGATTTTTGGAGATATTGGCATTCTTTCCCTTGTTTTCATTTGAATCTCTCATTGTGTGGTTGACTAGCAAGGTCATTAGCTTCATAGCTCTAGCTGAGAGCAATTTCACAAATCTTGCAACTCCATACATAGATAGCTATGGATCGATTTGTGAAGGCTCATTCTTGAGTTTTCTTGCATGTAAAGATTCATAGAAGTGCACTACTTTTGTGTGTACATTTCTGGCGCTCACCGTGAGGTAGAGTAGATTAGTTTTATCCCTTCTTTTTCTGCATTTTCGTCAATTTTCATTAATTTTTCGGCAAGTTTTGAGCTTAATTTTCGGTCTCTATTTTTCTATCTCAGAATATCGTGTGATACTTCCAGAAGTATTGTGTGATAGTTCTTTGTATGCACACGCGATACTTCACCTGTTGGAAGTATCGCCTGGCTATTGCAGAGAATATCGCTTGGTCTCGGGCGAAGTATCACCTGGTATAGAGCGAAATATCGCCTGGACTAATATTATCGCTCCAGTGTACTGAGAAGTATCACGCGATAATTCTGGTGTCTGTAACTATCGCCCTTTGGATGCAAGGTCAGCATTCATACATAGGGGAGGGGTCTACTTGAAAAGAGCGTTAAGTGTTCCACAAAGTTTCTCCCTTTTTATGCTTTCTTGATCTCATTAGTTTTCTAAGGTGTGGACTCGCTTTGAGTTTTTGTGAGGAGTTAAATGTTCCACTTTTGGACTCACTTTGAGTTTGTGTGAGGAGTTAAATGTTCCACCTTGTGGACTCACTTCACACTCACTTGAAGAGTTAAATGTTTCACTTTTTTGACTCACTTCACATTTACTTGAAGAGTTAAGTGCTCCACCTTTAGTGCTTTAAATACTTTTGATAGTGAATTTCTTACTTTTTATTTTCAGAAGGCTTGCTTGAGGACACATCACCTCAAGGGACGAACTTAACTTCTGTGTTCCGGCGGAGTATAAATAGTGGGTGGTGAATCGAAAGACACCTCTCTTGGGAATTGAGTTTGATATCACTCTTGGTTAAGCCTCAAAGAACTTTATACCTTTGAGAAGTGAAGGAGGAGATTTGGGTTACTGTCTCCCCTCGGCTGTATGATTTTAAATTTTTCTCATCTACGGATTTGGGCCTCACGTACCTTGCGTATATCGAGGACTCCTTTTAGCAAGCCATGTATATCCTTGTAGACAGCTTGTTAAGGTGTTGTTGTGTTCTATGTGCTTGCTAAAACATTTTCAAGAACATATACAAGTAGAGTTCATAGGGAGAGGAATACTAAGTCACTATCTCTGTTCATGCGCAAGGTTGCTTTGTCCCTTGCCCATTGCTTGAAGACTATTTGCCTGCATTCTCTGATTGTTGTTCTATGTGCTTGATCATCATTGTGAAATCTTTTGAAAAATCTAATTGGAATACTGAAACTGAGTTCCGTCCTAGTGGGTTCTCCTTAGAAGCTTGGTCTTCCTTGGTCAGTCCTGGTCAAATCTTAGGTGCTATGATATGTTGCTCAACATCCAAATGAACTCAAATGATATCAAATTGCACAAAATGACTCTTGGTCACCTTTCTTCCACATCTCACATGTCTTCCTAGTCTTCCATTTTCATCCTTCCTCTTCTTTCTTCATGATTCTTCCTAAATTCTTCATGTCCTCTTGATTTTTTTCCTCTTATTTTCTAGTCTACCTTCTTCTATTCATCTCTTTTGTCACTTTCACGCTTGATTTCTCCTCTTCTAAAACCACGAACCTCAAATATCTAGTTATGGAACCTTCATTAAGAATAGATGATCTTGAGTTCATTGATATATTTGAAATGTGTTATTCCTCCAAAATTCTCAAGAGTGACAAATTTATGGCAAAACTACAAGAGAAAGCAAGCAAATCACATGCCTTTGCTAGAATCATACTCATGATCTCATCCAACTATTCTTCATCTTCTAAATATTCTCATCATTCCTCACATTCTAAGTCTTATCATGACTCTTATAAACATTACTCGCATTCTTCATCTTCCAAATCTTATCATGAATCTTCTAAACATTATTCGAATTCCTCATTATCCAAGTCTTTTTCTTCCACTAGGTCTTCATTTTCCTCTTCTTCAAGATCTTGTTTCTCTTCTACTTCTCCCAAGAGTCTTACTTCTCTTCAGAAGACATACCATAATAAGCAACATGATGATACCTATGACACCTTTGTTCCTAACCTAGGTCTTCATTTTCCTCTTCTTCAAGATCTTGTTTCTCTTCTACTTCTCCCAAGAGTCTTACTTCTCTTCAGAAGACATACCATAATGAGCAATATGATGATACATATGACACCTTTGTTCCTAAGAGTCCTCCTCGTCGTGTGCTTAGGCTTACTAAAGGGTCATCCTATTGGATAGATTGTGATGGCGATCCATATGATTTTGATTTTGAAAAAGACTTTGATGATTTTTGTGAACAATACCTTGATTATGATCCATCTACTATTGTTGAGGACTATAAAATGCACTGCGCTAATTGGAAACATAAATATTATAAGAATCCTTCCTCTAAGAAATCTCATGCTGAAGATAAAAATGAAACTCCCAAGCAAGATTATGTTAATGATGAGCCTTTGTCTTGTGATAGTTCCCTTCCATCCCCTATTTCCTCCAATACCCATACATTTTCTAAAGCTTCCGAGTCTTCCAAATCTTTCACAAATCCTTCATCCAATGAAAGTCCTAATACTTTTCATGCAGTTCCCTATAGTTATCCTCAAAGGCTATCTCTTAAAGAAACTCCAGCTAACCTTCACTTGGCTGCAAATACTTCCAATAATGCTACACCTAGCTAGCCTAAGCCTTTATGCATTATAATGCCTACTTCAGCTAGTCCTTCACCATCTATTCCAAAATCTTCCATGCAATTCCAACATGCTTCTATGTTCTTAGAAGTGGCTCCATGTCAAGAGGACTTTAAAAATAATGAAGAAAAGAATATAAAAAAAGATCAAGATCAAGAACCCTTCATGTTATTTAATCCTTTTCATGATGTCTCTGATCTGCTTCATGGTTCTTTTGATCCTCTATGCTCTTCCACATTCATTCCACCATCTCCTAAGCAAGATCAAGCTACTACTTACACCGTTGAGCTTATTGACAATCAAAATAACCTTACTACACTTGTGCTTTCCAAAGATGATACTTCCATTAAGGTTATTAAAAATGGTGTTGTTATTTCTAATGTTAAGCCTATTGAAAATCAAGAAAAAAATGATACGCTTATGCTATCCAAAGCTCCTTGTCAAGATCAAAGTATTCCATCTTCTTGTTCTACCACTCCATGTTCACCTCCACTTTCTACTCTTCCTAAGTCTTTGCAAGCTTTAAAAATTCCTATCGAAGAAGTTTCTCCTATTCAAGATGTTCACGATCCTATTGAAAATCCTAATGCTCACTCTAAAGATGCTGATGTCCTTGGATGTTATATAAATGCTGATGAATTGGTTGATTATCCTTTTACATCTTCCACATCCATCCTTGGACTTCCTCCACCAATACCAAAGGTTTCATGTCTTCCTTCCATCTTGGGCCCTTATGTCCCTTCACTTTCCCCTCCTAACTCTCTTAATTCTTCATCCATCTTGGGTCCTTATGTCCCTCCATCTCCTATCTTTCCTCAAGATCAACATAGATGCATACCCTTGAATCCTTTTCATCCACTCACTCATTTAAACCAGTCATATCGTCCTCTTCCTTCCACAAGTCCCAAGTTTTTTGGAAGTAACTTGAATGTTCAATACAAGAAAAGGAAGCAATACAAGAATCCATCAAAAAAAGAAGATCACCATGTCTCCTCTAATCGACGTGGATTCATAAAGTCAAAAAAGATATCTAAGAAGAAAACTACAAGACAAGTATAGGTTCCAAAATCTATCATTGAAGATATTCTCTCTAAATCATCAAAAGGAAATAAAAAGCCTAAGGCTATATGGATTCCAAAGTCTCTCTTGAAAGAGTCTAATATTGAACAACAAGTGAAGTTGACATTCAAGCTTCCAAAGGATTCCACCTCATCTTTTTCCAAAAACATTCTTCCATTCCATGTGCCTAAACCACAACCTCTGCTAAATATTCACCATATTCCTTCTCGTATTCTTTCATTCACATTTCCTCCATCCTCTTGCCACCTTTCAAGGTGTGTGTTGATGTTGATCTTGCCTTCCTTTCCATCTACCCTTTCACAATCCTTCCATTCATTATCCTTCTACCTTCTATCATTTTTTCTCATTTGCCTATTCCTCCTATCTTCTAACCTCACTTGCTTTACATAAAACTTTATCCTCCATTTTTCTCTTCCATCTTCCTTTCCCTATCAGCATCTTTGAGCATATCATTTTGAATCTTTGGCATATAATGGTTTATCCTTTCAAAGAGCATTATCTAAAAAGCTTGCCTTCTTCCAAAAAAATAAAATAAAATAAATAGAAAAATTCAAAAAGAAAATTAAAAAAAAAATTAAAAAAAATTGAAAATGTGCCTTGGTGGAAACCTGGAAACAAGCGCCTTGGTAGCAAAAGTAAAGAGAAATAAATTCGTCCTATGGTGAAAACCACTCCCTTATGGCACCTTGGATAAGTACTATGATGAAAACTTAGCAATCAGACATCATGCGTAGTTTTTCTACATATTTCATCCATTCCGTCTTCTCTCTTTGATTTTGACAATGTTGACCTATACACGAACATTTGGCTATCTTGTGAGCTATCTTATGATGATCTTATTTTTATTCCATTCATGGTTAGCCTTTATATTTATTTTCCTCCATTCATTCTAGCCTGTCGCTATCATTTTCCCCTTTGGTCTTGATCTAATAAAAAAGAGTAAAAACACGATGCTATGAAGCCTCTTGACATGTCTACTCCTTTGGACTGCATCCTTTCCTTCTTTTGCATTATGCATTTGTGACTTATCTTATGCTGGTCTTTTATTACTTGTCCAAACGCGCTTTACCTGAAAATTTTTCCCTAGCTTGGGTACTCTTGAGGAGTTTGTCCTTGAGGATTTATTCCCTTCATTCTCCTTCATTCTCTTATCTTCCACAAGCTTGCTAATCCCTCTTGTCCTCCACCTTGCTAGACATTGGGACTACATGATGTGATCTTGCTTGGGAGTTTGATGCCTATTCTGTCCGGGGGCATCCTTTGTACATATTTATTGATCCTGAAAAAATACCAAAATTTTTTTTATATATGATGCTGAAAAAATCTTTAAAAGCATATAAAGTCCTGAAAAAATATTAAAAAATTCAAAAAAATAGAAAAAGTGCCTTGGTGAAAACTTGGAAACAGGCGCCTTAGTAGCAAAAATATAAAAAAATTAAAAAAATCAAAATTTTTTCCAAGTGGTGAAAACTTGGAAATAGGCGCTACTTGAAGCCTTTGCACCCTTGTCTTTTAGCATGCGTCCTCAACACTTTGCCATTCTCTATCATGCCTTGACCTTATTTGACTTGGTCTAGAATTGGTCTTTATTTTTGTCTAGGGGGCATACTTGTTAGCATAGGTCCTTTAGGTGTGTTTGTCTCTTAGGGCATTTCACAAGCAGGTGTTTTTCAACACCACCTCAAATAGTGTTTTCCAACACTACCCTAGCGTCGAGTATTTTTCAACACTTATTAGATGTCTTACTCATAGTCTAAGTATGATGTGATATCGCTCATTAGCAAATTTGATACTCAAATTCTGACTCTATGACCAAACACACACGCACTTAAACACTCGACTTGTTGAGATATGTTGACTTTATTTATTTTGTGTGTTGTCTATGATGATTTCTTTGATGAGTGGTCTCTCCCTGAGAAGTTTTCAATGATGCATAGCTAGAAGATTGAGGGTATGAGAACATGTTTTATTTCTTTATCTGCTTGTGGGTATATTTCGTTGATCCTAACTATCATGAGCATTTATGCTGGTCCTACTTGACACTAGGAATTGACAAGGTATTATCCTTGACTGTTTTGCGAGTGCATGCTTATAGCCATCTTGACTTTTTTATGTCCTGATGCCAACATAATTTCGCTATATCAAACTTAGGTAATCTCACTGCACTAGTCACCTTGACCTACATGTCTTTGGTGCCTAGGTGAGATTCTCACATTTCTATCTGATATAGATCATATTCATATACCCATAGTCATACTAGTGAGTATTGTATGATCTTACGACACTACCAATAACGCTCGATGATGATAATTAGATGTCTATAAGCATTGTGACCTTGCAAGTCAACCATTTCATAGTAGCTTGCATTCCTAAGTTCATATTAGTTTAGTTTTGCACCTTGCATATGGAGAGAGCTCTCCTTTTCATCTCACGTGGACTAGTCGGTCAACTGCGCTTACCTTTCCTTTTCTCGATCATGTCTTTCACTCCTTGTTTTTCACATCACATCCTTTTCTATTCCTATCATTTTGACTTTTTGACCTAATTTTCAAAACACCTCAGAATTGTGCAAAAATTGCACCCCTAGCTAATTTCGACGTCCTAGATCTATTTTTGGACTCGAAATCGAAATCTAAGTTAATCTTGATAGTCAAAATATCATTTCAAAATTTTACCCTCATCTACGCAGTTGGCTGATCATTTGAGGCCTGATCCTTCGATCTTTGTTGGGGCATCTTCATTTCTTCACCCCCATCTCTTTCAAACTCCTAGTCTATCATTAATTCTCACTCACTTCATTTCTCTAAGGTTTGACTTACTTTTTATCCTTTATCTTTCCCAGTCAAACCTAGTCAATCTGGGGTATGTTTTCATTGCTTGATGGTTATCCTATTGTTGTATTTCTCGACTATGATTTCTAGTGCTTTGATTAAGTTTATCAATTTTATGTTCTCCTCTACCTGATTTTGATTTTGATTCTGAGGGGGTAGTACCTATCAGCTTTAAATCTTTGATTCAGCTTTATCATTCAGCTCAGCTTGAGATTCTTATTTTGAGACTTGATTATCACCTAGCAGTGACGGTGGTGATTTTGTCTTTCGATTTTTATCTCCTATTTTTTAGACTTGATTATTGCCTAGCAGCAACGACGATAGTTTTGTCTAAGGCTTGATTTGCACCTAGCAGCGACGGTGTTGGTCTTGTCTTTCAACTTTTACTTATTTTTGTCCTGATGTGTTCCCAAAATGAGCACACATTTGAGTTGTTTTGTGATCCCAAATCGATCTCACATTTCAATTCTTCTTTGACTGCATGTGTTCCCGAAATGATCACACATTAGTCAAAGAGGGGCAAATGTATGCACCCTAAATTGGTCGCCTAGACTTTGGGCCCCCATTTAGCAATTTATCAAATCCTGAATTAATATTTTCAAAAATTAATATTTTTCAATTATATCAATTTCCTTGATCAAATCCTATTTTATCATTTTCGATTATTCCTTGGGCTAATCATTTTATCCTAAGTCTTTATTTGATTAAAAAGAATATTTCCTCCCCTTTTAATAAATAAAAAGCCCCCACCTTTTCATCTTATTCTAAGTTGCACAAATAAAGCATTATTCCTATTTTATAAAAAGGGAAAAAACATTTTTTGTCTCATATGAACACAAAAGTCAACTCTTAGTTTTCTCATTGGAGAATACTTGTGCACATGGATTGCTCCTCTTTGATGCTCCACCGTTGATTAAATCTTTTTCCTCTTAATCTCCATGGTCCATTCCTTTTCATTTTCTATAAAAGAAGAGCTTTCTTCTTCATTTTCATATGCATTTTTGAATACTAATGTTATGCTGCAGGTTTTCTAGGTCACTTTGGAGCTTTTGAAGATTTGGAACATTCTTAGCTTTTGCATCTACATTTCATTCTAGTTTCATTTCTTGGATTCTAGTTTCATTATCATGACATTCTTAGCATAGATTTCCTTTATGCAATAGATTAATCTCACATAGCTTAATTATGAAGGATTGTAAAACTTGTACTTTCCTTTCATAGTCTAGCTTGTACTTTCCTTTCATAAATTAGATTTTCTTTCAAGTGTTGCATTGTTATCATTTAGCTTAGCTTGCATTTTCATTCTTAGTTTACTTGCATTGCATTTCCATTTGGATTGTTGGAGATATTGGCATTCTTGCCCTTGTCTTCATTTGAATTTCTCATTGTGTGGTTGACTAGCAAGGTCATTAGCTTCATAGCTCTAGCTGAGAGCAATTTCACAAATCTTGCAACTCCATACATAAAGAGATATGGATTGATTTGTGAGGGCTCATTCTTGAGTTTCCTTGCATGTAAGGATTCATAGAAGTGCACTACTTTTGTGTGTACAAATGCAATATGATAATTTGATATGATAGCAAGTAATAAAATAAACAATCTAGTTCTCCAAAATCACAATATTCACCTTAGATTGGATTAGTTTTATCTTAGGTGATTATGATTGGGATTCACATTAGATGTTTAGAGGCCCTAGTAACCTTAGGCCAAATTAAGACGAAATATGTTCTTTTATCTAGAAGTCCTCAAGAGAAACAAGGGTGGATTTTAAGAGGTTAAAAGATAGCTAATCAAGATACAAGGGTAGGTAAGAATTAATAAGATTAGAAGTTAATTTGAATGAAGAGATGAGACTAAGTGGTAGGTGAGGATTGGATAAAGATGTTGACTTTTGGTAACACATGTTTGAAGTCAATAAACCTAGACTTGTTAGAAACTTGTTGGAAGATGAGATTGAAAAATTGAATTAATAGATGAGTGACATTTAATTAATAATAGTAAATGAGTTGAAAATTAATAAATTAAATAATTACTTAATTATGAGATAAAACGGCTAATGAATGAAATAAATAAATAAAATATCTATTTAAATAATAGTGGAAAAGACCAAGGAATTAAGTGAATAAATAAATAGTATTTATTTAATTAATAGATAATATTATTATAAAATAATTAAATAAATAAAATATTTATTTAATTACATTATATGTACACTAATATGTAGTATGTTTATACATGCACACATACGTACATAAACATCTATGTATATATGTATGCATTTAAATATATTTATATATACATACATACATATATGCGCACACACATACACATATATTTCAATTATATGTCTACGATAAAATTATTATGAATTTATTTATGTGTTTTTAATATTATATCTATTTTGACTAGCATTTGATTTTTTTTATTTAGATATAAATTACAATATTTAGTATAAATGTGTTACAAAATTGGATATTATAATTACAAATGGGTGTACAACTATTATACCCTATTTAAGTGGTAGTGTTGGTCCCTCCCCTATGACTACATTAAGGAGATGTAATCTTTTTGTTTCAATTAAAACAACATTTTGCCAAAGATCTTCCCAAGTCATTTTGTTCTTGATCTTCCCAAGTCTTTCTTATTTTGATTTCTATTTTAGCATTTTTATAAAATACACCAAAGACAAAAATAAAATAAAATAATTGTCAAACTTTTTTTTTCCAAATTCTAAAAAACACAATTATTTTTTTATAAACGAAATATTGCAAAAATATATTATATTTTAATTTTTTAAATTTTTATTAATAATACATTTTGTAGGGACCATAGCCGCGTCCATATAAGAGAAGCTGCACCACGTTACGACTGACAACGAGTACGACGTTCACACCTTCTCGCCTCATCCTCTTTACGCGGGAAGTTCTCACTATTGCAGACTTTTCTTTGTTCCCTATACTCCCTTAGATCCTGTTTCCTCCTAAATCCCTCCTTTTCCCATTTTTATCCTACTTTTCTTTGTTCTTGTTTACACCTACTACATTGCAGAATCCAAACCCATTACCTTATAAAACGTCCTATCTCCTGAGAATTGAAATCATCAAAGCACAATTTGGAAGATATTTTTGTATTTTGCAAGGAGGGGTCTTTTACAATTAGATAATTTTTCATATATTGAGAGCATAGGATAGTCTATAGACTAAAAATCATCTCAAAACAGATTGTCTCATATCCTGTCTGATATCTTAGATTATAGAAATTTCATTCCATTCCAGACGAAAAGGCATGGATGAATACTTGCAGCCTACTGGTCCACAGTAAGTATGAGTTTGTAATAATCATTTTGAGTTGCAATTTTAACATAGTTGTTTGGTAACACATAATTTGCTTCTGTAGTTAACGAGGGATCAGTAGACCTGAGAAAATAATTAGTTTCTAATGCATGTTAATTGTTAAACACTATCAAGATGCAATTTTTGGTTGAATGTTCAGAAGAACTAAACAAATCTGAAACTTGTTCTGAAAAATTTAAGTGGGTTTAACAAAAAATGTAGTGATTCGTCTAGAATTTCAACTTTCCTTTTGAATTTCATAGGAAACAAAAAGTTTTTTTTGAAATGCCCAGTGGTGCTCATTGCTAGAATGTTTGTTTTAGGTTCTCCGCTGGTCAAGAACAGGCAAATCTTCTTTCTTCCTGTGGAATCCTGGAACAAGCTTTGGAAGAGACAAATAGTGTTTGTGTGAACAATGTGAATACTTATTTTAGTCGGAGTGAGTACAATGGTGTACAATTTGTGGCATTCCCTTCATCTTATACGGGAGATATCAGCGTCCTGGATAGCCCATATGGAGAATGTGATATCAAGAATGGGAACGACAAATTCTCTGACCGTCTCAAGGGTGATGATGATCAACCAGCTCTCGTTCACAAAGGAGTTCTCAATATATTCCTTCATATTCTTAAAAATTCAGACTTGGAAACCCAGGTATGAAAACCCTTTTACTCCTCTTTTATAGTTGCTCTTTGATTAGGGATGAGTACTATTGCATCCCAAAGTCTAGATCTCATAATCACCTTCTACCGAATGCAATTTTATCAGTGGCGATGTTTTGGATGATACTAATTGGTATTTGATTGCAGTTATTATACAGATTTTAAACAGATTTTAAGTTTGAGTTGTTCTCTAAAATCTGTATTCTTTTCTCATATTTGTAGGAGTGGAATAGAGTAATGAATTTTGCTTCACCAAATGGATCTCTGAACTAATGCAGGGTTGGAATATTGCAGATAGGGAACATTTGTCTTTATATATTTTTTTTCATATGTGAGAGGAATTGGTTGTGGACGATAGGAATGTGTAATTGGTTGTTCTTTGTTGGGCTGTTGACCATTCTTTCTTTGAAGATCTCTTTTTTATTTAATAAATTTTTACCTCTCATGAAAAAAAAAATTAAACGTGAAGTCTATGTCTTCTGTGTTAAGCTTTTCATAGATCAGTTAGGATTTAAATCTAAGACCTTCTATTTATTGCTGAAGTTTTCTATCCCCTAGTTATTGGCCCTTTTGGGATTAGCCCATGTTTGAATAAGGTGGTTTATTTCACTATATAGAATGCTCGAGCTTGCTAATCTGATGGGGCTCTGATATCATGTTGACTTTTTTATAGATCAGTTAGAATTCAAATCTAAGATTTTCCATTTGCTATTAAAGTACTCTACCACTGAACTATTGACTTTTTAGAATGCCATTTTAGATATCTTATTTAGACAACATCTAAACAACAAACTAAAACGCATATCTTACCAGAGGAACATTTTTTTTTTCCAAACTTTTCTTATATATTTTACGGTTTAGTTTGCTGGATAGCCACATGTATCTTATTTCCAATAGTTTACCTAAAACCCTCTTAATCTTTAAAAAAATTTGTTCTTTTTTGTGATCTTATTTATTGTATCCTCTTATTTAAAATTTCTAGTTCATGTCACATGAACTAAAGATCTGTTCTAAGTAATCCTATAGATTAACCCTGAAAGTACTTTCGAACTAATCTGTAAGCAGACAATTCCCTATAATTATTAACCTTGAGGGTGAGTTTTCTGGAATCAAACGCTCAGTATTCAAATCTTTTTTATGTGTCAGATCTCTCTGCTGCACATATGATTAAGGTTTGAAACTTACCCGATCAGGGCGTCTCTAGATTAAAAACTAGATATATGTCGTTGATTCTAGAAATTGTTAAAATCTTATGGATTAATTAGGAATTAAATTTAAGATCTTTTATTTGTTTTCAGGGTGTTCTGCTATTGAATTGTCAGTCTTTTCGGTGACCAGTTTATCTTTCGTTCAGAGGTGGCCCATCTTTCAACACTTCTCTTTGACCCATATTGTAGGTGCTCAGGGCCCCTACCTTGCCCAGGCTCTGCTGACCTACAATTTGATATTCTGGTAAACTTTTCATGAACCTCCTAGGAATTGAACATAAGACCCCCCCATTTGCTCTTTTTATGATCAGTTCATCTTTGGTTCAGTGTGGTTGATCTTCCAACACTTTGATCCACATTGTAGGTGTTCAAGGCGCTTATTTTGACCTAACACTGCTGACCTGGACTTTGAAACCCTATTAATTTTTTTATGAACCAGCAAAAAATTGAACATAGAACCTCCCATTTTTTGTTTGGAATGCCCTGCTACCGAATTATCAACCCCTCTATAACTGACCCATCTTCAATTCAAAGATGACTTGTCTTCAAACAGAGAAGTTCACTGAACTATACAATGCTCTATGTAGTTTAATGCCTATCTATCTTAATTTAGGCAGTAACCTATGCCTGTTAATTCTCAACATCTTTTGGACTTTTAATCTTTAAAATTGGAAATTTTCAAAACATTGCAGGTCATTAAAAATGTACTGATTTAAAGTTCCTGCTACTTAGAGTCAACTTTATTTCATTCAGTAGATTTCCAAAGTTCTAAGATTTAAATTTAAAGCTGTTTAATTTTTTGTTCATCAGATGGACAATTTGTCAACACAGAGAAAGGAACAACCCATTATATTTGTGGGTCAGTCTATTGGAGGTGCAGTTGCAACCCTGGCTACAATCTGCTTTCTTGATAGGAGGCTGAGAAACATCTATCCTTTATGCATTACATTTGGCTCTCCTTTGGTGGGAAATGCTGCTCTTAGAGAATCAATTGGTTACCAAGATTGGTCTGGAAGATTTTATCATGTTGTTTCAAAACACGATGTTGTTCCTCGCATGCTCCTTGCACCATTTGAATCGATTGCATTGCATTTGATTTCAATTTTTCCTCAGAGTGGGAGTATAATGGGCAATGATTCTGATCCTCTACAAGCTTGCAGAAAACTTGTTGACAATGTCAGGTGCCTTGGGGAGTCTAGCCCATATAAGCCCTTTGGTATTTATATGTTCTGTTCAACTGAGGGGGCAGCCTGTATTGAGGACAGTCAAGCTGCTCTGGAGATGCTGATTTTAACTTTGCAAAGCATAGAAGAAAATGGTATTGCAGAACAAAATGATATTGCCCGTGCATTGATTTCAGAGCACAAAAGTTATGGTGATTTGTTGAAACATGTTATTGGAAGTGGATACTCAACTAGGACTTCAAACATCTTCTCAGAATCCTCCAATGATACTCAACAAGCACTGCAATTAGAAGCAATGGGTTTTCAGGCTCAGGTAATCCCACTATTTGTTTTTTATTTATTTTTTCAATTTATCACTCAAAGGATTTGCAGTATTCAAAGCATACGTACAATATTTAGAACTTTAAATATATTATACATTTATTAAAATGATTTTTTTCCAGTTTGTTTGCATTATTTTCTGAGATTAGTCTGGTCCAGGTAAGTGATAATTTTCGTTTTGACAAGTGATACTGCTAAGTTCATTTTTCCTAGTTAGCAAAAGAAATAGAGAAAGGCTGATTAATTAGTATGGTATTCACTAATGGAGCTCAAATAACCAGCAAGCTTCAGGAAGCTTGCTGTAGAGGAGTTAACCGAGTCATTTTAGGTTAGGGAGGTCAGGTGAAGCCAGGGAAGGGGAGGAGATAGGGAAAAAAAAATTAAGTTAATTTAAAGTAATTTAAAATAAAATAAAATAGTAAAGCAAGCTTCAAATCTCATTTTAATAATATTTAAAATTTTGAAAGATAAAAATTAAAATCTTTTATTTCAATGTTCTCTTCTCTCATGATAGATCACTGAATGTGATCACAAACATCAATTGAAAACTAAACATAGTTAAAACCAAAAAGTTCCATTTATATCTGCTTTATAGATTGTGTAGAACTCATATCAACTAGAACAGTTTCTATTTATTTTGCATTTTATAAACTAATTCTTACATAATTTTAAATCTTAAAATTCTACATAAAATAACATCCTGATTCAGGAGAGTGATGTTAGTCTCCAAACTGTGCAGCTGGAGGTTGCAGACATTCTTAAGCAAAGCTATCAGATTTCCACAATCCATATAATGTTCATGAAAATTTCTGGATTTGATTGTGTAAGATTTTTTATTATCAATGTTTCGGATCACACTGCATGAATTTTTCTTCTCCTTATGCTCTCTTTCATCCTGATGATAAATCATGTAGTGTGATCTGAAATATTGATGATAAAAAATCTTACCAAATCAAATCCAGATATTTTCGTAAACATTCTGAAACAGTTATAATCTTGTTGTAGGATCTTTCTGTTCTGTTTTATATTTTTAGTTATGTTCTGTCTTTATTTTCTGAAATTAATTATTTATAAATTCCATATCCCTTCCCTAATTATACATAAATCCCATTAGACGAATTTATAGAGAAATATACAGACAAAACACAATGTAAACTTTCCCCCCAAAAAATCATACATCAAATTGTTGTGCCTACTTTAGATAAAAAAAATTTTGATGAATTCAGTGTAATGGTTGTCCTTATAATACCACTCATTTCCTTTTTGTTGAAACTAATAATTTTCTCTCAATGTTGTTTATTGTATTCAGGAATCAGGGCTCACAAGTTTTACTGTTCAACGGAACAAATCTGCATTTGATGCCCTGAAAAAAGCCAAAAATCTGAAAAACGAGCATGACATGGAAATTGAGAAACTAAATGTGGAGTTGAGCGAGAACCAAAGTAAAATGGCAGAGCTGGAATGGTACATTAAAACAGTCTGTGAGGGCAACAGACGAGGCTCCTACGATGTTTTCAAAGAGCTGGGTCAAAGGAGAGATTTTAAAGCCAATCAGAATAGGATGAGTCTAAAAGATTTCTGGGATAAAATTATTGATATGGTGAAGAATCATCAATTGCCGAGTAACTTTCGATTCCAAAACAAATGGATTAATGCTGGCACAGCATACAGAAGACTTGTGGAGCCTCTGGACATTGCAGATTACTATCGACGGCAGAGCAACAGGGGAAGCTATCTCTCAATTGAGAACAGGCCCTTACGTCATAGGGTTCTGGAAAAATGGCTGGATGATAAAAACCAAACTCGTATTGAAAGTGGTAGAGGATGTAAAAAGCCCCGCACACAGTTTGCATCCCTAACTGAGGACTCCTGTTTTTGGGCTTACGCAGAAGAAGCTGCTAAAGACTTTACAAATCTCCAGCAAGAGCAAGAGCAGCATAAAACTATCAATGCCCATCTCAAGGAAAACCTGGAAAAATTTGAAGTTAATGTGTCGAAGATGATCGAGAAGAAAAGTATTTCCATGGAGGTTTTCGTGGAACATAGCAGCTTCATGATATGGTGTAAAGAATACAGGAAGTTTCAAGTAAAATACCCAGAGTGGAAATCAAGCTTCCCTCTGCTCAAATCCATGGAAAAGGAGAATTTGGGAGTTTAGAAGACAGGATTTTGATTTTGTTCTGTAGTTTGTGAGGAGTGCGTTTCCATGGTTTCCCCCCGCTTGAAAAGTTGCTTTATTTTCATGGCCTTTTCCCCTGTTTGCTTACTTCCTTTTCAATTTAAAAGTCTCTGTATGGAGTTCTTTGAATGTATTTCTATCAATGGTTTCTGCAAAGAATGGGAATGGTAGAGAATTCCATGAAATTATTGCCTGCGTTCAATTATGGTGAAAACCTGCGTTAGTTAATTTGTTATTCTGCATTTAGGAATCAGATGAGACGTTTGTTACTGTAATGTTTTAGGATGTGCTAATTTTAATATTTTTTTTAATGAAATATTGATTAAAAAATTACAGAATGTATTATATAATTTTATTCAACTTTTTTAATAAAATATTTAAAAATGAATATTTAAGAGAGTTTCAAAAGGTGGATTTGTATGCTTATGATGTCACGTTAGATTTTATTAATATAAATGAAATTATTTTGATGGATTCTTGCTATTGCATTATTTAAATTACTCTCCTAAAAATAATGGTAGTATGGAAGCTAGATTAAAAATGTTATAACTAGTGTCTTTCAAACAATTTAAATTTTTGGATATGATTATTTCAAATAATTTTTTGAAGTTAAGATTTTGTCATTGTCATAAAAAGGGTCTTCTATGATCTTTTTGATACTCATCTTTATGCACTTGTTATGTTGAAAATTAAGGTGTCTCAATCTTTATAAGTTCTTGATTTTATGTATTTATATAGTTGATTTTGTACAAATTAGTTACATATTTTCTATATTTTACATTGTTCAAATTAGTCTCAATTAGAAACGAGATAATTTTTTAATGAAATAATTTTTCATATGTTAGTGCTTTGTAAGGTGTTATTAGAGGATTAATTTGACTAGTTTGGGTCTTTTATGTTTAGGAAATTATATCACATATTGAACTTTAATCGACTTGATATAATCAATTTTAATGTAGAAAATAACTAAATCAATATAATCTTATCATTGTATTGGCTACCTAATTAAGTTTTTCAACTTCACAACTTTTCACTTCCTCTTTTTCTTTAGCTCACTCAATTTATATCATACTCTGAATGATATGACAACTCAATATAAATCAGAGATCAATTCTTTGACATCAATGACAAAATAATAACTGATTTAATCAATCTACAATTTTGTATACCTCTGATCTTTGTGGGTATCATCATCATCACCATTAGTTAACGAACTTTGAATATTTGTTATTTTTTAATTTTCACATTTCAAACTTTGAAAACTTTTCCACCTCAATCCTCCCTAATGTGTTTGTTATGTTTATTTTTTATAATAAATATCACATAGTACTCTTGCACAAGCTCCTACTCAAATAATCATTAGCTTAAAATTTTGTAAGCAAATAATGATTAGCTTAAAATTTTGTATGCAACAACTAACAATAAACTTGAAGAATTTCAACAACAATCCTACAACATCTATGTACATACAAATTTGCATACCCAAATTGATCCCTCAAACACCAATTGATAGACAAATGAGCAAGATATAAACCACAAATAGTTTTAAGAACTATGTTCCAAAAGGCCCAAAAAGAAGACGTCCAACTTGGACAAAATTTGCAATCTCACCTTTGAGGATTCTTTCCAACATGTAACAAAATAGTAAACCATTATTACATGGTAGGCATGAGTTTTGCATAGTCCATGTATTATGAGCAAGGGTTTTTGGAAAAAAATGTGTATACTTTTTGAAGTGCATACACATTTTTTTTCAAGAAACTCTTGCTCATTATCATATAAGTAATGTCTAGTTTGACTCACTCAACATGGACCCCCTAGTTGTCATTATTCCCTTTGTTAAAACAGTCACTCTAAGTAAATAGATAAAGTCCATCATAAGTTGGCCAAGATTTCAAACTCATATTTTTGGCTTTTACACATCAAAAGAATCTTGTTGTATAGTCTCACAATAGTGTGTCTCACTTTTTGGCCAACTTTGACACTGAGATCAACATTCTAAAAAAAAAAACTTCACTTGAACGAACACTTATTGTTGCAAAACTATTAGGAATTTGAAAATGATATAAACTACAGTCTTTTAGCATTTTCTTTGGAGTTTCTAAATAAATATATATATTTTTAAAAATAAATTGATTTGAATCCATTTTTCTTTCTCCTTTGAAAAGTGGTTTGTGTGAAAAATCATTATTTTTAAGGAGTGATCGTCACTTGGATAAGCATAACTTTTTTTTCAAAAATGATAATGATGTAATTCTTTCGAGGTTACATTTTTAAATTCAATATCTAATGGATGGAATTGATTTCATTCATTTTGGTTTAATATTTTATACTTTAATAAGTTCTAAAGTGAGAGTAACTGTAATTTAGACATAGCTTGTTTTGGATCGCTCCAACTTGATCTATGTATATCGAAATTCATTTTTTCTTTTCTTGATAGAAAGGTAACACAAATACTCTATTCCTACATATTTTTATATTTTTTTTTTGTAAGTTACTATTTTTTCCAAAGCGTCGAAGAGACAGGTTGTTGAATGGCCAAACAACTTATGTTTAGTTAAAGTAGAATTTGAAAGTGACAATGAACTCAATATGTATTAAAATTATAGTCGTTATAAATCTTCCTCCAAGTAGAATCATCTGACCTTTTTTTTATTTCAGAAGATCATCTTGTTTGGTTTTTGTTTCAGGCCTTGAAAGGCTATTTTTTTGTAGTTTTTATTCCCCCTGATAAAACCTTCAAGTTTGGGGTCTTTGGACGAAGATACCCTTCGCCCGAAGAGATCCCAAGGCTTCGTGCGAAGGGGTCTTCGCACAAAGATCTTTTGGGAAAAGTCCAATGTGAACAAGCCCCGTTGGACTTTTACCCAACCTAGTTCACCCGAACTAGGTTGGCTAATTATGTTTTTTTTTTAAATTTTTGTATGGTATAAAAGAATTTTTTTTTCATATTTCACACAATTGCAATCAACTTAATTCACATTTTTTTACTATTGCTCTGATTTTTTGAAAGACATTTTTTTGGAGGAGAATTGCTATTGGTGTTTTTATCAAAGATGATTTTTTGGATAGGAGAATTACTAGTAAGGCATTTTTTCTAAGACATATTTTTGAAGAGGAGAATTAATATTGCCAAATTTTTAGAAGATATTTTTTTGGAAAGAAGAAACGAGGAACAAGAAGGGAAGACAAAGAAAATCTGCAAGAAAAAAGTCACCTAATACCGAACAAAGAAATTGTGAAGCTGTATTTACATATTATTATAAAATTAAAGAAGGTATGGACCTAGACCTCTAATTTTACATGCCCAAATTTTATGGACATGTGCTCTATTTTTCTCTAATTTGATTCACTTTTGTGCATGTAGCTCGCAATCAACATGGTCAAGGTGAAGGAGAAGCTCAAGTAAGATGGTCAAGCCAAGTTGAAGAAATGCACATTGAGGAAGGGTCAGGATCACTCCCTACAGAAGCTCAAGAAATTGATGTTGGAGAAGGGTCGGGATCACGTGCTCCTACTGGTATGGATGAACTTATAGATCCAGCTCAAATTGTAAAGAGAAATATTAATTATACAAACTTAGATCATTTACTTACAATGGATGTGGAGGAATTGAGATCATTTGATAATGTTCAACTTTTAAGTCTTGTTAAGAATTGGTCAATGAATAAGATAACAAGAGAAATATTGGCTAGATTTGATAATTTTGAAACACTTTCAAACAAGACCAATTGCTTTCAGTTGTACTTATAAAAAAATTGGAAGATGCATTAAAATTATTGGGTATAGACACAACATCAAAGAAGAGAAAAGTTGTTGACATGCAGACTAATATGATTGAAAATCTTAGGAAAGGTTTGAACCAGGTAGGGAAGCAATCTCGAACTAAAGATAAGACCATTACAAGAAGAATTATGTTGACATCCATTGCAGGTAACACTATGCCCCGAAACAAACAAATATCTTCAGTTTCATCTCAGATTGGTTTTAGTAGGAAAACAATATCACGATATGTTAAGAGGAGAATTATTTTGGATGATAGCATCTTGGAAGGCAATTGAGAAATCATGTGTAGAGCTCCTTGTTCTGATAGGATTGATGAGGGAATTAAGAATTTGATCACATTAATTTGGAATGATAATATTCGTCCTCCATCAAACAATAGAGATGTTATCAAACATAGAATTGCAACTAATCAATATAAACATCATACAAAAGATTGGTTGGACACAATGAAATGTATGTGTCATTTTATAGTTAAAATCCTAATATACAGATTGGGAAAACATTGTTTGAAAGATTGAAGCCATATTATGTCGGGACAAATAAAGTGTTTGAAACTTCTTGTTATCGTTATCATATTGAATTTGATCTCCACTATCAAATTTTTCAAAAGTTTGTAGAAGACAATTATGGTTTTGAATATGCTCATCCTACTAGACGAAGTGAGTTCATCTCATCCATTTTATGTGGCAAAATAGATGATGCAACTGGTCAAATATTCCGTGTGACCTTTTTTGGTCCTTTAAATCTACCACATGCACCCTCACATAGTACAAAGATGGGAAGAGGCAATTCATGAAAGATATTAGGATCATATCATAAATGCTTACACATTTAAAAGGACAAAATGGAGAGGAATCATGTATGCTAAACTTCCTTATGACATAATCTCATACAAATTGCAAATGATGAAGTAGAATGTGGAGCCTATATCATTGCCATATGGGATAAGAAGACTTCTCTACGTCAGTCCTTGTTAATGGTCTTCAACATCCATGTCAAACTTTGTTAATGGACTTCAACTGAAAGAGAGTTCAATTAGATTGAAAACACCCGTCAACAAACGTATAAAATTGGAGAGAGCATTAATGCAAAAAACTTTCAAATGATTAACTATGACATTTATCTCCACAAAAAATTGCTGCCAAATCCTCATCTAGTAACAAAGTGTCCTCTGTATATTCCTTCTCCAAGAAAGCAGAGTCACAACCTTTATTTGCTAGTGCATTAGCCTCCCTCTAACAGGGAACTACCCCATATTCTATAAAAGTGGGAAGAATCTCCTAGGCCTTTTTTAGAGTATACTTAAGTTTCCAATCAATGGTGTCAAATTTCTTCAAGGCTGAGATGATGACCATTAAATCTCCTTTAACTATTTTTGAGGCACCAACTTTCGCAGCTAACTTGAGACTTGAAGTAATGCAATAGCTTTTGCAACATTATTTGTTCCATTTGGAATGTGAGTAGCTCTAGCTAGTAAAATATAACCTTTCCAATCTCAAATTACTGTACTAACTCTTGAGATCCTTGAATTACCTTTTGAACCACTATAAATTAAGTTTAAGGAAATTAGAATATGAGAGTTTCCAATGAGTCTCCTTTCTATTAACACAACTTGATTGATTATGAAGATGAGGTCTCTTGAAAGGAAGATAAATACCCATCCAATTATCAAGTATCTTTGAATCCCAAGAAGTAAATCCTGAAGAAAGCCTTTTAACTTTAGAAGTGTAGGCATTGACAGATTTTGATATTGACTGTTCAATAGTATGTATAACCTGATCCATAGAGGTCTTCTCCTTTCTAATGAGACATTTGTTACATTCCCATCAAAGACTCCAAACCAGGACTATTGGCACTACTACCAACAAGGAAGCAAAGAAAGCCTTCTTATGCAATCTTGGCCATGATTGAAAGACTTCAATCAGAGTATTTTGTAAGGGAGAAAACCATTTTAGTTAATTAATTAGCTAAGACCAAATCCTGTGAGAAAATGAACAATTATAGAGTAAATGGTCTATTGTTTCCAATTCAATTTTACAAAGACAGAAAAGAAAAGGCATAGTAATTGATAGCTTGGATAATCAATCACTTGTTAAGATTCTTCCTAAAAGGGCCAACCAAGTCAAAGCTCCAGCCTTAGGCAATACACCAATAGAGGTCAACAAACTAAAAAGGCTCTCGCATTATCACAATACAATTTAGGATCTAGGAGATTATACCCCTTATTAATTGAATATTGTCCTGATTTAGAACAATTAGATAAGGGAGTCACATTCAGCAGAGAAATAGATCACTCTGATATGAAGAATTTCTTGAAGAGTCACCACTTGTTGAGGTGGAACGTTCATTGTTGAAAAGTCTCTCCAACCAAGACAATCATTATTATTGGAGAAGGATAGATAGTTAGAAACTTTTGTTCCCCAAGTGGCCAACAATATCATTTTAGCATCTTGGAATTGAAATAGAGAATCAATTGGGGGGGAGACATTCCATGAAACTTCCCAAAATAATCTTGTTTGTCCATTGTGCACAATCCATGACAAGTGGGGAAGAAAGAGTAGCATACAATGTATCATAAGATCCCATATTTGAGGTTGAAAATTCTTTGGAGTTGGGGCAAGTCCAAATATTTAGCCCAAATTATTAAAATCCATAATGAAGAAGGATTGTTAAACGCTTTCCAAACCAGTTTAGCTCCTAGAGCCAAAATTACACTTTGAAACATTTTGAATACCAACACCATCTAAAGATTTTGGAGAACAAACAAAATCCCATTTAATTAGTGTTATTTTCTTAAAATTGTCCTTATTAGCAGACCAAATGAATCTTTCGAATGATCTTTCCAAGTCCATAAGGATTCCTGTAGGATCTTGAAGACTAATAACATGTAATTTGGAATAGTAGATAACACTAATTTGATCATGAGTAAGCAATCTGCTAGAGATAACCGTGAATTTTTCCAAAAAGCGATCCTAGCTTGAATAGAAGAAGAAATCCTTGACTGAAAGGAACTTTGATTTACAAGGCAATTTATTTGATTTTAAATCCCAAAATACATTCTAGTCTTTTAGAAATAGTTGTTGAACAATTAAACACAAATAATTTATATTTGGAGGGATTATTTTTCTGATTTGATATCTGACAATGTGTCCAAAGTCTATTTAATTGTCTTTGTTTCATGTATATTGGCCTCTTTGAATAGAAGAGTATCATCCACAAATAGTAAATAGGTGACAAAGATAGCAGTATATGGTAAATCAATTCCACGCTAGAACAAAGAAGCATGCTAGAAGACAATTGTCCCACTCAAGGCTTCTGCTAAAATGATAAACAAGTATGGAGAGATGGGATCACCTTGACAAATCCCTCTTGTAGCAAATGGATAAACAACTCAGAAACCCATTCACAAAAACTAAAAATCTTGCTCTAGATAAACAAGAAAGTAACTATTTACACTGGATTTATGTGAGAAACCAAATTGGTTGAGAACTTTTATTAGAAAATGCCAATTAACTTTGTCATATGCCTTTATCATGTCAAGTTTGATATCCATTGCTCTTAATTTGTGAGAGGAGATAGAATGAAGAACCTCATGGGCGACAAGAACACCTTTAGCTATTTCCCTCCTCGTAACAAAATTACCCTATTGAGGGCATATAATTTTTGGAATGAGGGTTGCCAACCTTAGTAAAAATCTTGTAGACAGAATTGCAAAGCGAAATAGGCCAAAAATCTGCAAAAGTTGAAGGATTATACTATTTTGGGTTGAGAACTATATTAGTAACATTAAAAGGTTCCATTTCAATAAAAATGTGTTATCTTGCTGACCAACAATATTTGGAATATTAGACAAAAGATTTTGAATCTACTGTGAATTAGCAGAAGGCACATGATTGTCATTCGTGAGAAGGCTTGAAAAGAACCTAATTGCTTCTTCTTTGCTTTATCCACAATGGTTGATCCTGAATAGTCTTTAATATGAAAAATGGAGTTAGCTGATCATAATTTATTTGGCTGACATATGGAAGAAATTGGTATTCTTGTCTCCATCTCAAAGCCAAAGTTCTCGAGATTTTTGCTACCAAAATTTTTACTCTCTATGAAGAATCTCTTCTGAAGAGGGTTTAAGGTCCTTTTGATGTTGATAAGTGGATTCATTCATACCCTTATAGCTAGAATATCATCATTGACACTTTAGAGATTCATTAGAATTTGATCCTTAGCTACAAAGATATTATTGAAACATTCCTTATTCCATTTGCCCATGAAAGATCTTAACATCTGTAGTTTCCTGCATAATTGAAGCATCTTGGATCCTTCCAGTCTAGGTAAACCTTTCCAAATAGATTTCAGCAAGGGAATAAAGGTAGGATCATGCAACCACATACACTCAAATTTGAATGAAGATCTTCTTGACCTATTTGTACACGGGATTTGAAAAGAGAGACGAATTGGATAATAATCAGACCTTGTAAAAGGAAGAATCTCAATAAGAGAATTTACATTACTATAATCAGAAAACAACATTGGATTAATAAAGAATCTATCCAAGTGAACTGAAATATGGTGAAATCGTTTTCTCCAGTTAGTCCAGGTAACTTTTCCATTAGCCAAAAGAAAATCTCTTAGATCATTTGACGACACAAAGGTTTTAAAATCTTGAATGGTCTGAGGAGGCACTATAATACTTGAAGGGATAAAATTGAGTTAAATTCTCCTCCAAGAATGAAACCTTCTTCATTATATGCAGCTAAAATTGCAGAGATAGCATCCCATAATCATTTCTTCCAAATTATAGAATTAGGAACATAAATATTGAGAAGTTGGAACTTGAGAAACGCTAACCTGAAGCCAATTACAAGATTTTGAAATCTTAGATATCCAAATAATGGCCAGACATCCATAAACTCTTATAGAAGGAGACGCCACAAAATTCCAGTTCTTCCATAATTTGAATAGTTCTTCCATAATTTGAATGGTTGATCCGCTTCCAGATCAAAGAATTTGGTCTCTTGCAATAAGATTGCATCTGCCCTTGAAGTCTCATGTTGAGATCTTATGAGGTGACTCTTGTCAGGGGCATTCAAGCCCCTAAGATTCCAAAAAATTATTTTCATGGAATCCTGTAGGAGTGGCAAGATATCCAAGGCCACATTTTATCATTCAGTGTTGTCTGAAGTCCTTTGATTTTGCCTAGAGTTTTTCTGTTCTTTGATGGCCTTTCCACTTTGCCCTTAGTCCTCCAAATAGGGCTATTGATAATTGCAAGTGGAGTTTGAAAGATAGAGGAGCATGAGATAAATGGGAGGAAATTGGTTCCTCTTCTACTTGATCGGCAATCTCATGAATCATATTCAAACAAACTTGAAGGACGATATCCCCAATCACATCACGTAACTTACCATCCAAAAGAGGTTCTCTGAAGTGCACCAACTCTGTCATAGGACTGGTGAAATAAAACACCCTCTAAATGACAATAGGGAAAGAGAGAACAAAACTATGAGAGAAGACTTCAAACCATAGAATTGCTGGATGAGGAGTGAATTGGAAACTTAAAAGTTAAGAAAAACAATTTTGGACATCCTTAAACCATGAAATGTCCCCTGCAAAAACTTTATCAATGAGGCAAAGAAGGCCGCAAAGTCATCAACGATAAGCACCCTTCGCTGATATAGACCAAGAATCACCCCGATTTCTAATGAGGGGGAAGAAACAAGGAAATGCACTTCAATAGATAGGTTTGACTGATACCGAGTTAACAAAGAAGACTTTTCCAAAGCACACAGATGAGGGTAAGAAACTGGATCAGGACAAACAATAATCTCCTGAGATGACTTGAAAAAAGACCAGATTTATTATATTTATTTAACACTTCCTGTGAACAATCAAATAAAATCTTTTGATTCCATATCTCATGAATGGAATAAATTTGAATGAAAGAAGGCATGGTCTTAGTAGTATCTAGTAGAATACATAGTCTGAAAGCAAGGGTTACATTATCAAAATGGACTAAATCATGGGTCAGGAAGATCCCAAATTGGTTACCCAAAATCTTAATCAAATTTAGCTCCCTGTATTCTAAAGGAAGGGAAGGCAATGAAATCCAGAACAGTAAAAACTTAATCTGGGTTGTACGTGGACTAAAGTTTGGGCAACAAAATTGAGTGTATAGAGTCTATCGACCATGCCCTTCTATAAACGAATTCTTAATCCTATAAGCTCTATCTCGAAAAGCTGAGGATAAAAAGAATACAATGAAAAAACCTTCACCATTGTCAAATATAAAACGCATCTAAATTTCCTTCCCACCATGAACGAACCCACTCCAAAAATGAATCTGAGGGAGGAATAAAGTTCCAGAACTTACCAATCAACATGCATTAATGAAGATCTGATGTTTGTGGATGAAGTGTTTCCACCAGAAATGTAACCTGCACATCTCTAGATGATCCATGGTGAACCTGAGGAGGAGCCCTTTCATAAGTCAGATCTGGCAAGGGGGTTTTGGAATCCACTTATTCATTTCGAAACAAAAATTTTGGTGTTTTGGAAACCCTTTATTTTTCTTGGGATGAGATCTTCTTTGTCGACAATAATTATTAGCTAAACCTAAATTCATACCAAATTTTGGATTGAAGAGAGACCTAGGGACTCTAGCAGAATGATATGCATGAGTATATTGCCCTAATGGAATGTTATTAGGGAATGATAATGAAAAGGAGCCAATGTCAATAGAGTTCAGAGAAGTTGCAGGAGAAAATGTACTAGATCCTTTCCATGTGCTGACAAGGCTATGTGAGGTTGTACCATTAGCAGCATCCGAGGTTCTTCCATTAACAACATCCTTTAAAATAGATTTTTGAAATTCATCCGTTCGGGATCACCCACGAAATACGGTGCTCTTCTCCATCTGCAAGAGAATCTAGACTTCAAGGAAAAGATAAATTTGTGCTTCATTGATGCAAGAATTAAAACCCTTCATAATGTTTTACATATTTTGGGACTTGTGAGAAATTTACATTCAACATCTAAGTTGAATGATTCTAGGATGCATGTAATATATGACAAGTCGATTTGAAGGTTGGTGAGAGGGAATTTTGTGATTTCCAAAGGATCTTGGATAGAGAATTAGTTAAGTCTCAATGCCTTTAGTTCTTGTAACTCTACCAATGTCACTGACATTGAAATCGCATGCACATGTTGTGGCACCATATATTGGTTCACGTAAATGAAAAAGGTTTTAAGGTCATCCTTATTAAAAAGTTGTTTGAGGTATTTCTAATTATTCTATTGGTAAAAAAAAAATTATGAGCATTGTGTGTTTGCTGAACAAAATAGATCTCATTTCCAACAGAGAGAACTGGACCAAGGTTCTGTGGGACTATTTGGATGAATTGGAAAAAAGGGCTCAGCGAGGTGTTTTTTTTTTTTGCATGTAGAGTCTCTTTCTGTCGTTAATGGTTCTATTTCCATCATCCGACACAACATCTTTGAAAGACTTGGAGCTGGTTGGGAAAGTAGGATGAAGAGAGGAAGATGGCATGGAAGGTGAGAGAGGTGTATTAACAGTGGAAGAGTTGTGATTAAGAGGGGATTGGATAACAGAATCAGGTTTCAAGTTATCTTCAGCAGGGGAAATAGAAGCAGGGTAAGAACTATTTTAAAGGGTTTGTTGTTGGCATGGTTTACGAATTGGGCAAATTTCAAATGAGATGGACTTCACGACGAAAATAAAAGCAAGTATTCGGTTTTTTAAGATATAACATCCAAGCATTTGGTTTGTTAAGATAGAAGATCCATTGCTGAAAATCAAAGAGCACCAACGTGAAAAAGCCACGTAGTGTGGGCTTTCAGAACCCAGTTCTCATTTCTTTTCCACATGAGAGAAAAATAGTCCAGCGAAATGAAAGTATACTCAGCTACAAAGAAATTAAATCTTAAATAGCATCAGCTCAATGAGAGCATAATTATATTTTAACAACTGCAGAAACATAAATGGAGTTTGTTTATCCAAATATTATGCCTTACAGCAACCAATTCATCCAGATTGAAAAGAAAAAACAAAAAACAGAAACTGACTTGAAAGAAAATAAAACTCTGAAAAGCCTTCCTCACTGAAGAAAATAGCGTGTCTTCTAAATTACCACAGCTTCCCAACCCCTGGTGTTCATAAAGTTAAACAAAGGAGAGCTTGACTGCCACTGCTGCGAATGATGCCCAAGATTTCTGTATTGTTGCCACCATGTCATGAAGCTACTCTCCTCCAAGAAAACCTCATCAGAAATACTGCGATTCTCGATCATTTTCCCCACATAATCTTCAAACTTCTCAAGACTCTCTATCTGTAGGGCATTAAGGTCTTGATGTTGAAGAGTTTTTAGGGCTTCTTCTACATGAGCCCAAAAGCAAGAGTCCTCAGTTAAAGATGCAAATTTTGTGCGGGAGTTCTTTCCTCTACTGCTGCGAGTTTGGTTTTTATCATCCAGCCATTTTTCCAGAACCTTATGACAGACCGGTCTGTTCCCAATTGAGAGATAGCTTCCATTGTCCCTGTGCAGATGGTAGAAGTCTGCAATGTCCAGAGGCTCTACAAGCTTTCTGTATGCTGTGCCAGCATTGATCCATTTGTTTTGGAATCGGAAGTCACTAGGCAGTTGATGATTCTTCACCATATTAATAATGTCATTCCAGAAACGTTGCAGATATATCCTATTCTCATTGACATGAAAATCTCTCTTTTCGCCCATGTCTCTGAAAACATCGTAGGAGCTGTGGCTGTTGCCCGCCCTTACTGTTTTAATGTACCACTCAAGTTCTGCAAGTTTACTTTGGCTCTTGCTCAACTCCTTATTTAGGCTCTCAATGTCCATGTCATATTTGTTTTTCAAATCTTCAGCTTTTTTCAGGGCATCAAATGCAGAATTATTCTGTTTAACAATAAAACTCGTCAGTCTTTATTTCTAAATACAGCAAACAACATTAAGACAAAATAATGAGTGTAAACAGTGCATCCCAAGAAGCTACCGTATCTAGGAAAATAAATGGTATCTAAGGACTTAAAATCGATCTCCTTCCCTACCCTGGGATCCCTCGTTTGAAAAAGGTTACAATAGCTTTCCTAGGATAAGTTATTGAAATTTGTCTGGTTATTTGAGTCTTTTTAAGCTTAAAACAATATATTTTATGCTTTGATTTGTTTGAATACCTTACGTGAAATTATACTAATAAGTAGGTCTTACTAGTGAAGAACTTGTACCTTTAAAATAAAGGTTACAAATTTAAATCTTACAGAAGATAGGATATATACTCCTAACATTTGAAGTACAGATGCATATTGAAGGTATAGATTAGTCGCATATCTCCTCTCCACTCAGCTCCCCTCCCCTGCTTCCCTCGCTTAAAAGAAGCTAAAATAAATTTCCTAGAGAAAACTATGGAAATTTGTTCTGTTATTTGAGTTTCTTTAAATTAGACAATATAATAAAACTTTGATTTGTTTAGAATCTTAGATGATTTATTTGAAATCACATTATATATAGTTTTTACATTAGAAATAAATGTAATTTCAAATGATCTACATAAACAAATCAAAACTTAAAATGTACTATTTAAATTTGACCATGAAAACTTTTTAAATACTTTTACTGCTAATAAATTTGAATTCAGAAGTATTCACTTGTAAAGATTAAGACTGTGGAAGAACTCACCTTCACTAGGCTAATCTCACACAAAATGCAACAAAATTCCAAATAAGTATAATTAAAATTTCAAATAATGTATATACTTTTTGAATACAAAGGGTCATGTGAGTGATATCCTAAAAATATTATAAGAAAAAGAATGTGAGATTACCTGAGTCTGAAAACCCATTGCTTTTAATTGCAGTCTAATTCCCATCTCAATGCAGGATTCTGAGTCCATGTCTGCAGTCCTTGTTGAGTATCCACTTTCAATAGCAAGTCTCAACTTATCGCCATAACTTATGTGCTCTGAAATGAATGCAGCTGCAATACCATTTTCTTCTGTGTTTAGCAAAGTCAAAATCATCATCTTCAGGACAGCTTGAGGGTCCTCAATACAAGCTGCGCCATAGATTGAGCAGAACATGTATGTACCAATGGGTTTATAGGGGCTAGATTCTCCAAGGTACCGGACATTGTCAAGAACTTTCCTGCAAGCCTCTAGAGTAGAAGGATGCATTAAATTAACAGAATCATTCCCCATTATGCTCCCTCTTTGAGGAAAAATAGAATTCAAATGCTGTCCAATTGATTCAAAAGGTGCAAGGACCATCCGTGGGACAATATCATGTTGGGAAACTACATGACAAAAATTACCGGACCAATCTTGTCGATCAATTGATTCCATAAGAATGACATCTCCGACCAAAGGAGAACCAAATGTAATGCAGTTAGCAGAAATTTTTCTCAGCCTTTTGCCCAGAACCCAGATTGTAGCAAGAGTTGCAATGGCACCTCCTATAGAATGACCCACAAATATGATGGTTTGATCCTTTTGCTTTGAAATTGTGTCCACCTATTACAACAAGCAAGTAAAATGCAATATTTTTAGATCTTGAAACCCTGGATCTTTAGAAAATAAAATGTGATCTGTGAACAATAACTTTGACAAATAAGAAGAGCAACTAGTGTTCAATATTTCATTATATTTGCACAATATCTGTTACAAGTAACCGAGTGATAGTAATTTAACATAGTTACAATAAAAACTCGAGTGATAGTAATTTAACATAGTTACAATAAAAACTCACTCCAACTTTCACCCTGAATTAAGCGCAGGATATCTCAAATGTTGTCACAAAAAATACATAAGAGATATGAAATCTTTAGAGCTCATATTATTTGTTTGTTGATATTTTGATTTAATTGTGTATACTTCTATCATTTTGGATCATATTTTATTATTCACCATGGAGTTGAGATAATAGAAGAAGATAGAAGTATAAATATTTTAATGATAGATCATAGAACATGATTCAAAATATTTATAAAATGAATATACACAAAATCAAATCCATAAACAAATAAGCGAAACTTTATTAATCACAAAAGAAACATTTAAAATGATGCATCTGAATGAGTTTTCTGGAATAAATTGCCTAGTATCATTCTTTTTCCTCTATAGAACCTATCATCAGGTAAGTTTCAAGTCTGACAATATATCTTGCAGAGAGATTCGAAACATATATCTATATAAATACCAACTAGTTAAGTCCCAAACCCTCATGGTTATGGTCAATAAGTGTGTTTGAAATAAGTCATATCGAGATTAATGATGCACTGAAGGGATAAGTAGTTTCATGGCAGAGCACTCCAGTAATAAATAGAAGGTCTTAGATTTAGATTTGAATTCTAGTTGGTCCATAGAAATTTCAATACAGTTCACAACAAGGCCAGACTACGAGCCACAAGAATTCTATAGAGTGGCTTAAGGGGTGTTGAAAATAAACCACTCAGACCAAAGATGGACTGGTCTTAAAAGGGCAAATAGTTTAGTGGAAGAGAAATCCAACAACAAATAGAAAGTACTAGATTCTAATTCTAATTGATCTATGAAAAGCTCAACAAATTCTAGAAAGAGTAGGCCTAAAACTAACTATCAAGATATATTAGCACAGATCTTTAGCTTCATTTGACAAGAACTAGGAATCTTAAATAAGATGGTATAAAATATAAGATCATAATTAGACAGCCACATATAAAATCTTGAGAAACATGCATTGATCAATTCGCATTGACTGTTAATCTCTACTAGAAAATTTGTTGGAAATAAGCCAATTTCAGACTGATGATGGGCTTGAAAAAGAGGGAACAGTAATTCAATTGGTAGGGAACTTCAACAACATATGAGAGGTCTTAGATTCGAGTCTTAGCTGGTCCATAAGAGCTGTAGCTAAGCATGTAGTATCAGAGACGGACTAGAAGCCCCGAGCAGATACAGTGTGGCTTAAGGGGTGCTGGAAATAAACCACCTAAAGAGATGATGAGCTGACCAAAGAACGATTGGTAGAGCACTCCAAAAGTGAATAGAAAGTCCTAAAATCAAATGCTAACTAGCTCAACAAAATTTGTGTTGGATGGAAAAACTACAGATGATCATGAGAACTTGGCTTTTGAAATCAATACCAGACCCTACAATGCATACATGACATTCACACACCACAACTTCACTCATTTGACATTGCAAGGTAGTACCCGTAGTAGTAGTACTAGATGACCGTTTGCCAATAACAGACCTACATCACATAGAAACTACAAAAGATAGAATTTAAAGGGTTAATTGTACCTGGGTTTCCAAGTCTGAATTTCTCAGAATATACAAGAACATAGCGAGAGCCCCTTTGTGAACAAGAGCCGGTTGATCATCATCACCCTTAAGGCTGGCAGAGAAGGCTTCGCTCTCATTCTGTATTTCGCACTGTTCATATGGGCTATCACCGGTACTGAAATCCCCTATATAAAATGAAGGGAATGTGATAAATACTACACCTTCGTACTCGCTCAGACAAAAATAGGTATTGACACTGTTATTTGAAATACTGCGTGTCTCGCCCCATGCTCGTTCAAGGATTCCACAAGAAGAAAGACAAATTGCCAGCTCTTCACCGGCAGTGAACCTATAGCAAAAATTCTAGCAATTAGTACCTAGTAGGCACTAAAGGATTAACCTTTTCCCTACAGTTTTCAAAATAGAAGTCGAAATTCTATAAGAATGAATACATTTCTTGTTAAATCCACATAAATCCTCGACAGCAAGTTCAAATTTCTATACCCTTTTAAGCGCCCAATATAAAAACATAAATTCTCGATAGCAAGTTCAAATATCTATACCTTTTTAAGCACCCAATATAAAATCCAATCTCGATTTTGTTCGAAATGCATTACAGACTAATTCTATTAGGTCTACCAATTCCTAGTTAACTAACAGAAGAAATTTTGTTTGACAAAAACCTATATCAAAATTGTAACCCAAAATGATAAATAACAAGTTTATACTTACTGCTGGCCATTGGCCTCCAAGCCTCCATCCATGGTTTCCATAGTTTCCAGGATTCAGTGCCTGCTTTTATCATTTCGACTCTCGAGGGGATTTTATAGGGTAATCGGTTCATACAGGACAAAAGAAAACTCAGAGAAACTGCGCTTGCGTAAACAGTAAGTTATGCGGAACAGCTTTAAGGAAGATCGAAGAAAAGTCTGCGAGACGTCGATTACGTAAAGGGGAAGTTACCAGGAAACAACCTCCAAGAGAAGTCTACAAGACTTGGACCGCGGAAAGACGAAGACAAGAAAAAGGCGGGAACGTAACTCATTTACGTCGGTGCCAACGTCACTTGTTTACGTCATCAAGATTCGTCAATATCCACCCTAAATTTGCTAGTATTATATATTTTTGAATATCATGGTAGATTTTATATCATTCGCCGAGTCTTTTTATTTAAATACATTTAATTCTTTAATCAATGCATATTTTCATATAGTTTTACACATTAAACTCTTACATTCTTCTATTAATTCATATTCCAATATATTTATCTATTGTAAGTATGTGTTTCTTTTATAGATACACCTATTCTATTATAGTTATCATCCACTAGATCTAATAGACGCGACTATTCTCCACACAAAATAACACTAGCTTGTAGGTTCGCGCAAATACTCAATTTTGCATATCGCAATAGATTTTCACACGATTTTCACTAGTTTGATCCTCATCATCCACCTCCACAATGTTGTAAAAAAGAAAAAAAAAAGAAAAAAGATGAAAACACATGGTTAAGTTATGCCAATTTGTATTTTCACTCTCGTGCCATTTTGTGTGGAGAATAGCTAGGGCTAATATAATTGTTTACCTATCTAGGGTTTTTTCTACAATAGTGGGGTTTGTAATGCCTCACCTATGTTAACTATTTACCTTGTTGTGGTTTTGTAGTATTGTTTGGGTCAATGTACATGTTTAACTTATTGATAAGCGTTTAAATGATAATCTTTGTCTAACCTTGGTGTTTTCATGTGTATCAAATTATATGCTTATTGTTGGCTTATACTGTTATTTCTTTATTACACCTATGTAGCTTATTTAACTTCATTAATTTCATAAGTCAATGTTTTTGATATTAAAGCGAAAAAAATGAGGGTGTCATCATAAGGTAATGTTGATGTAATATCTCGAGGTGTTATCTAGTTGTACAACACCTTCCTTCTCTCACCTTGACACACGTATGGTCAAATCTGACCCGTATAGCTAATACCATACACCTTACGACAACCACCAAATCTATCCTCACCATATAGTTTGCATGCTACGTACGGTCAAACCTTTCATGCAAGCATTATACGATGACACTGTACGACAATGCTTATTGCCTCCCCTGTGTATAGTATTGATCCCTCTGAAGGTACACAACCTCTCCTTTTTGTATGATAGTATGATACAACCATCATATGTACTTTTCCTACCATCTTCATACACTCCCAATTTCCACCATATGGTGGTCTTTCTGCATAATGAATACTGTGCTATTCACCAATGACAGGAAGATAGATCTCAGATGGAAATGAAGATTCAAACCTACAAAAGGAAATTCATAAATAACGATAGCACTTCAGATTACATCAATTAGATGCTCAATACAATAAGTTCAGGCCAAGAGAAAAATAGGGTGAGGAGTTACTCCCACTGAAACTGCAATACCAAATAAGGAGGATATTTCACCTCTGAAATGGTAGACAACTGAACTCCAATAGGAATTTGCACATATAAGAAAATACTAAATTCACATACCTACAACAACTAACCCGACCTTATATATGGCTTCGAGGAAACTTCCTGAAGGATTACAAAAGTGTTGACATGGCCAAAATATTAATTACAATAAAATAAAAAGGGCTTGAGTGATAATAATTTTAATTTCAAGGCTATACATAAAAAATTATTTAATTAAATTATTTAATAATATTGGGGACATTATAGTCCTCCCCTCCCAAGAATTGCTTGCCCTCAAGCAATTTCAAACTTGGATGCTCCAGAAACTATTCACCTTCTCAGGTGGCATCCTCGGTCGACAGGTCCTTCCATCGCACTAGGAATTACTTGACTATGCGCGAGCTCAACTTCTTCTCTTTGACATCGATGATCTCAGCTAGTTCTAGAATGAGTTTCACCTCTTCGTCAATGGGTAGAAGTTCCTTCGACACTATGACACACTACACGATGACCTTCTTGAGGCACAACACATGATTTTTTCTTTAATCTAACTTCCCTCAAGAAGTTACAACTCGTAGACATCTTCGCCCACCCTCCAAACTACTCTATAGAGTCCATAGAAATGCGGCTTCAACTTCTCCTTACCACATGCCTTTAGGGAGGAATGTCCATATGGTTGAAGTCAAAGGCATACAAGATCTCCCACCTCAAAACTCTACTCAATCCGGTGTCGGTCAACATACATCTTATGTTGGTTCTAAGCCCTCTGTAGGTTATCCATGAGAGATCTCAATATATCTAGACTTTCATGTAGCTAGTCCTTGGCCCTCGGTGTGCAACTATCACCCAACGCCAGATCCACAAATGATGTAGGTTCATAACCATACATCGCTTTGAAGGGTTTCATACCTACCAACATGTGGTAAGTGGTGTTGTAATAGTGTTCTCCCAAGTGTAACCAATAGACCCATGCCTTCTATTATGTTGAAACATAGTTCTTGAGATAACCCTCCAACCATTTGTTCATAATCTACGTCTGTCCATCTGTGTGCCAGTGGTAGTTCATGCTTGGCAACAATTATGTTCCTACCAATTGAAATAAATCCATCCAAAAGGTGTTGAGAAAGAGGCTATCCTTGTCACTCACTATGTTCCATGGAAGACCATGCAAGTGGAATACCTCATAGAAGAACAACTCAACCACTTGAGTTTCCTGGCATTTGGTGGATATGGAAAAGAAATGGGCATATTTGGTTAAACGATCTACCATGATGAAGATGTAATCCATCCCTTACACTCTAGGAAGCCTGGTAATGAAATCCATCAAGATGCTATCCCACTTTTGGTAGGGGATTGGAAATGATTGAAGTAGTCCCACAAGTAAGGTGTGCTCAGATTTGTTCTGTTGGCAAGTGGAGTATTCCTGCACGTACTGTAGTATGTCTTTTTTGAGGCCCTTCCAAAAAAACATTTCCCATATTTGTTTGTATGTCTTCAGGTATCCCGGGTGTTCGACCAAGTGTGAGTCATGCATTTCTTTCAGAATTCTTTCCTTCATCTTGGAATCAAGTACCAAATAGATTTTGTCCGTGTAGTAAATGATGTCATCAACCACATAGTATTTGTCATCCTATACTTGAACATCCATTAGCTAACAAGTAAATGTATTCCTAGAGTATTCAACTAATAGATGTACCTTCCAACTGGCAAAAATCTGGGAGAGAGAACATATGGAAGATCTTCTTGACATGGCACCGAGTACCACATTGTTTTTTCCCTTCACATACTAAATATCAAAATCAAATTTTGGGATTTTTCTTACCCACTTCTTTTTCCATTTTTTCAAATCCCTTTTCTCCAAGAAATATATCATCCTATTGTGGTCTATCCATATGAGAATTTTTGCTCCAATGAGGTACTGCCAAAATTTTGTTAATGCGTGCATGACGGAGAGCATCTCCTTTTCATAGATGGAGTATAGTCATTTTTCTCTTGAGAGTTTATAACTCTCAAAAACAAGGGTATGTGCAGGATCATGGTATACCAAACTATGGTCTTAAGTGGTAATGAAAAATTAAAAAATCAAGGTTAGTCAACTTGGTGTAAGAAGTTGAACATCTTATCAACCTTATGTGAAAAAGTTGTAAGAATAGAATCTGTAGGAAATTGAATTTAGTTTCTAAACTACTAGCCCTTGTCTGAAAAAAAATTAATCTAATTGTTCAAAATTTTAGATTTCAATGCAGTAGTACGAAAGTTTCAGGAAAAAGATAAAAAGTACGTGTATGTCTGACCACCTTAATCATAATCAAATGATAATATATTTTCACAAGATTCTAGATATAAGTAGTAGACTCAAGCCCAAATGTGATGCATATTTTTGTGTAATTTTTTCCCAAATAAATAATTAATTGTGAATTTTATGCTACAACTTATTCAGAATAAAAACACTCTCATGTCTGACCACCTTAACTAATTCTAAATTTTACAAAATTAATTTTTCTTTTCTTTTCTTATAGTAAATGAAGCATAGAATGTGACACATGTTTCAGATTTCAAAAAGGTTAAACGATTTGAAAGTTATAATTGTTTTTCAATGAGTATGTCAATTAGGACTTTAAAGATTACTTAATTAGAAAATAAGTAATAATTGCTTATTGAACTCAAAATTTAACAGTAATTATATTGATAGAAAGTTGATAATGTCTTTAAGAAACCCTTTTTGTTTCATCAATTTTAGGTGAAAAAAAGGTCGTTAGCTACATGTTCAAAGTTTGGAGATCAAAGTAAATACGGTGAACACATCTTTTGAGTTGACCATTCACGTTTGGCATTGCCCAAGGCAAATACCAAGCGTAATCGAATATCCGATATCTCCTGCCCAATTCAACATTTCAACTTGACTGATTTTTTCTTTTAGGATTAGGTATTGTTGAGAAGGGAAGTGAATCAATATTATTGTATTTTAACTTAAACTTCAACCAATTGAAAATAAACCATAACAATTGATGCTAAAATGAAAAGAACGTAAATGCACAACACATAACTCATGACACCATGATTTGTTTTTGAAGAAACCCTAGCCAAGGGAAAACCCTGGTGGGGATGGTACCCACAACTATGCACTAAAATATAGTATCCCTATTAGGAGATCTAGCCCTGTTAGGAGATGAGTATTACATAGTACATTTTCTTGCTAGAGGAATACAAAACCCTGTTAGGGGTATACAAAAACCCTATTAAAGGTGGTGAGCTTACAACTCTTACAATCAGAATACTTTCACAAAGTGTTCTACAAAAGGGTGAACAATACAAGCATCTGTGCTATGCTTAGATAGTTCCAATTATAGCTCTATCATATACTAATCTTGCATCTACTCTTCACATCCATCACATCATCACCACTAATCACTCTTATCGCTTCCACAAAACACTCTATACTTATATAAACTATGTCATCCAGTCAGCTCTCAAATTACATCACAAAACATAATAATTACTTATGCAAATAATCAACATAGAGTCGGCAATCATATATTACCAAAGTTTTGGAAATATACTATATCCATTTGACTTAGCATGTTACCATATCAAATAGCCTTTCCTCAAACATCGTGACTACTCATGTGTCTTGTTCCACTGATTCTTTGTCTTTGCATACCTTCATATCATCGTATCTTCCCGATCTCTTCACCAAAACATGTGCAAACTTAACTGAAGCTCTTAAATATCTCAAAATATCTTCTACTAACTTCATAAGCCATAATATATCACATATTACTTTTATTGACTTAAACAGTACCATAGTATACTATTATCTTGATTCTATACTTAGTCATTTTTATGACTGTGACCCCAATACCAAAACTCTCTACATGCGATCACTCTAGCATATGTCTTGCCATAAATGACAACCCTCAAGTGATCCATAGTGCTCCCAAAACATCACTTGCCAAAAATCTCTCCCTTTGGAATTGATGGCAACACTTAGTGAAAAATGACTAAGTGTTTAAGCACTATCTCCCTTCTACATATATACATATCTTTTTTTTTCTTCTCATTTTCTTTTCTCTTCCTCTTCTCTTCTCTTCCTCTCTTAATTTTTTCTTTCTCTTCCTCTCTTCATTTTTCTCTTCTCTCTCTCTCCCTTTGACATCAATGGAAAAGGTACTTACAAAATTTTAAAATTTTCTAAGCATAAAAAGACTTAGTGCTTACTCACCAGATTTAGGATATCTTGGAAAGAGTTTTCCAAGATCTGAACACTTCCTCTACCCATGACTTGATTAAAATTTCACTGACATGGATCAGTCCATTCAGTGCATAGGATGTTGTTTATGCTACCTTAAGCTTAGTGGGTATAGCTTTTGACATTGATCCTTCTACCTTTTCCATCTCTGTTAGATGAGTTTCAAGCATTGATAGCTTAGGAGTTATTAAACTCTTCAGCATACCAAATCTTTCCACTACTCTCCCTTTTTTCGTATTTAGAGCACTAATCTTATCCAATATCTTGGATGTCTACTTATCCATCTCTAATATAGTTTGCAAAGATGTTTCACAGCTATCCATCAAACTGTCAAGGGTAGCCCTATCTTTGGCTATAAAGTCTTTAATGTTCTTCACATGTCTAAAAGGATTTATGCAGTAATTGTATATTTTCCTTCCCTTTTCTACACAACTCTTAGCCTTAAGTGTAGTTTCTTTAAGAATGTCCAAGTCCCATGAGTTAGACTGACAAACTTCTTTCAATTTCTTTTCTTTAAATCTCTTTTCTACCTTATCCTCTGCAGTCTTCAACAATGACTCAAAGTGACTGTCAAAGTTCTCCAATGTCATGCCTAGGTTCTCTGCCTCATCCTTTCCTTGAAAGACAATCGGTGTAGGGAATATTTTGTGTACTATCTCCACTGCCCTAGTCATCACCTTTATACTTTTGTCTCCTTTCTGTACTAACCTTTCTTTTGCCTTAGCAAAAGCCATGAAAGATAGCCTCATGAGCTGATCCTCATCCATGCTCTCTACATCTGCGTTCACTAGTTTGGCCATACTTGCAAACAATAGACTAGAAGAGGTGTCTGGTTCTTGCTTTTGCTCAACTATAACCTCTACTTTTTCTGCTCTTGTTTCCTCTACCCACCTTTCTTCTTTTTTCATTTCCTTCTCATGTTCCTTCTCTTCTTGTTTTTCCTCTATCTATTCTTCTACTTCAACTGTCATCGCATTATCTAAAAATGGGTCATATACATCATGCAAGGTGTCAAGGGTGTCAAGGGTCTGCGCCATTACCTTTGATTAGGTGGGTAAACACTAGTGACAACCTCGTTTTGACCGCATAGTCATTAGAATGTTTGTGAACATGCCGGACCAAAGTGTCCCCAAGGTGCATTAAGCACAATTGGGAAATGATCTTTCAAGGCTCGTATCTCAGACCCCGTGATAGGTATTAGAAAATTGTGAGATGCTACAACACCATGTTTTTGAGGCCTACAATAACCTCTCCCCATTCTGGGAGATTCAAATTTGTTTGAATTTGGCACGCCAAACTTGCTTGATGCCAAAACTTGTAGTGAGGGTCAATTGAAAGTTGCACCACTAGGTTTCTTCCAAACCATTCATTTTGGCACCAAATGGTCTACGCCATTACCTCTGGTTGGGTGGGTAAACACTAGTGACAACCCCATTTCCACCACAGAGTCACTAGAACATTCGCGAACATGCCAGACCAAAGTGTCCCCAAGGTGCACTAAGCACAATTGGGCAACGATATTTTGAGGCTCATATCTCAGACCCCATGAGAGGTATCAGCAAATCATGAGATGCTACAAGACCGTGTTTTTGAGGCCTACAATAACCTCTCTCTATTTTGGAAGATTTAAATTTTTTTGAATTTGGCACACCAATCTCGCTTGATGCCAAAACTTGTAGTGAGGGTCAGTTGAAAGTTGGACCACTGGATTTCTTCCAAACCGTTTGTCCTAGCACCAAATGGTTTGCACCATTAGCCCTTGTTGGGTGGGTAAATTCTAGTGACAACCTCATTTGGAACATGAAGTCAGTGGAACATTTGCGAACATGTTGGACCAAAGTGTCCCCAAGGTGCACTAAGCACCATTACGTATGTTGGCGAGCATTTTGGTGTGTCAAGAGGCAAAGTGGGACCATTCCTAGGGTAAACCTACCCAATCAGACGTGATGGAAACATCAGTTTGTGCCCATAATGAATAGATTTTTATACTCCAAGGGAGATGGGGACATGGCAATAAAGGGTCATTGGCAAATGTAAAGAGACCAAGGATGGTCATTTGAATGTATTGTGGAATGTGTCTATGATTTGAAATGGAGTAAATTAATTAACTATTGTCTTGTTATCACTTCCATGTCCGTATTGCATCATTTCATTGGCATTTGAAGGCAAGAAATTAACTAGTGTCTTGTACAATAGTGTTTGGTTGCAGGGATATGCATGATATATGGTGGTGGAGAGACCACAAATGGTGGTAAATGTTGATTGAAGGTGCATGAAGTAGGACCAATCATTTTTGTGAGCATATACTCCAATGGATGAGTATATTTTGTGATGGATCTATGCTATTGGGGTCCATAGGGATGTTGTAGATCCATTGGGGGATCTAGAGAGATTTGTAAGAGTCTTTTTGAAGAAGCCCTAGCCTAGAGACCCTAGAAAGGAGGGTTTGGTACCTAGAATGACATGTCATTGTTTTCTCAATAATAGTTTGAGAAAATCTTGATGTAGAAGAATCATTCCATGAATGTGCTTACTAATTCTCATGGAATGATGTGTCTTTGACATATATAATAGAGTTCTAACCTGATACATTGCATAAGAGTTGATTTGACAAGGTGATCACCGAATTTGTGAAGTGAACTTTGAAGGATTTGCTTGGTTGAGAGCATCAGATACACATGAATACAATGTAGCACACAAATTTTGAATTCACTTAAATGATGAATTACACATGTGAACAGATGTAGCACATAAAGCATTCACATAAATTTTCTTAAGTCATGAAGCATACATGTAGCACATAAATTATAAAGCATACACATAAATTCACTTAAGTCATGCACGTAGCCCATACACATGAATTTAGGTTATGAATAATGTACTTAAATGTACATGAATATACTTAATGCATAAATCGTGCACATGAGTACATACACACAAGTATATTTACATACTAACAATGAATAAATGAACACACAATTAACAAATTGGATCAAATATCAAGTTTCATATATATCAAAATGAACAATAATTCTATATGTATATTTACAAAATCAACATATCTAGATACAATGTGGCATACACCATCTGAAAATGTGTCATATGGCATCTCAAAATAAGAAGTTCAACTACAAATGTTTCTAGGACATCCTACTCTACTAGTGGATCATCAAAATGCAACCTCTATGAAGTACTCTTTGGCTCTGATGGATCCCGCATTCAAACACAAAAGTGAAACCCCAAGTTAGATTACTTAATTTATATGGTTTCTACAAATAAAATATAAAAACTCAAAACCATAGTCAACAATAATAAATAAATAAAAAATTAAAATTGAACTCTCATGTACCTCGCCTCTCTGTCTCCTCACGTGAACATGAGACCTAATATATGTCCTTGGTAGCGAAGGGACAATGCAACCAATGTCAAATCCAACCTATATATGTTTGCAAACATGAGATTGATCTATGAGTTATACTATTTAATGTTAAATCCTTGGTAGAAAATATATGTTTACAAAATAACTGAATTAACATTAAAACTTACCCGTGTTGAAATTTCTTCAGGAAATGTCGGCTAAGTCACAAGTGATATAAACCCTTGGCATTCTACCTCCCTCAAACTAGGGTTGACCTACAAAATTCAAACAGATACTTCATACAATAATGACTTGATCATATTATATATACTTGATAACTTAAAATACACACAAATAACTTTAGAAATATACGTACCATGGGGCTATCAATGCGAATTGAGATGCCTATGACTCTATCGTGGTGAAAGGGTCTCACAACATCATCAGACACCACCCTTTGTCAAATAAACCATGTAAATTGAAAATGAGTACGCACAACTGACAAGTATACATGTATGCATAAATAATCTAAATTACTTAATTACCTTCCCCTTGTCAATGCTAGACGTCTAAACCCCCTCACATTGCCCCCAGTGGAAACTGATGTCACCTGCATCAGTATGTAGTAAGATAATTGTAAAAATTAGAAAAAACATGTACATATACTATTATAATAAAAGGAAACCAATGAGTACATTAAAACATATGTACCATGGAAGTGTCAAGGCCAAATGATATGGCCAAAAGTGTGGACCCCTCCACCTGTGCCATCTCCTCCTCTGTCATCAACTGAACATAAATGTAACATATAAAAAAACATAAGTGGGAAATCATTATAAGAAAATTCTACTAAAAATACAAACGTTTAAAATTAAATACTTTGTAACAAGTGAACTATTTACCCTTACCATAATAGTAGGAGTCCATGGCTCTGTATGCCCCTGATGCACATCTTCATGAGGTGCTTCAGTGCCTGTAGTGTGCTATGTAGTATCATCCCCCTTGAAGACGTAGTTATATGCATCACTATCATTCAGGGGACCTAAGCATAGATTCTTGCACATAATGCAAGTGTGGGGCACACAAACATGTGATCTCGTGGAGGATGTGGAAGGGCTAGAAGCATCAGCATGAGGAGACAACAATGTCATGCTCTGCATAACCAGTAGATCACTCAAGGTGTGAATGGCTCGAATAGTCTGTGAGCCAGCCTCAATAATAATATCAGGATGTTGCACTGTAGGAGGTGGTGAAATCTCAGGAGGGGGGACATATGTGTAGGATTTCACTCAGTCTGCCCATGGCCTATCCTGAGGAGCGCTTAAGCCTACACCCTGGTTTGGTCTCATGCTCCAATAATTTACCTTATGACCGAGCACAAATTCAGCATACAAATTTTTAAGGAAATAGAATGGGACATCCAAATTGTTGTGAGGTAGTCTATCAAAAACCATCCACCAGTGGTCCCAAAAGTTGTCACATATTGCTTCATTTGTGCACCATTTAATTGACAACTTGGGGTTTTTAGGGTCCACTTTTAAACCAGTTTTGGGATCCACAAAAAAGATTACATATGTCATGTTTTGTTATGTTTAGGCTCATAACTTGATCATAATCAAGCCCATCATCAAAATGGGTGTGCATAGAATTGTGCCAAAGAAGTGCAACATTATGTTGCTCTATACATTTCTCCATGTGTTCAATAATGGAGTTCAACTTGGAAAAAATAGGGCACAATGTGGGGATATTAGCATATGTGGTTTGATATCCTCTAAGATGATTTAGATTGTCTCCTGTGAGATCCTCTAAATGTTGAGGGTTTGAGACTGGTTCATCTTCTGAAAGTGGGGGATTGTTTGGAGGTGGTTCTGGATTATTTGTGGGGTCATTGGGAGGGTTTTCTAATTGGTTTGAGTCCATGTTTGATTGCAATTAAAACCCAAATAGACAATTATAATCAATTTAAAAAAACAATAAAGAATCTCATTTAAACCCTAGTTTTTATATAAAAAATATAAATTTCAATTAAAAAATAATAAAAAAATACATACTTAAAAATTTAACTTACCTAGTGATGTTGAGAAAATCGGATAGGAGATTCTATCGGATATCTGAAACCCCCATAGCTGTGTCCAACATTTTCACAATGAAAATGTTGAACGTGGTCGCAAGCTACAAATATAATTTACTAGAAAAAATCGGATATTAGATTAGGCTTGTGTTTTTTCTTTTGGATTGATTAGGTGTACTGACACCTAAGCCTACTAAAAAGTCAACAAACTTTTAAGTGCACTTTTGGATGAGTGAAAAGTTTATTTTTTCACATCGCCATTTTTTGGCATACCATGATCCTACACATACCCACAATGGGATGAAAATCCTACATTAACATCACTCTAATGCCTTCTTCTGATGCATCACACTTTAGGATGAAGGGGTGAGTGAAGTTTGGTAGCACAAGAGCGAGACACGAACTCATGACTTCCTTCAACTTGTTGAAGGTGTGTTGTGCCTGCTCATCCCAATGGAAAGATCCCTTCTTTGTTAGATCTGTCAGTGGTGTATTGAGCTATGAAAATCCCTTCAAAAAGCTTTTTTAATAACTATACAATCTGAAGAATCTACACAACTCTGAGAGTGTCTTGGAAGGAGGCTAGTTTAGAATGGCTTGAATCTTCTCCTGATGTACTTGAACCCCTCAGACACTGATGAAGTGTCCCAAGTACAATATCTCTGTCATTCCAAACTCACATTTGGATATGTTGGAAAACAAGGATTGTGACTCCATGATTCCCAACACTTCGTCCAAATGCCTCAGATGTTCCTCCTACATCTTGTGTTGGATGAGTATTTCATTAAACATCACCAACAAGAACTTGCACAACTGCTTGTTGAATATGTGATTCATGCAAGACTGGAAGGTAGTTGGAGCATTAGTCAATCTAAATGGCATGACCAAAAACTAATAGTGTCTATAATGGAAATTGAAGGATATCTTCTCCACATCTTACTTCCTCATGCAGATCTGGTCTGGTAGCCGAAGCAAATATTTCTTTTGGAAAAATAGACTACACCATGTAATTCGTCTAATAACTCATCAATCCTATAGATGGGGTTCCTATTTTTTTATAGTATTTGTGTTCAATGCACAGTAGTCCACACATATCTAGAGAGTTTCATCCTTCTTTACTAGGACTACAAATGACAGAAAGGGACTAGAGTTGGGTCTGATTCATCATTTGTCAAGGATTTCATATATTCTCTTCTCTATCGCATCCTTGAACTTCTTAGGATGGAAGTTGGGTGTGGTGATGACAGGCTTGGCTCATTTATCCAACTTGGTGGTGTGCTCAAAGCCTCTATGTGGGCGAATACCAAGTGGAATATCAGTGAAAACCAAACTATTCTTTCCCAACACCACCTGAAGCTTGTTATCATGGTAATATGCTTGTTGACTCCTCAAGGGGTCTGTTGAGACCAAGTAGTGTGTCTCCTAGACTACATCATCATGTATGAAGATTTCCTCCATTCATCATGCCAAGATTTCCTTTAGGCCACCATTCAGCATCCCCCCTCAAAACTACCTTTTTGTAACCCTCTTCGAAGGAGAACTCCATCCTCTTGAAACTATGTGTACTCATCAAGAGTCTCCATCCATTGGATGCCCAATATGACCTCCATGTCATCTAGATCTACTATAATAAGGTCATCTATCATCATGTGATTCCCCATGTTACAAGTAGCAGTTGCCGTTGCACCAAAAGATTGACTTGTTAATGCCCGATACAACCACTAGACTTATAGAAGACATAGGAAGCGGTTAAGCCATTTCATGAATCCCGAGGGGAGCGCTAACCATTTTTCCAACAATCTCCCCCTCAGCATTACCTGAGGGGATTCAAACCTATGACCAAGCTCTGATACCACTTTTTACAAGTAGCAGTTGCCGTTGCACCAAAAGATCGACCTATTAATGCTTGATACAACCACTAGACTTATAGAAGACACAGGAGGTGATTAAGCCATGTCACAAATCCCAAGGGGAGCATTGACCATTTTTCCAACACCCCATAGTAATGCTTAGTTGTAGAACCAGATGGGTACATGACAAGAGATTTCCTCTAACCACCTTGACTTTGAACCCTTGGTGTACCTCCATAAGAAAACCCCTTCGGTTCATGAGTGATGATTTGATGAGATTGAGTGTGGCCCCACTTTTGAGCATGATCACAACCTAATATCCTTGGAGGGTATCTTGCACCTAGAATATAGTGCACCTTGGAGTACCAGTAAGTGTCATGATGGTGCCTCCTCACCGTACCAATGTGGAAATCCTCTCTGCATGGTTCATGTTAACCTCCTGGGAAGTTTGTTGACCATCTCCTTTAGGCTTAATTTCCTCATGCTCTTCCTCATCATCTGACATCACCTCAATGTAATGGATTTTTCCTTTACCTAAGCATTGGTGCATTGGTTCCCATAGCTCCTTACAAGTAAAATAGAGTTTCTTCCCCCTGAGCTCCTATTTGGTAGCCTCATACAATGATGTCTTCTTTGGATGGGGTTTGTTTTCTTTCTCCTTCAAAGTGAGGGGTGGTTTGGGCTACAAATAACTCCTAGAGGAAGAGAAAGATTCCATGTCTTGTTCTATTTTAATTGCTTTCATGAGGGTGCCAGGGTTGAACCCTTTGACCCAACCTTTTAGAGGTTCCATCAATCCATCCATGAATAACATAACCAGTCTCCTCTCTAAGATGTCAGTAACCAAAATACACAGCCTTTGAAATTACATGATATAACTATTGACTGGTCCGATCTACTTCAGTTGAGCAAACTCTTTGAAATTGAGCTCTAGATCCTTTCTCGGGTTGGTGTTTGGAGTTGGGTCGCAATTTTGCGGAAGTCTATGGGGTGGAAAAGTTGTAAAACAAAATGGGCACCCGATTCTTAAAAATCGGGCGCTCGTTTAGGTCCGGGAGCCCGACCCATTTTCAAAAATCGGGCACCCGTTTTAAAAATGGGCACCAGATATTTAAAAATTGGGCGCCCGTTTTAAAAATGGGCACCTGATATTTAAAAAATGGGTGCTTGTTTTGTAAAAATCAGGCACCCGTTTCAAAATTCTATTTATTTATTTTTTTACCAATTTCCTCTCATTTTCACCTTCAAAAAATGGGATCACGTTCAACAAAGCTCGGGTGCCTGATTTAGCTTCCCCTGCCGACCCCATCTACCATTTTTTTCGTGTTCCAGGTACGTACTATTATTTTTTATTTTTTAATTTTTGTCATTAAAAATTATACTTTCAAGTTTTTTTTAATTAAAAAACGTAGTTTAATTTGTTGTTTTCAAAATTATTGTATAAATTTAATTGTATTTTATTTTTCAAGTAGTTTTTTTAAATTTTAATTTACTTTGTAAATTAGCATATCTATGTAAAAAGCAAAACCCTAGGTAGTAAAACAAAAACATAAATAGGTATACAAAATTAAAGTAGGAAACCCTAGTCTTAGAAAACAAAAACATAAACCTATATAAAATTAAATTAGGAAACCCTAGTCTTAGGAAAAAAAAACATAAACCTATAGAAAATTAAATTAGGAAACCCTAAACTTAGAAAATTGGAAAACATAAATCTAGAAACCCTCTATCTCCTCTCTCTCTCTCTCTCTCTCCCTCTCTCCTCTTTCTCTCTCCTCTCTCTCTCTCTTCTCTCCCTCATGTTCTCTCATCTTTTCTCTCTTAAAAAATGTAGTTTAATGTTATTTTCAAAATTATTGTATAAATTTAATTATATTTTATCTTTCAAGTAGTTATTTTTAATTTTAATTTACTTTGTAAATTAGCGTACCAGAGTAAAAAACTGTTATTTAATTTTTTATTTAACCCTAGATACAAAATTAAATTATGAAACTCTGCGTAGAAACCAAAACCCTAGGTAGTACAAAATAAAAACATAAACCTATACAAAATTAAATTAGGAAACCCTAAACTTAGAAAACAAAAACATAAACCTATAGAAAATTAAATTAGGAAACCCTAAACTTAGAAAATTGGAAAACATAAATCTAGAAACCCTCTCTCTCCTCGATCTCTCCTTTCTCCCTTCTCTCTCTCTCTCTCTCTCTCTCTCTCTCTCTCTCTCCCTTCCTCCTCTCTCTCTCTCTCTCTCTCTTTATCTCTTTATCTCTCCTCTCTCTTCTCTCCCTCCTCTTCTCTCATCTTTTCTCTCTTAAAAAACATAGTTTTAAAAATTATTGTATAAATGAAATTATATTTTATCTTTCAAGTACTTATTTTTAATTTTAATTTACTTTGTAAATTAGCGTACCAAAGTAGAAAAATGTTATTTAATTTTTTATTTAACCCTAGATATAAAATTAAAATAGTCTCTCTCTCTCTCTCTCCTCTTTCTCTTGTAGACACCTAAATTTGATTACATTATTTAGTAATTTATTCAGTCTTCTCCTAAGACATTTTATTAATTAAATATTATTATTTAATTAATTTATGTCATCCCATAGTTAATTAATTTAATTAATTAACTATAGTCCAATTAATTATCTAAATGACAAACCCATAGTCTGATAATTAATTAAATCCCTATTCCTCTATTAATTTAAATGGATACATTTATCTAAATAAATTAATTCATAAACCCCTTTTTCCTCCACTTGAAATTAAATTAAATATTTAATTCTAAAAATCCTAATTCTCCTCCATTAGCTAATAATCCATGCTTAGCTAATTTAATCCTCCACTCATTCTCTCTCCTCCCATCACATCCTCTTAATCCTCCACTTACCCTCTAAACCAAGCCTAAATCACCTCTTAAGTATGTGCATAATCATAATCCAAGATTAAGAAATGCTAATCCAACTCAAAGTCAACCCTCATGACAACACCCCCACATCCTCCAATGGAAAATCATAAAGCCTCTTACACCTCTTACAAACTTGTCGCCTCTCACTGTGACACTTGTCACACTGCTATGCATTTGAGAAAGCACAATACATGTGCTCTCTCTTGGATGCATCTCTACCGTTGCTCATTCCCCTTTTGCCTCTTAATCTTGACCGTCCATTTCATGCATCTTTCTATAAAAGACAAGCTCTCCTCCTTCATTATCATCCATCTTTTATGCAAAGTTATCATGCTAGTTTGAGAGCCTAAAAAATACCAAGCTACCATTATAATGCCAAAATATCCATTGAAGCTTGAGCGTAGCATTTGAGCACACATTCAATCCTTGGACAAATCTTCTACAACTTGAAGGTTTTTTGGTTTGAGGTTTGCATTCCTTTGGTTTTGTCTTCATTTTGTAGGTCTTTAATCTTAAGTGTTTATTTAGATTGCTTTGTTGAATGTTTAGCTTGCTTCATATTCTTAGATATTGCATTTTAGGTACTTATATTTTGGCACGTCTGGTGGGACCCACTTCTAGGGTCATTCTTGTTCGTCTTTTCATCCTTTTTTCTTAGCAAAACTAACCCAAATACTAATGTTTTTTGTTGTTTGAGTGCTTTGGAAGGCATTTTTGGGTGTTTTTCAGGTTCAACGCCGAAGAGGAGACATTTGCGCAGACATTCCCGCCTTCGGATTTTACACAGCACCAACTTTCAAATTTTTTTAGTTTTGCAGGAACGCTTGTATGGACGCGGGAACGTTGTTTTCTCCGCGGGAACGCTTGTACGAATTTGCAGGAATGCATTTCCACAATGAAACTTCTATTTTCCCATCTTTTTCTGCTCTTTGTCTCGACTCTGCCAATGTTTGACTGTACCTTTTTTGTGGGATCGCATTCCCGCAATGCAGGAATGCGGGTTGACTAGGCGGGATTGCCTGTGTACGATTTGTAAGCCATAAGGCATTCACTGTTGTATTTTATTTTTTCGCCTTCATTCTCACAACGCGGGATTGACAGTTGACCTGTGGGAACGCGGTTTGACTTGGGGGGATTGATTGTTAAAAATTTGTAAGCTATACGACCTTGTCAATTTTTTGAGATTTTTTTTTTGCCTTCATTCCCACAACGCGGGATTGATAGTTGAGCTGCGGGAATGCTGTTTGACTTGCAGGAATGCGGCCACAGGTATTAAAATTTTGTCTTTATTTATTTTATGTCATTTTGATTTCTCTGACAGTCCGCGGGAACGCCTGTACGACTTTGTGGGAACATAGTTTTTCTACCGTAGGTTTGCAGGTCTTTGTGGGAATGCAGGTTAAATTTTTAAAACAGAATTAACTCACTTTTATTTTTGGTGCATTAAAAAGAATAGTGTATGCGAAACAACACTTCATCTTTTCGATTTGGGTTTAAAATGAACAAGGGTTAAAATTGAACAAGGCTAACATCACACTTCCTTTTGGTGCTTAAAATCAACAAAAAATCAATCTTGAATGCATAAGGGAAAAAATAACCAATGCGATGAACACTTCATTTGGTGCTTAAAAATTTGATCAAACACAATCTTGAATGCTAAGAGGAGTAAACACTTTCCTTGTTTTTTGCAAAGCAATCTCTATTTTTTTTTAAGCATTGTCATTTACTTTTCAAAAAGAACCTTGCATGCTAAACATGAGTGTTTGATGTCTTAGAATAGAAAACACTTAGTCTAAACTAGGTTCAATTTGGAATGAATACTTCTTGGCGTGTTTGAAGGAGTGTTTTTAAACACTTCCTTAAAGCTTTTCTTTTCTTTGCATAAACCTTGTTAAAGTAAGCAACGTGGAAGCAATCTACTTGTATCTATATCCTCTCCCCTTGCCTTCGTGGATCTTGGGTGAAGAGAAAGATCAAGTTCAATTGATGACACTTCTAGCGAGGCTTGTCTAGAGAGAAGCGCTTCCTCTTTAGAGAATGACCTCAAACCAGTAATTCCCCGACTGGTATATAAATAAGGCACTGAGAAAACTCTCACCTTATCCCTACAAGCTCAAGTGAGGTGTGTCGATGGTAGCCCGAGGTAGGTGAATATCCCTATGATTTCGGCATGGTCAACTAGGCTCTTAAGTGAGTCACGCGCATACAAACTAATTGGGGGGATGCCACAAACCTTACTAGAAGCCATTAATCAGAAGCCTACCCGATCTACTCCTGAAAGTAACATAATATTTGTGCAAGGACCGACTCAAGTGGTTTTCCAGGTCGCCTGAAGATTACTCACCATATGTATTCCTCTTTTGGAATATCAAGCTATGGGCAAAGGTTGTGATACTAGCTTGTCTTATAGCTAGGAACTACTTGTATGTGTTCTCGAAAGTGACTAGACCCAGTGAAAACATCTGTTGAACATACACAAAATTAGAATTAAAAAGTTCTTTTGGCAAGAGAGATCATCTGCATGTTTCCCGCAAGATTGCTTTGTCTCTTGTGAGGACTGTTTGTCAAGACAATACCCTGAAAGCAAAACCAAGTTTGTTCGAAACCAAGCCAAGGTATACTTACCATAGTCACTTCCTAGCTTGATCTAATCTAGTGTCCTGAAAATAATTGTATTTTATGACCTATGACTAAGATTGTGAAGCACAAGAAAGCTAAGTTATCCATCCCATGTGCATATCGAGAGAAGAAAGTTACAGAAAAAAGCTTAAAGATTGTCAGCATATTGTTACTGCAGCCCGCGAAGAGGAAAAATACCAAACCCAATTGGATAACATACAGTACAACGCAAGAATTAAACAATTTTCCTTTCGGATCCAAGTTAATCGCCGCTTTGTCAAATTAGAGAGTGAAGACTAGTAGGCACAATCTCCTCCTTTTTCAAAACTGCGAAGTTGTCTTAGCATCCTTTCATTTTAGATAGTCCCATAGGAACATTTGTATCATCCTTTTAGGTAGTCTCATCTAGCATGAATTCTTATCCAAATCCTAAGAACCATCATCCAAAATCCCCAGCACATTCGAGGACTCACCTTGAGTTTTCCCAACCTCATCCTTAGAATCAAAATCTTAGCCACACCCATTGACTAAGCATTGTCTAGGGTATCTAGTACTTGCTCTTATGGACCTCATCATCTCGATCCAGAGATTGGTTCACGTTAGTAAGGATCCTGTTGTTTGAAGATCACAAGTCTATCCAAGGATGACAAGCCTACATATTTTGATCCCACATCAAGAAAGGTAGCTCATTGCAATCCCTTAGGAAACCCACCATCAAGATCTTTCACCACTCACCATCCTGCATTTAGCTTATCATCAATCCCCATCCCTAGCATCATTCTGATACATTTTCATTCTCCCTCATCTTCAGACTTTACATTTTCATGCCTGCTATGACACGATCAAAGAAAAGAAAAGAGATGGATTCCAACTAGGCCACTACTTTGGCAGACCCAAATGATTCCACGGGTGAAATGGTGATGTATGACCCTCCAACAACAACAGTTCAGAATGTGTGGGAAGATCCCAGTGAGACACCCACTACCAACTCAATGGAGGCTTTCATGTGCCTTCCAGGACATATGCAACTGGTAAGCTCGATTATTGCACAAAATCTTCTAGCCATCTTGGCAAACTATATGCAGGAGGGTACTCCCATTCCACCACAATTATGCTCTTTTGACCCCACAAACCCCTTCCACATCTCCGCCAATGTTGATTCATTTGTCATCTAGCAAGTCCATGATCTGACCATGCAAGTATCCCATACATCGTCACCCATCCCACATCTCTTGCAACCTGGTGCAGCGATCCCCACAAGCACACCACTTTCCATTATGGGCATACCACCCCCTACTACCTCGCAGATAGCCACTCAAGTGCAAGCATCTACTCAAGCAACGTCGTCTCCCACTGCATCAACACATCTTTCGCAAGGAGTCACACAAACCACCCCACCTGCATCCACCCCACATTCTCAATCCATGCAAGTACCTCTCATGTTTGCTGCTGGCATGCAGACCCAACAAGTCACCTTTACAATAGGAATGCCACACATGCCATCCAACAATCCTCCACCTACACCACAAACTCCCATATCAGCCCCCACATTTGTGGCTAACTCTACATCGCAACCCCTACTAGGAATCCACACTGCCTGGGGCCTCGGCCAAGCACAAATGAATGCCATGGGCATACCCACGCATGGCCAACTTTACCAAAAAGCCCATCAACAACAAACCATCCCACAAGAAATACAATAATTCACCCCATCATCATTCACCCCACCTCCACCCGCATTTACCAACTATTTGTCTATGCCATCCATCCCGCAACAAACCAATCTGCCACAATCACAATAGCTCAGCACTACCCACCCCACTAACTCCCATACACAACCACCCATAGTGCATACCCAAGCCACCATTCCCACTCTCAGCAATGTGGGTATGCACCCATCTTATATTGGTTAAGCACATCACCAAACCCAACCAGAACCATTCTATCAAACTCTACCATAGTAGCAATACTTCCCAACATCGCAGCCCAATCTCCTCATCCCGCAATAGCAAGCCCTGCCACAACACACACCCACCTTACACCAGGAATATTTTGCTCAGCAGGCTAGCCAGAACCCATTCTAGATGGCCTTTTTAGTTGTATAATCCCGGTACCCCAGCTCACCATATCATCCACATATCCCTCCATATTCACCCACACCATCCGATCCATTCTTAATGGGAGTGCCTGCTCCAACACCTGCCAAGTTAGAATGGGAAGAAATGAGAAATGCCATCAAAGAGCTTAAGACTGGTATTGAGACTAAGACATTCAAGTTTGAGGAGGTTTGTCCATATCTGTTTGATAGATCGATCACAACGATCCCCTTTCCTAAGCATTTTGAAACACCAAAGTTTGACAAGTATCGAGGGAAGGGTGATCCAGTCAACCATGACAAAGAGTTCTACATGGCATGCCAGAAGGTGTCATTTAATGACATATTTCTCATGCGACTTTTTCCCAAGAGTTTGGGAGGGCCCGCCCTCGAATGGTTCTACAAAATACCATATGGGTCTGTTTCCACATTTCTAGAACTTTCAAAAAAATTTGTAGCCCAATATGCACACAACATTGAGAACGAGCTCACCTTATTGGACCTATGCAATACTAATCAAAAGGGGGGCGAAACTTTGGCTGACTACTTGCAACGATGGAAAAACCTCACCACAAGATTGTCATACCAACCGCTAGAAAAACACCTTGCCAAGATATTCATTGATAATCTACATCCGAAGTTATCCCATTTTATGGAGATGAACTGCATTCAAACATACCAAGAGATCAAGGGCAAAGGCATGGATATCGAGCGAGCTCTTTTGGATGATGGCAGCATCAAACATTATAAGGAAATTTCTCAGGACAGATCTAATAATGACCGTTCTCGATACTGGAACAAGAATAAGAACGTGGTCATTGACGGAGCCAAAAACACCAAGAATGTCCAAGTCATGGTCGCACGTCCTAATCCCTCTCCTCCAACATACCAACAACTAACACTTGTGTATCAACCACAAGCATCCGTGTGTCAACAACCAGCGCTTGCTTACCAACAACCACCCTGTCAGCCTCCTGCTAATCAAACCAATGCTATATCTGTTACTCAAGGACAAAATAAGCCCCATGTTCAGAATGACCCAAAATGCATGTTTACCCCCCTTGGAGAGCCTCTAGATGCTATTTTTCACAAGATGGTGAGTGCCAACCTAGTTGTGTATCCACAAACCCATCCCTTTGATGATTCGACGCCCAAGCCAGCCTGGTACAAGGACAATGAGTACTGTGAATATCACCGTGTTAAGGGACACGCTATCGCTAAATGCATGAAGCTCAAGAACTATGTCCAGGACCTTATAGAAAAAAAGGAGATCATGGTCAATGCTCCTCCCCAAGCGTCACCCAATGCCACCCTGCAAATCTACCAAAATGTGTTTCCTAAACACAATACTAGAAAAACCCAAGTTAATGCTAACCTTCCCGCAGACCAAGATAAGGGTAAACAAGGCGACCATGGTGATGGGAAAGATTATACCACTACCTACATCAACTACAACAAATTCATTGGTTGTATCTCCCAGGTCAAGCCTACTATGAACGTGATCCATGTCAGAGGTGCTGACAATCAATGTATCATTAGTACCCGTAGAGGCTGGATATCTGTCGCTGGTGCTAGTACTACAACTATTGCTAGCGCACAATACAATATCGTGGAACACCTTGGGAACACTCCTACACAAATCTCCATCCTTGATCTCCTTCGCACATCACCCCTCTATCAGGAAGTCCTCAATAAAGCCCTCCAAGAGGCCCACGTCCCTGCAGACATCAATGCCATCCAATTCAAGAACATTGTGGGGAACCTATCCACACCATCCACCCTCTCTTTCCAGCCATCTGACATGCCATATGTTGAGCCAGATCATAATCTCCCACTCCGCATTGTCATCATGATCAATGACCTTGCCATCAAACGGGTCATGATAGATAATGGTTCGGCCCTGAATCTTTGTACGTTAAAATTTGTTTAGCAGATTGGCCTCATAGAAGCAGACATCTCCCATGAGGTGATCATCATCAAGGCCTATGATAATCTAGAATGTACCTTTGAAGGTATTATTTTTTTACCAATCAAGATTGGTCCTGTCACTTAGGACACAATATGCCACATTGTTGATCTTGACCTCCCTTACAACATCCTCCTGGGTCATCCATGGATCCACTCCATCTGGTAGTCCCTTCTACCTATCATCAGTGCATCAAATTCCCATACCAAGGCATTGAAATCACCATCCACGCAGATCCCCAACCTTTCACATACTATCATGCGATTGAAGCCTCATTTCTCCATTCCACTCACTGTCCCAGAATTGACATCGACACATCCATCACTAGCTCTTCTCGATCCCATTGCAATCCAAAAACAATCCTCACCTCCACTCTTTCCTCCATCAAGATCAACAATACAGGTTGCGGAGAGTACAACCTTACAAATGCCTTTGTGGTAGGGGCTCTCCCCTGGACTTGCACACACAAGGATGACCTAGTCACCAGACTAAAGCCCCTGAAGAAGGTCCCAAAATCAAAACCATAGGCTCATCTTCCTTTGTCTCTAATGGAATTATGAACGACCAAGAGTTAGCACCAGATATCAATCAATGGTTGTACAAGGATCCTCCACCTCTCGATACTAAGTTCCTTGGGTACTTCAAAGAAAAATATCCTATACCACACAAATGGGCCATTGAACAATGGGATTATCAAGGAGGTGGTTTGGGACCCAATGAAGTCAGAATGAAAGACCCCATGGAGGCTTCTAAAAATCTAGAGACTCAAGGCCTCAACTTTGATCCCCCTCGCCTGCACATACAAGGACCCGACATTGTGACTGGGGGCACCAATTCACCCAACGTAACCATTTTGAGAATCCAAGATGAACTCGTAGAAGTTGAAGACATTCTGGAAGAGGAAGAAAAATGGTCCTACAATGATATATTTGACTATGAAACCTTCTTGGGCAATTTTTTCCTTCACTAGCTTGCCATCAACCTCATTGACCTCCCACTCATTCATCCCAACCTCATAGACTGGGATCAACCGAGTGTAGTACATATCGATGAGTTCCGAAGTGAGGAAGCGCTCCTAAGATTCATGAGCACCACAGATTAGCAATCAGAATGGGGGCATGAATCGACCGAAGTCTATCAGCTCAACCCAAAAGGATACTTTGGGGAAGAGGAACTCTCTAGCTGCAAAAATAAAGATAAAAAAGAAAATAAAGAATCCTCATGTGAAAACCCCTTTGGGGTACATCCTGATTCAAAAATAGTAAAAATAAAGGACATCTTGCCTTATTTCGCCATGTCATATCATTTATCACTATGCATTTCATTCTAGGTTCATTCATATCATTTCTCATATCATTTAGATTCATTTTTATCTTGCATTGTTAAGATTCATTCTTAGGTGCATTCATATCATTTATCATATCATTTAGATTCATTTTTATCTTGCATTGTTAGGGTTCATTTTAGATTCATTCATATCGTTCATTCATCTCATTTAAATTCATTTTTATCTTGCATTGTTAGGGTTCATTTTAGATTCATTCATATCATTCATTCATCTCATTTTAGATTCATTTTAATCTTGCATAGTTAAGAGTTCATTTTAGGTCCATTTCTTATCTTTCATTAAGGTGTCTTAGATCCCTTAGGTTCATTTTGTAATCTTGCATTGTTAAATCATTTTTATCTTGCATTATTAGAGAATATTAAACATCCATCAACATATGCATTTCATCATAACATAGATACATCATATATCAAAAACATTTACATCACATCCTGTATCCACAAATCATCAACACATACATCTCATATAACCATCTCATAATGCATATCATATAAATCACATCACATCCTGCATCACACACATGTCAGTCTCATAGCATATAGAAATTATATCACATCCTGCATCATCCATGTCGGTACATTATATGCATCCATACATTACACATCATATCCCACCTAGCTCATCATATATATATCATATCAAAAAATAATCGCAAAGAATAAAGTACATGTCCTGACCCAAAGCCTGAAAGAATAAATGTCTGTCTGAGTCCATCAATAGTACAGATCTACATATACAATAGGGACTATGCCCTCCATCAATAAATAAATCATACAAGTACATGATCAAAACTGCAGCATATCATTGCCTATCTACCTCTCCTGAGGGAGGCTGGATATCAAAATCTCCATCCAAGGGATTTGCCTCTGGCGGTACCTGTAGGATAGGCTACCGACTCACTAAACCTTATATCCCTGTATCCTTGTGCCATGTATACTTGTACTACGCACCTCCTTGGATATCTAGACAACCCCTATGTCCATCTCCATCCCTTTCCCTGCCTCTGATCCCTCTGCCTCTGCCATCTATACTGAACCGCCGATCGAGTGCTGTTGACTCTATGAATGGCCTGACCAATGACTCCTCTCCTTGATCTGTGGCTCCCACTTGACCCTGTCCTCCTGCTACCACTGGACCCTGAACCTATAACCAGTGACCAACTCAGATCCTTGTAATGCTGTGCTCGCTTTGGCGGCACAACTGCATAATATAACCCCTGATAGAACCCAATATGCTCACCCAGTCTCACCAGTTATCACTGAAGGTGAGATACCTCTCTCGACTGCTCATGGGACCCCCGTGTAGTGGTATCCCTCTCTCCTAGTAGCTGGTCCTGCTTTGACCACAGAGCATCCCTCTCCATCACCAGGATATCCCTCTCTGACACCAATGCATCCCTCTCCCTCCATAGCCACTCCCTCTCATCCACTGTCATCAAGCCATTTGATATGGATTGCGCTAAGCGCACAATCAAGCTATCCCTCTCCTGAATCAAACCATCTCTCTCTGCCACCAAGAGATCCCTCTTAGTCCTCAAACCATCCCTCTCTCCCACTAGTCCATCCCTCTCTGCTCTTAGAGTATCCCTCTCCCCCTGTACATCCTGCAGCATTTGAGTGGTCCTATCATGAGCCGCCTACAGTGAGGCTAGGCACCTTGCTACATCATCCCCTCCACCTCTGGATGACCCTGATCCTATTATTTGTGGTGGTGGCCCCACTGGTGGTGGTGACCTTGGTAGTGGTGGCCCTACTGGTACCTACCCCCCATCCACATCCATCCCGTCGCCATCTCTATCTCCATCCCCATCTCCTCCTCTCCCTCCTTTGTACCTCCCTCCAATCCTCACCCTATCTCCCCCTCCTCTCCCCAGCCAGCCCCTGTATACGGCTGGTGCCGCTCCCTCACCATCTGGTAGCCTTGATCTACCCACTACCCTAGGTGGCTGGAACCAAGCGTCGTATGCTGGTGTGGTCCTTGGATTCGCCACCCCTCCAACCCAATCCCAATGAAATGGCTGCATGGCCTGATAGGTGGCCAAAAACCCTCCCCTATCCACCAGTGGCCCAAACTTGGATATCCTCTCGCGAGTGGCCCACTGGTACCATCACTCTCCATCTGGCACATCCTGCTTGAACCCAAACTGACGTGAGGTCTTGTTAGGCCTCTACTGCTCCACAATGTAATCCCACTACCCTGTTAGATGCGTTAGCATCACGGTGTAGGGAAACTCTTGTGCATCCTCTGCCCATGGCGCCTATCCAAGATATGGCCGCCATGTAATCCCATCTCATATACTATCTAGCGTCTCCTACCAGAAGTCTGTATCCCTGCTCTCCTGATAGATAACTAAATCTCCCCAGCTATATGCCGCAGGCTCCTTTGCCTGTCTATCCACTCAGCCTAAGGGCCGTAGCACTGCTATGTGCTCCCAAGCCCAAACCTGTAGGAGGGAGGCAAAATCAAAGCTCCTCCCCATGGTCCTCGTTCCATGGTAGACTATTTGATGTAGATCATGGTACATCTCTGAGCATCAGGGTCCCCCATGCAGCTAGTGCCCCTGCATCCACAATCTGCATGATCATGGGAATCGGTGATAATGTGACACTCCTCCCGCATATGTCTAGGGAGAGATACCCAACACTAATCTTAGAACATAGTAATGAACCCACCATCCTACTAGTGCTGTTGCGGCATGCTGTGCTAATGCTAGCTACCCATGTGACAAAATCAACTCTACTCCTAGCCCTAGTAGTGGGCCCACTACCTGTGCCTGTGTATAAACCCTTGCTACCATTGGTGCCCCTTGCATCGATAACCAGAAGATGCGATATACATCCTCTAGAGTCATCGTCATCTCCCCAGTGGGATGATAAAATGTCCTTGTCTCTGAATGCCAACACTCACACATCGCTGTCACAAATGCCATGTAAGTCTATTTGCATGACATCCGCGCTAGATATCCTAGGCCCAATATGTCAACTCGAGCCCAGTCCGTAGCCGTGAACTGCTCCCCAATAACCAAGGTTGCTGCATGTCTCTCTCGACTAGTCAGTCGATCCACTGACCATTGCATCCAAGCCAAGCCAATCTATTAGTTTCTTGCTCTAACCAAACCTAAGTTTCTTTTCTGCACATTCCTGTGAAGAAACTTTTTCCCGCATTCTCGCAGGATTTGTTTTCTCCGCGTTCTTGCAGAGAGCTTTGTCCCCGCATTCTCGTAGGGGAATCCCTTCCCCCATTCTTGTTAACCCATCCCAGTGATGCAGGAATGCATTCCTATGCCGCTTTCCTTTTCCCCCTCCCCCGCAGGAATGCCATTTTTTGGCTCCCCACTACCTTAGCCCGCGAGAACGCGATTCCGCAAGACCTGCTTGCAAGATCGCGGTCCTGCAACAGATCCCAAGAATTTTGTGTTCCCATGAAAATCCCATAAACTTCCCATTTTTCCTCACCCTGGCACTTTTTGCAGGAACGTGATCCCGCTAGCGTAGGAGTGTTTCTGCCAAGCGCGCGCTCCACAGGAATGTAGTTTTTCAACACTAAAAGAGCAATAAATGACTGAAAAACATAACAAAAAGCTAGGTTTTTCAATCCTACTTGTAGGTCAGGTCCTCCACTTCGCCATACACGTCTCACAATGTTTGTCCGATGCATCGGTCACCCTCTCTGTGCTATCTCGTCCTCGCTCCACAGTCATAATTTCTAAGCTCTTGGTGTGCAAATGACTTCATTTTGACCCCTCCAGCCCTTATAAAGGCCCTCCTGAGCCCTCATTTTCACCTCTGGATGCCTTTTTCCCTCTCATTTCTTCTCCTCATACCCAATCTCGTCCCTCCTTACCATTTTCACCTCTCTTTTCTTCACTCATCCCCCTTCTTAGCCCGCAGCATGCCTTTTTCCTTTTCTGTCCTTTGTCCTTTCAAGCCACTGCCTGAGCCCCTCTTTCTTTCCTTGCCATCCTCTCAAGGGGGCATCACCTAGTCTAACCATCCTGACCCATAACTAGGGAATCTCTACTACCAAGTCCATTCTTCGTGTCGTTTATTTATTGCTAAAAACATCTTCTAAACAATGTTATTTCAACACTATGTCGAAGAGGGGCAAAATGTAGACACCTAAATTTGATTACATTATTTAGTAATTTTATTTAGTCTTCTCCTAAGACATTTTATTAATTAAATATTATTATTTAATTAATTTATGTCATCCCCTAGTTAATTAATTAAATTAATTAACTATAGTCTAATTAATTATCTAAATGACAAACCCATAGTCTGATAATTAATTAAATCCATATTCCTCTATTAATTTAAATGGATACATTTATCTAAATAAATTAATTCGTAAACCCATTTTTCCTCCCACTTGAAATTAAATTAAATATTTAATTCTAAAAATCCTAATTCTCCTCCATTAGCTAATAATTTGAATGCTTAGCTAATTTAATCCTCCACTCATTCTCTCTCCTCCCATCACATCCTCCTAATCCTCCACTTACCCTCTAAACCAAGCCTAAATCACCTCTTAAGCATGTGCACAATCATAATCCAAGATTAAGAAATATTAATTCAACTCAAAGTCAACCTTCATAACAACATCCCCACATCCTCCAATGGAAAATCATAAAAAGCCTCTTACACCTCTTACACACTTGTCCCCTCTCACACCTTCCAAAGTGGACACATCCCTCAAGCATTTGACCTCTCCTCTCATCCTCTCTCATTGTGACACTTGTCACAATGCTATGCATTTGAGAAAGCACAATACATGTGCTCTTTCTTGGATGCATCTCCACTGTTTCTCATTTGCCTTTTGCCTCTTAATCTTGACCGTCCATTTCATGCATCTTTCTATAAAAGAGAATCTCTCCTCTTTCATTATCATCCATCTTTTATGCAAAGTTATCATGCTAGTTTGAGAGCCTAAAAACTACCAAGCTACCATTATAATGCCAAAATCTCCATTGAAGCTTGAGCATAGCATTTGAGCACACATTCCATCCTTGGACAAATCTTCTACAACTTGAAATTTTTTTGGTTTGAGGTTTGCATTCCTTTGGTTTTATCTTCATTTTGTAGGTCTAATCTTAAGTGTTTATTTAGATTGCTTTGTTGAATGTTTAGCTTGCTTCATGTTCTTAGATATTGCATTTTAGGTACTTATCTCTCTCTCCTCTTTCTCTCTCCTTTCTCTCTTCTCTCTTTCTCTCTCCCCTCTCTCCTATTCTCTCTCTCTTTCTCTCTTCCTCCCCCCCTCTCTCTCTCTCTCTCTTAAGTTTTAATCATTTAAGTCATTCTTTGTAAGGTAAAATATAATTTACAATATGTTAATTTTAAATTATCATGTTTTTATATGTATGAAGATTGGCAATATGGATGATTTTCATATTGATGAGCTTATAGGTCAGCATGAACCACCAACATCACCACCGCCACCACCTCCACCTCCACCTCCACCTAGAGAGTTGAGGGATAATATTAGGAGAAATGTAGAGGCGATCATGAGAGGCATAAATATTATTAGAAATGATCTCTATCCATCAGCCCAGCTACTACGCCTTGTAGATACATGCAAGGCATAGTAGATTCTGTACACACATTAGACTTAGAGATTGATAGTTTTGAGTCATGGAGAGAGAGTATGCGTGCATATTATGCTAACGACCTCTCTTATAAAGAGGTTAATGATTTAAAAATTACAAAAGTTGATTTGGCACACTTTTTTTATTACCCTACAATGGGTGAGTAGATACTTGGCAAGAAGCCACGTATTTCCATTAGATGGTGTAGACACCCTGGTATGGCAGAGCATTTTTAGGAGTGGTGGTGGATGGTATTTGACAATCCACCACACGTTAATCATGAGGTCCCGCTTTATTTTTTGAAAAAATTATGGGCTGAATTTGTATTGGGTAGGAAACCCAATTATTTTGACATGTAATCATTCTAGGGGGTTGGTTGGGGCATGCCACAGGATAGGCCAGGGGCTAAATTGAGTGAAAAAACTAGAAATCATGTGCGCAATGAGCCTCTTGTTCCTCTTCCTTCTCCCGTAGTTCCATCACCTGTCCATCATCGAGCAGTGCAGTCATCTCTTGGTTCTTTGAGTACCCTTACGGGCAATTTTTTATAGCACTTGACCGAGGCGAGGGCTGCCCCTAGCATAGCACATGTTTGCATGAGTTGTGGGGGTATATGTACGGGTTGCCAGTCTGATCTAGATGTTGCCCATGCTGCCCATGATGGATATGGTGATGATGATGATGGCACACATGGTGGATATGTTGATGATGATGGTAGCGCACATGGTGTTGCTAGAGATGATATCCCTTCATTTGTTGATTTACTCAATACAGACGATGATCATCCTACATAGGTAAATTTAATTATAATTTATATAGTGCAATATTAAATTTCTTATTTATACAATTATGAGCCATAACATGTGGATTTTTTGGTTGACCCTCCAACATTCATTAGCCATCATCATATGACATCAACACCTTGAAATCTCGGTGCTCCATTCATGGTATGCACTTTGATCTTGATACATTTAAACTTTAAACAAAATAAACTTTAATTGATAATGTGTTTGACATATTTTTGTGATTTTTTAGGGTCTCTCATGTACCACTGAGATTGGCAGTCCTTCATTCTTTGCCCCACCAGTCATCGAGAGTTAGCCGCATATACCTGTAGTATATTTTTCATTTATTAATTTTAAGTATTTGTATCTTACTAATTTATGTACAACTTTGATTCACACTTATTTTTTTGTAATTGTAGGCTTTTGGATTGTCTCATGTTGCACAATCACATTTATGTCTTGACTCATCGGTGACATTAGCTACGTGTCACACACAGGTAATGTACACATGTTTTTATTCCATAAATATATAATCAAGTTATATATACTTTATAATCTATGTATATATGTACTATAAGTTTGATTCATGCTTTATACATGTTGTTCAGGTTGACACCACCACGAGTCTTGGCATGGCTATAGGATTAAGCCAAATGCAACCATCGACACTATCCTTTGAGGTGACGATTAATTTAAGTAATTTTTCAATGTCCTGTGTGTATCTAGATCTTAGATGATTAATTTAAGTAATTTTTAACTTGTACTTTAAATGTTTTTACAGGACTTGGCTTCATCCACTTTTCATGTAGTTGAGGATGAGGGTACTCAAGACCAGATAGAGCAGGATGAGGGTACTAAGGACCAGACATAGTAGGATGAGGGTACTCAGGACCAGATAGAGCATGTTGATGCATGGCAGTCCTCTTCACGTGGAGTGAAGAGGACCGTAGATCAGCTAGATGAGTAGAGTTAGATTATGATGACTATTTGGACTTGTTCATATTATTTTTGATGACTATTTGGACTTTTTTTATGATGACTATTTGGGCTTGTTTGGACTTGTTCATATTATTTTTACTTGTTGTTAGAGTAGGACTTGCATTATATACTAGTCCACTTGTTATCATATATTGTACTTGAACTTGTTTTTAGAGTAGGACTTTGTTTTGTGATTGTATGTATATATCATGAGTTGATATGATGGACATTATGATACATGTAAATTATTTCAGGACTTGTTATGTTATTTATCTTAATCATGAATTGTTATTTATATATATGAGCTTATGGAAAATAAATCATTTTTAATATCAATTGTAATTAAATTTATCAGTTTATCCTAAAAAACCATCTATCTAACAATGAGATCTATTAATTCATGTGTAATTGATCTAAGTACAATTTATCTAGATACGTGTTACAAGTAATATGAACTTTGATTAATTATAAAAAATATCATCTAGATCTAACAATGACATTTATTAATACATGTAATTGATAAGAACAATATGGATGTTACAAACATAATAATTATTAAATAATGAGATCTATTAAGTGAACATAATCTAACCAATGTGCATAGTTTAATATTTACAACAAAATTAGGTGAATACAAAGTTATGAATTTAACTTAAATATTTAAAATAAAATTCGATGTATAAAAGTGAGTTCATGTGAGCTTATTTATTATAAAGCCAAAATTGTACGAATACAAGAGTGCATTGTACTACATAAATAGTTCATATCTATGTTCTTCCAGACATCCTGCATCATAAAAATAAACATGTTGAAATGTTAGAAATTATAAAAGTTCATTTAAAGTTAATTTTAATTTTAATTTCAAATCTATATCTCTAAATTATAAATTATGACACTTCAAAGAAGACATGTAGAAAACATATACAAATATGACAATTGAACAAAAACTTACATGTATAAATTTGATTCAACCTAATGTACCATCAACATCCTCTCTTTTCTGCAATGCATCTATGTTCTTCCTGAAATCTTGCATCATAAAAATAAACATGTTGAAATGTTAGAATTTATGTGTATTCGAGTTCATTTAAAGTTAATTTTAATTTTAAAGTTAATATGACAATTGAACAAAAACTTACATGTATAAATTTGATTCAACCTAATGTACCATCAACATCCTCTCTTTTCTGCAATGCATTTATGTTATTCCTGACATCCTGCATCATAAAAATAAACATGTTGAAATGTTAGAATTTATGTACTCAAGTTCATTTAAAGTTAATATGACAATTGAACAAAAACTTACATGTATAAATTTGATTCAACCTAATGTACCATCAACATCCTCTTTTTTCTGCAATGCATCTATGTTCTTCCTGACATCCTGCATCATAAAAATAAACCTGTTGAAATGTTAGAATTTATGTACTCGAGTTCAATTAAAGTTAATTTTAATTTTAAAGTTAATATGACAATTGAACAAAAACTTACAAGTATAAATTTGATTCAGCCTAATGTACCATCAGCATCCTCTCTTTTCTGCAATGCGTCTATGATTGCCTCATGCTCTTCCATTGAAAGTGTCCATAATATTTTATTAGTAGGTCTCCCTTTATATCTTTCCAATTTGATATTTGTTGCCACTACCAAATGAGAATAGTGTATAATCTTCTTTTCTGATTGGTAGTCTTCAAAAGTTGGTAAACCATTCCTTCTTGTTAGGTATTTGCGTAGCCATGTACCAACTACCACAATAGACCCAATTGGATACTAAAAATTATCATCATCTACTTGATGACATATCAACATTTTCTTAGGTTCTACACATTGAGCTAATCAATACTCCATCTGCTCTTCATTATCCTCAGGTGCAACAATAGCATACACATGTCCTGCAAAACAAAATTAAGTACATGTGCACTGTAAATAAAACTTGTTTAAAGGTTTATAATTCAAATATATATAATCATAAATTATATGACATACACATGTAACTAATATATAATTTAAAATTTTACAATAAATTGTATTAAATTATCAGGTTGTATGAGATTTGAAACATGATCATAATCTTCTGATGCAAAGGCATGATCCAGGTCTTCATTTATTATATCATCTTCATCTTGTCTCTCACTAGGTGTTAAGGATTTTTGTTGTCATTCTTCAACCCATTCTGTATTCTCGCATTCTTCCCATTCACCTACAACACAAAATTGACAAAAACATGCAAGCTCCCTAGTCCATATAGCGCAAGTGTTAGAATTAGAACTCCTAAATGAATGCCATTTAGCCAATCTGCTGATTGTATTACAATCATATCTTGAAAGGATATTCTTCTCTTCAACTAGCTAGAAAAACACCTGATTGTAGAGTTTTGACTTGATCCTATAGACAAAATTGTTTTACACCATTCAACAATTGCACGTGCATCTTTAAATTTTGATTTTTCCTCAAATTTGAGTTGCTCTCTACAAAGGGCCCTCTTAACACATGCACCAACACCATCATGTTCTCCCTTCCCATGTCCAGCCTCAAAAAAACTCCAGATATGTTGGATATTTATTTTCTTGTGCATCCTACTCAACCAATAAAATATTCTAGCATTCTTGAATTGCCCTGTGCAATTATCTGACCATATTAAATATTGTGTTATATGAATTTCTCTCCCTTAAATTTTCATAAAAGGTATTAAAGAAATATTGGAAAAACTCTGATGAGTGTAACTTATTATCACTCATATAGAAATGGTACTCTCTCAATATTTTTTGATCTCTTCTATACTATTAGGTACATGTCTATAGACAATATGAACAAAAATTATTACTTGCACTGAATTATAATATTGTGGTTGGATCTCATCTTATGGTGCAAGCGTGTATTTCTTTACAAAGTCAACAACTGACAATATACTACCAATTGGAAATGTATTCTTGCATATGCGAAATTGTCCATCAAGCCATCTAGAATTGTGAGTGTTTTACATATTTAGGTACGACCTTACTCTTGAATTCATTCATAAAAGCATTAACACTAAGTTTTTTAGTTATTAAATCACACCGTTTTTCAATTTTTCCATCCTTCAATGGACACTCAATAGTTTTAAATCTTTGTACATCAACTAATTGTTGTCCAAAATCAAATGCAATATTTTTATGCAAACATTCATCTAATAATGTAAGATTTCCACATACATCACATACACCAGAAACACATGCATTCAAAAGATAAAATTTCTCAGTAGGTGGGTTACAAAATAAATTTGATATAAACTCCTTTGCCATTTGAGGTGGTATATTTATACCACAGTCCTGCAACATTTCATTAGTATGCATAGTAGAACATATAGATAAAAAAATATCATAATGATAACGAAATTGAACATGATTTTTACAATAACAGGTGATTCTTTCTTTGTTAATCCTTACATACCATGGTTTACATTTTTCAAAAGATCTTTGACTAATACTAATAGTTAACACCTTATCATCCACAAATTTTTTATACAATTCTGTTTGAGTCATATCTAAAAGGTGTTTTGGATGTGGATCATGAACTTTAGAACCGACTCTTAATTTAAGAACATATCTAGCATTAGGGGATACTCTTGTATTATTGTGCCAAAATTTTTCAATTAAAGTTTTAACTTCACTAGTAAGTTTCATGTCAGACCTCGGGAGTTTGCCACTGAAGGTCCATAAATGGTTTGTCAGATCACTTTCAAAGTTAACTCTTCTCTTTACAGCTCTTGTTAAAGTTTTACAATTAATATTAAGATATCCACTTATGTTTGAAATCATTCTTTTATCAATAGTAGTTTTGTTTACTAAAGCTGTTGTTATTGCTCTTCGTGCTGCATTACTATCTTTATAACAAATTTTCTTTCCAATTGTATCAAAGACACTAGCAACAATTGATACAAATTGTTTTAGAGACCCATCCTTCTTCTTAGTTTTCACATAAATGCCTAACCTCTTCATCACTTTTCACATTTTAGACATTTTAATTAATTGTAACATTAATTGACATTGAAAACTAAATTTCCTATTATAAAAAATTATCTAAACAATCTGCTCGTTTGTGTCCTAATCTGTCTTGATGAAACCAAACCACACAAATTGTCTAGCACATCAATTTTTATTTGAAATTGTTCATTTATTTCATTATCATTCAAATGCGCTTCTTTCTCAATCGGTGTTTCTATGTCTACATTTACATTGTTGATTTCAATTTGAATTGGTGTTTGATTTTCAGTTTCAATTGGGGTTTGACTTTTAGTTCTTTTATCATTATGATTAACATTACTAATTTTTGAAATTTCATGTGTAATTAAATTTAATCTATTTTTAGGAATAAAATTTAAATCATTTCTTTTGTAACCTACTTCTGGCAAATCATGAACATCTTTATCAGAATAAGTTGTAACAATTGGATGTGAAGACATACTTGTATCCAATACTGCATTAGAAGATGCACCTAATTTTGCTTCTTCAACCTATACATCCATTATGGTGTATTCATTGTCCTCCTCTTTTGAAATAATTATTGAACTTGATTCTCCAACATTATTCGGGTTTCGAAGTCTTTCTCTTCTTTCTCGTTATTGTTTTGCTTCATCTCTATTTTCTACAATCTCCTCAAGTGTCAAAACCTTTGTTGACCACTTTCTACATCGGTTTGATCCCATTCTTGCACCAAAATTTGAGTTCAAACAATCTTTTTTGAATGTCAGATCCAAAATAAGACAAAAAAAAAGAATGTTGGCAGAAATATTCTCTTTGTCTGCTACGAATCGATATAAAATAGATTGAAAAGTCGTCAATCATTAGATCAGGCCCACAGTCTAGTGTTTTGGGTTGCAAAGACTCTTTAAGAAATGGGTGCCCATTTTTAGTTTCGCAAAACGGGCGCCCATTTTGTAAATCTATGAGTGGGAACCTTACCTCTTGGCTTGGATTTTTTTTTGGGACAGGCTTGGTGGGACCAAGCCTATGCTTGACCCTACAAAAAATGGCTAAGGCATTACAGAGTAAATTTTTTGCCTTGCCATAATTTTTAGGACAACTTCTCGAATGAATTTTTTGATAAAATGAAAACCCATTTTACCTCTTATTGTGCAGATTATAAAAATATAAATTTTATAGTGATATGATGAATTTTAATATTTACACAATATTTATTAAGCCAACGTGGTACCTAAACTTGAAATACCAAGGTTAACTAAAATTTTAATAACTTTTTTAATTTTTCATTTTTTGAAAAATGAGTTATATGTGACCAAACTACATAGAATTCTTTTCAAATCAATTTTTTTTTTGAAAATAAGTGAAGTTATCATCAAATTATGGTGTCCGTACACCAGAGGTTTCAAAAATGTACTTTATAGTTAATTAAAAATTAATAAAAAAAAATATTCAATAAAAAAATAAGATAAAATATTTTGACCAATCTTCAGTGTTTTAGGTACCTTTTCCCAAAAGGATTCCCAAAAATACATTCATTTACTTCAAAAAAAGGTGTCCGTATATGCGTGAGGTGTGGTCCTGAAACAAGCATTTTGAAAAAGTGATTTTTAAACATGTATACTAAAATTCAATTTATATCATGTGGGTATTGAAATAAATTACATATTTGAAAATTAGATTCCAAGCACTAAATTTTATATTACTGAAGTTTTTCAAGATTCAATCTTTAAGTGCTTCAAATTTGGATATCAATTGACAGAAATTTTGAAAAATAAAGAAAACACTTCCACTTTTTGGCCAAAAGTGGGACTCAACTTCTTGCAGCCACCCTCCCTCAAAGTGGTCTATAAGTCTTTCCATGAAGTAAACATATGAAGTGACTCGATTATGACTTTGGGTGACTATCCCATGATGCCACCATTTGTGAGTGACTCCTTCCAGATGAAGTGTTGTAAACTTGATTGCCTCTCCTTTAGGCATTGGGTTGAGCTAGAAGTAGGTATCAACTTTCTGTGTCCATGCTCTTACTAATGTTTTCCTGGATCCATCAAAGGATGATAAATTTATCTTTCCAATATTCCATCTTTTGTTGTCATTGTAATATCCATGTCTCTTAGAATATCTCATCTGTAAATACACATAATCCTTGAAGGGTAGTGTTGATATCTAAAATTTATTTTAGATAAACGCCCTATGGGAAGCTTAGTGAATGGAGGACCATTTAGAAGTCGACTCTTCATTTTTTGTAGAGGGTAAAAGGTAAGAAGTATTGCTAATTACTAAAAAGGTGATACGCCAAGCTTTTAGAACACCCAGGGATAAATGCACATGCTATTATGAGAAATACATTAAGGAAACCTCTAAAATAAATACAAATTTGGCACAATCATAGATAAATGAAAAACCATTCAAACATATGACATAGAGAGAACACGCAAAGATAATTACAGAAAAGAAAATCTTAGAGCATAATCTATTTAGTAAAACTCAAAGACGCATACACTAAAGTTAGAAATAGTACAGAAACATTCATAAAACAATGAATCTCAAAAGACCAAAGGGCTAGTTGCATGATTGATTATATTTATTTGATTCAAATGTACATTAAAATTTTAAAGCTTGCAAAAATTTGCAAAAATCATCTTTTCAATCTCTGTAAAGATTCGCTTCAAATTAGAAAGTTCTTATTATATAAGCTAAGGCACCGCATGATTTTCTTAACAGAAAGTGGCTTCAAAAAAAGTGACACATGATGCACTACATAAAGAGAAGAATTTGCAACCTCCATTGCTAGCACTAAAAGGAAGACAACTAGCACATGATCCGCTGATAGAATCGGACCCTTCGTTACCACTCGAGATCGGATTCTCCACTATTTTTCCCGTCGGTTCTATGAGAAAATGCCTAAACTAAAAGAAAATCAAGCTCGTGGATGCAAGGTGCGTGGAAGAATTCGGTTGCAAAATGAAAGACATGTGACACTTAGACATGAAAGCTATTCTTGAAAGAAAAATGAACTCCTTCAACCACCTATGAGACGACCACATGTATTACTTTAAGTAAATTCCACGCCCACTAGTGAAAATAGTGCTTGATAAACATGTGGCACTCAAGTGTAGACTTAAATGGGAAGAAGAGAAAGATGCCTCCAAAACATCCACTATACTGACAAATGGAAAGAGCACACTGCATCTCAACTGAAAATATCGCAAAGAGGGAAAATGAATCAAAGGAAAAAACTCTCTTTAGCAAAATGGTGAAAAATCATTCATAGTTCTGGTGAGTCTAAGAGAAATCCTGCCTATGGGATTCAAAACCCTTAATCTCTGGCTTTGAAAATTAGTTTCTTATGTACTAATCCCAAGAATAATTTTGATGGTGGCTTGCAGGGGTAACCAATCATCCTCCAAAGGAAAAACACAGATATTCAAACACTGGTATTCTTGATCCAACTCAATCAGTTCCTGGAAAGAAATAAAGTTGAGGTCCCTGAAGTCAGATTCAAGCAGGACCTGGAGATGAACGACTGGATGAAGAAATTTTTCAAAAAAGATCTGCCTCTAGAGTTGCATAGATTGTCTGAAGGTTTGAATGATTAAGTTTCTAATTAACTTTGGCAACCAACTCACCAAGGTGAAGCATGCAATCATCTAGATTTAAGGGGGTGGTAGGTCATATTCTTCTAACTCTTGAAATCGTTGTTTTGCCTTCGCTACAATAGACTCTAGATTAGATAAGGAAGTTTGAGTCTGAAGAGTTTCCTTATAGCAATTGATGATCACATAAATGTGCCCCATTGATTCCTTGAGGTCTGTAAACCCAACTCTGACAATATCTTGATTGGATTTCGCATACAACCAGCTCACAAATTGTTGAGCACTCTGAATTTTTGGCATTGTAAAATTAGAAAATTTGTCAATGGAATGCTTGTCCACGACGCACAAATAATGGGCCTCCTTCAAGAATCAGAGGTAGGATGGAAAGAATTAATGAATTGCTTAATCTTAGCCCATTCTGTCAAAAGAATATCTTCAAAAATTGGAAAGAGACCAATGGGAGGTGGAGGAAGGAGACCAAAGGCTTCTTCCTGAGTGAGAGGTGATCATTTGTTGCCTTCACCTTCTCTAATATGTGAAAGTCTTACCAAGCCTTCACACCTTCTTCATATAATTAAAGGAAACAATCCTCCGAGCCTTTTTTACCAGCACTGCCTTGTCCTCCTTCTGTGTGGAACTCAGATTTATCCCTACGCCTTGAGCTGAAAAACCATATGGTGTCATTTCACCTAACGACTTTATCACTTTTGGATTTAAAGATGCAAACAACAGATGCTGGTGCTCCACACTTCTCCTCAAGACCTAAAAAGACACAAAAAAACATTTCATCTTCTCATTCCAAAAACAATTTGCAAAATTGCTTGCAACCAACACTACAATAATAGTTTGTCTTCCTTCAAGCATAGATATATATTTAATCATTGAAGATAGTTTTCTAATGGCATCACATTTCTAATGGCATCACATCCTCATCGGCTATTGTTTCCAATATGAATTTTGAACATGTTACTTTTGATTAATCAACACAACCCTTTGACTTCTAACTCCTCTGCTTACCAAGCAATCTTAAACAACCATTTGATTTTAAAAACTATTCAACTTGCTCATACTTAAAGAAGATTTAAACATTAACCTTAGATGTCACAAATCATAAATAAAATTACCATATGATTTCATGTAGTTTAAAATGTCTCTTTGACACTTCTATTGTTATTTGACGAGCTCTTATCACTCGTGAGTTTTGTTCCTATTGCCAAAGTGACAAGATTAAATATTTGCATGGTAAACTTTCGAACATCTAACCTTTATCATCTTTTTTGTATTATGTCTTAGAAAAATAAACCATTAGCATGCAAGAAATGCACTTTGAGATCCATCAACCAACTCTTCAGACCACCTTTCAGTTCAACAATCATCTTCTACATGAGCTGACATACATTAGTAACATCAAATCTAAAATGCCTTGAAGTATAGCTCTCCAAAACTCTCTTTGATGAACTCACTACTTTGCACCTTGTCACTCCTATACCAATCACATACTAACACTCTCATGAATATGTTGACTATCTTCATTAGCATCTAGCTCCCCTTTGACAATGCACATGACCTCGTTGACATCAATGCCAACAACAACTTTGCTTAACTTGTCAACCATGTCAAAAACACTCAGCACTCATTAATTGATAATCAAGATATAAACCAAAATATTTTTACTTATATTAATAAAAATATAACACAATCAAAACATACTAATACATTTTAAATTTTCTATTAATAAAAATATAACACAATCAAAACATACTAATACATTTTAAATTTTCTATTAACTTTTCAAAAAACTAATAGAGAATTAACTAAAACTATACAACTCATAACATAATTTCCTATTATTTATAATTAATATTTATATATAACTTATTTATTAAAATTAACACATCCAAAAACATAAATGCTGAACAAAATACTACCCTACTTTCAAAATCCAGAATTGAAAATTAAATAAGATGTAAATAACGGAATCCATCAGTATCCATGAGTATACTGTATAGACAATAATATGATTTTTTTTTGGCCATTTTCCCTTTTCAGATAAATAAAGATAACAATACATTTGAAGATCTTTCTTATTGAATAAAACAAAATCTTTTCATAAACATGAATAGATCTCTCACTATTTGGAATATAACAGGAACTTATTTACATAGCAAACACAGGCTTATCCAAATTAAAAAGGAAAACAACTTTTGAAGCAGGGGAGGAGTTCATGGAAAGAAACAACTTGTACAAACTATATAATTTTATAAAATCCTGGATTCTAAACCTCCAAATTCAGATTTTCCATGGATCTGAGCAAAGGGGACTTCAATATCCATTCTGGGAATTGTAACTGAAACTCTCTGTACTTTTTCCACCATATCATGAAGCTGCTTTCTTCCAAGAAAACCTCCTTGGAAATACTTTTCTCCTCGATCATCTTTGGCAGATAACCTTCAAAACTTTCCAACATTTCCATGAGATGGGCATTGATAACTTGATATTGCTGATGCTCCTGTTGGAGATTTGTCAAGTCTTTAATAGCTTCTTCTACGTGAGCCCAAAAGCAGGAGTCCTCAGTTAAGGATGCAAACTTTGTTCGACGCTTCTTATCTCTACCTTTGCGAGTCTGGTTTTTATCATCCAGCCATTTTTCCAGAACCATATGACGGACCTGCCTGTTCTGAACTGAGAGATAGCTTCCATTGTTGCTCTACCGTCGATAGAAGTCTGCAATGTCCAGAGGCTCTACAAGTCTTCTGTAAGCAGTGCTAGCATTGACCCATTTGTTTAGGAATCGAAAGTTACTGGGCAATTCATGATTCTTCACTTTCTCAATAATGTCATCCCAGAAAATTTGCAGAGACATCCTATTCTTATTGACATGAAAATATCTGATTTCGTTCATGTCTCTGAAAACATCATAGGAGCTTCGGCTGTTGCCATCACATACTTTTTTAATGTAAAATTCCAACTCTGCCATCTGACTTTGGCTCTTGCTCAACTCCTTATTTAGATTCTCATTGTCCATCTCATGCTGCGTTTTCAAATCTTCAGCTTCTTTCGGGGCTTAAAATGCAGAATTATTCTATTTAGCAATAAAACTTATCAGTCTCTGTTTCTAATTACACTAAACAAAATTGAGTTCAATTAATTAGTGTAAACACAACATCCTAAGAAGCTACCACCACTATGGAAATAAATGGTATCTAAGAAAATGAATTTCCTGTTCTCTCCTATTGGCTCCCAACTTTCCCCTGCCTCCTTGGCCTAAAAAGGTTTAAATATCTTTTTTAGGGCTAGTTCTCAGAATTTTTCTAGTTATTTGAGTTTTATACGGCTGAAGCAACAAATTTTAAGTTTTGGTTTAGGTGGCTTATCTAGATGGAGAACTTATATTTATGAAAGAGAGGTCATTCATATATTATAAGTCATTTGTAGATTAAAGAACAGATTGTTTGGTATAGTCGACTATCAAAGAATTCTATTTCTAATAGAGAAGCAAGCGTGATTTCCAATAAGCCACTTAAACAAGCCCAAACTTAGAGTGTGCAATCTAGAATTATTTTGTTTAGCAATAAAACTCATCAAGCCTCACTTTCTAAATACAGTAAACAGCATTAAGAGAAAAAATAATTAGTATAAGAAAATAAATGGTACATAAAGAAATACAATCTATTTCTTTGCTCCACTCCTCTTCCTTCTTGGCCTAAAAGATGTTAGAATAACTTTTTTAGGGTAAGCTTCTAATTTTTTTTTATTTTATTTGGATAAATTCCCAGCATCTAGTTCTTATTTTGTTTCATTGATCCCTATCAGAAGAAGGTTACTCTATTTGGGTTTTGATCTATATGTACAGTCAGTGGAAGAAGGTTACTCTGTTTGGGTTTTGATCTATATGTACAGTCAGCGAGGAAGGAATTGCTTCCAAAGAAAGGATAAATTCAGCCATTACAGAACTGAAAGCTTGCTTATTTTCAATATTTAGAAATTCTATTAGACTAGCCTTAAGCAGGCTTTCAGTCCTGCACTACCTAAATTTATCCTTTCTTAAAAAGTGATTCCTTCATTGCTGACTGTATCTATAGATCAAACCCTAACAGAATAACTTTTTTCGGATAGCAAACAATGAAACAAAATAATAGTCATGAATGAAATAAAATAAGAACAAACTGCTGAAAATCTATCTAAATAAAATAAAATCATTATATTGAGCAATCTGACACTGATTTTTCTATATATTTTAAATTTTTAATATTTTATATAACCCTTCTTTTTACCATCCCTGCTGTTTCCTAGAATGAAAAAAATAAAATTCATCCCAAAAGCTTGCTCCCTGTCTTCCTTCCCAAACCTCAGAATAACTTAAAAAAAACAGATTATATATATAAAAAATATAATTGAAACACAGATTATATATATAAAAAATATAATTTTATTAAATAAACAACAATAATTTGAAATAAACAGTCTAAACAAATCAAAACTTAAAATATAGTATTTAAACAAAACACTAAATACTTAACACTTCTGCTGAGTGAGTACCTAACGCTTTTGCTGAGTAAGAAATTCAAATTCAGAAGTATTCACTAGCAAAAGAATGAGACAATGCAAGAACTTACCTTGACTAGGCTAATGTTTCACAAATCACAACAAAACTATAAAATAAATCCAATTAAAGTTCCAAATACTGTGTGTACGTTTTGAGTACAAAGGGTCATGTGAGTGATATGCTTAAAAAAAAGGTTATAAGACAAAGAAGATGAAATTACCCGAGTCTGAAAACCCATTGCTTTTAATTGCAGTGCTATTCCCATCTGAATGGAGGATTCTGAGACGATGTTCGCAGTCCTTGTTGAGTATCCGCTTTCAATAACATGTTTCAACTTATCCCCATAACTTATGTGCTCTGAAATGAATGCAGCTGCAATACCATTTTCTGTTACAATATCATTTTCTTCTGTGTTTTGCAGAATCAAAATTAGCATCTTCGAGACAGCTTGAGGGTGCTCAATACAAGCTGCGCCATAGATTGAGCAGAACATTTAAGTCCCAATGGGTTTATATGGGCTAGATTCTTTTCCAAGACACTTGACATTGTCCATTAGTTTCTTGCAAACCTCTAGGGTAGAAGGACGTGTTATCTTGATAACCTCTCGGGTAGAAGGATGTATTAAATTAACAGAATCATTACCCATTATGCTCCCTCTCTGAGGAAAAATTGAATTCAAATGCTGTCCAATTGATTCAAATGCTGCAAGGAGCATCCTCGGAACAATATCATGTTTTGAAACCACATTACAAAAGTTTCCAGACCAATCTTCCCGACCAATTGATTCCATAAGAACCGTATCTCCGACCAAAGGAGAACCAAATGTAATGCAGTTAGCAGAAATTTGTCTCAGCCTTTTATCCAGAACCCAGATCGTAGCAAGAGTTGCAATTGCACCTCCTACAGAATGACCAACAAATATAATCTTTTGTTCCCTTCTTTGCTTCGAAAATGCGTTCATTTGTTGCAACAGACAAGAAAAAAGCAATATTTTTAGGTCGTAAAACCCTGGATCTATAGTAAATGAAATGTGTTCTATCAACGATAACTTTAACAAATAAGATGACTAACTGGTGGTCAATATTGCTTTATATTCGCACAATATCTGTCCCATGTTACTGACTAATAAAATAGAACATTATTACAATAAAATCCAGTCTAAATTTCACCCTGAATTGAGGGTATATTAGCTAAGTGTTGTAACAAATATAGAATGGAGACATTGGAATTTTCAGTGTTAAGGATCATATTCTATGATTTATCATTAGGATTTTAGAACTGAAGATAGATCATAGAACATAATCTGAAATGTTAATTAAAAATATGCACAATCAAATCTAAAAATCAACAAACTAACAAAACATGAAGCATAAAGCCATATAAAACACTGAAAATTATAGATCTGAATAAATTTTCCAAAATTAACTGCATAATATTAATTGTTTCCTCTATAGAACATATGATAGCTAAGTTGGAAGCCATAAATTTATCTATCTATATATATCAGTGAGATTTGAAACATATAACAATATAAATACTAAGTAGTTGAGTCTAGGAACCTTATTATTATGATCAATAAATCGATTTAAAATAAGTTATCCTCGATCAAGGATCAAGTTGTCCTAAAAGGATTAGTGGCTAAATGGAAGAGCACTCCAGCAACAGAAAGAAAGTCCCAAGTTCGATGCTCAGGATTAAATTGGGAAAAAATTGAAATCTAATTTTTCAAATTTTACTGTGTTTTAGATAATTTGAATACATTTCCAACGCATCAACTAGTTCGCAATTTGGAGCTAGGACTAGAAAGTTATGCCTTCTCAAGTGGACCTAAATTTTATATATAATTTTTTTTAATAATTTTTGATAGTTCGAATAGTTTATTTGTAATAAATATTATGATGGCTTTTCATTTCATTTCCAAGGGATTTTGATGACCCTTGGGATCCATTAGATTTGTATAAACTCCAATATTCGAAGAGAATGGATCAATTTTTGGTTTGCAATCTTCTTGTTCTCAAACTTCATGTTGAATTCTACAATACTGCAGGTATCACACCAGTTATTGTAATCTGGTTTCATAAATTAGATCAGTGGTATCAGAGCGGGAATGCTCCTTTATGCAAATTTACACAAGGTCTTCCTACCAAAGATTAGGATTGGATACACAAAATTTGTCAAAATACCCACCGTTGAGACGCACACGATCGAAGATGTCAGACGATGATGTTAAGAAGTTGGTCGAGGAAGCTTTAAATAAGCAACGAGAGGAGATGATGAGTCAATTTTCACGCCTCCTCTAGAATAAAAAACCCTCTGAATCAGGAACATCATTTTGTGGAAATACCCCTTTCAAAGTGCAGGTCAATTTCGACATCCCGAATTTTGAAGGAAAGGTAGATTCTGAAGCTATTGATAACTGGTTATCAAAGTTGGATATATACTTTTCTGTAAATAATTTCTCACATGCAGAAAATATAACATTTTCTCTCCTCAAAGCTGAAACCCATGTGAAGCTAGCATGGGAAACCAAAGTCGCAAATAAAGAATGCGAATCATTTGTTGAAGACAGTTTTGAAATTTCTTTTGATAAGAAGCCCACATGGGGAGAATTTGTGGAATACATAAAAGAAGCTTACCTTCCGGAGGATGTATATGAACAAAAATACATAGAGTGGCATCTTCTTCAATAAAAGAGGGATCAGTCTATGCAAGATTACACCAATACATTCCATTCACTTTCAGAAAAACTCGGTGTTGAGGATTCAGAGAAGCATCAAATTTTGAAATATTGGAGTGGACTTCACAGGTATATTCAAATAGAGATGAAATTTTTGAATATTGAGACATTGACAACTACCTATAAATATGCTACAAAAATTGAAGATAAATTCAAGTAGAAAGGGAAGAGGGACTACTTTACAAACAACAAGCCAAGGGTTGAATGTGGGAATAAATTTGTAGGAAAACAGGTGACCAAGGAACCTCATTCAAATTCACCCAAGAACACATGGTGGTCTACTAAAAAGACACAAACAGACACAGACATGTGGTGTGAGATGCATAAGTCCCCAACCCATAACACAAAGGATTGTCAAAGTATTAAAAATTTGATGACATAAATATGAGGAGAGGAAGCTGAACCTGAATCGTCACCAATAAATAATTCTGAGAAAGAGGAGAATTATTCCATCATAGAAGCAAACCCATATGCCATAGTTGGAACTACTAAAGTATTGCCCCATGAAGATGAAGAGAGTCTTTTTCATTCACATATGTGGGTTGATGGAAAGCCTCTGCATTTTATTGTTGACAATGGGAGTCAAAAGAATTTGATCTCTAGCGAGACAGTCAAAAGATTAAATCTGAAAGTGACAAGACACCCACAACCATACTCTATGGGATGGGTAAATGAGGGACAAGATATTTAAATAAATCCGCAGTGTCGTTTGCCATATTCAATCAAGCCTTTCAAGGATGAAGTGATATGTGATGCAGCGCCATTGGAAGTATGCAATGTCTTGCTGGGGCAGCCATACATGTATCAGAGGCATGGGGTGTATGAGTCCAGGCCACACAGTGTTACAATCAAGCTTGGTGGGAAGAGGTATCGAATACCAGAGGTATGTCCAACACAAACTGCTTCTTTAATTAGTGCTAAACAATGTAAATGCTTGGTTGCTCAAACTGGAGCTTTTGTTCTACTCATGATTCGCCCTGAACAAACAAAGTCAGTTGTTCTTAATACACATGTTAAGGTAACAAAAAATCAACAAAATTAGATGGATAAAATTTTGAAAGAATATCATAGTGTGCTTAAACCACCAGTGGGGGTACCAACACACTATCAAGTCAAGCACTCTATTGATTTAATCCCAGACACACCGCTACCACATGAGCCAATATATAGGAGATCAGTTTTGGAAAATGATGAGATTAAGAGACAAATTCAGGAGTTGATTTAGAAAGGACACATTCGTCCAAGTGCTTCACCTTGTGGAAGTCCAATTGTCCTTGCTAAAAAGAAAGATGGGACATGGAGGCTTTGTATTGATTATAGAGCATTAAACAAAATCTCTGTTAAAAATAGATATCCAATCCCTCGAATTGATGATTTGTTGGACCAACTTAGGGGGGCTCATTTCTTTACAAAAATTGACTTGAAGTTTGGATACCACCAAGTACCAATTGATCCAACAGATGTGTGGAAGACTGCATTTAAATCTAAGGAATGTTTGTTTGAATGGTTGGTCATGCCTTTTGGCCTAACAAATGCCCCAGCTACATTTATGAGATTGATGAATGATGTGCTTAGACCATTCATTGATTCTTTTGTGGTTGTTTATTTGGATGACATAATCATCTTTAGTAGAACTTGGTTTGAGCATTTGCAACATGTTGAACAAGTTCTTTCAACTTTGCAAAAACACAAACTTTATGCCAACATTGAGAAGTGTTCTTTTGGTATGCAGAGTATTCAATACTTAGGGTATATCATTGATACTCAGGGTGTTCATGTTGATTCAACAAAGATTCAAATAATCTGAGATTGGCCATCCCCTAAAAATTTTACAGAGCTTCACAGCTTCTTGGGATTAGCCAACTTCTATCGCAGATTTGTGTTTGGTTTCTCACACATAGATCATGACCTCTTAATCAATCACTAAGGGGTGGAGCACAAGCAAAATTTTAGTGGATAGAGGAAAAGCAACAAGCATTTGAGGAGTTAAAGAAAAGACTATGTTCAACACCAGTATTGGTCCTTCCAGATCTACACCAAGCATTTGAGATAGAAACAGATGCATCCAATTATGCTCTTGGTGTGGTACTCATGCAACATGGGCATCTTGTTGCCTATCACAGTGAAACTTTTTCTGATACAGTACGTAGGTACCCCACCTATGATAAGGAGTTGTATGCCATTGTTCAGGCCTACAAACAATGGAAACACTATATACTAGGAAAAGAAACTGTTATACATACAGACCATAAACCACTTCAATTCTTGCATACACAAGGGAAGCTACAGAATGATAGACATCAACGGTGGTCAGCCTATCTACAACAATTTCACCTCAAAATTCATCATAAAAAAGGAAGCACTAACAAGGTGGTAGATTGTTTGAGTAGGCCTCCAATTGCAGGTTTGACAATAGTGTTGGATTCATGTGGTCATCAATCATCAACTTGGGAACAACTATATGGTACTGACCCTGATTTTGCTAACATCTATGGTAATTTGGTAGAAGGAAAGTCTGTCCCTGATTTTCACTTGCAGGATGGGTTGCTTTGCCATAACGGTCACATATGTGTACCCACCGAGGAATGGAAGAAAATGATATGGGAAGCTCACTACAGTCGTGTTGCAGGACATTTTGGTATTGGTAAGACTATTGCTATCCTTCAAAAGTATTTTTATTAGCAAAAAATGAAGCATGATATCATTTCACATATACAAGCTTGTGTAGCCTGTGTAATTGCAAAGCCAGCAAACTGTAAGTTGGGTCTATACTTACCATTACCTATTCCTAATAAGCCATGGTAGTCTGTTTCAATGGATTTTATGTCTAGACTTCCAACTACCAGGCGGGGGGCATGATTGTGTATATGTTGTGGTAGATAGGTTCTCTAAAATGGCTATCATGGTGGCATGTAAAAGATGATTTCTCCAAAAGATACTGCCAAGCTATTTTTTGAACATGTTTGGGTTCATTTTGGTTTTCCAAAAACCATTATTTCTGATAGGGATAGCAGGTTCATCAGCAAATTTTGATCTGCACTATGGGCTAAAATGGATACCAAGTTGACAAAGTCCACAACATTCCATCCCCAAATAGATGGGTAGACAAAAGTGGTGAATTGAATGATTATTCATATTTTACGGATGTATCATTCCAAACATCCTCGCACATGGGATGAAAGCTTACCCTATGTTCAACATAGCTACAACTGTGCACTCCATAGTACTACAGGGCACAGTCCATTTGAGGTTTCTCTTGGGTACCAACCATTGGCACCTATGGATGTAGCAATACCATCTCTACAATCTAATAGTCCATTGAATGTTGACAAGGAGGTAGATAAAGTAGAAAAATTCATTGATAACATTAGACACCTCCAACAGCAAGTTCATGAGATCTTGGAGTAGAGTAATCAAAAGTATAAGGAAAGGCATGATAAACATAGGACTCCTCATAAGTTTCAGATTGGTGACAAGGTATGGTTACATCTTCAGAAAGAGTGCCTGCACAGACCAAATAGGAAGCTTCGTCCTCTTCGTTATGGTCCATATACTATTGTGAAACAAGTTGGTGAGAATGCTTTTGAACTTAATTTGCCATCATTTTTGGGACTGCATCCAGTTTTCAATGTAGAATTGTTGAGACCCTATTTTCCTCCTTCGTTGGATATTTCCCAAGCTACTGAACACATTTAAGTTGCAAAGTTAAATCCATCTACTACTATTCCAGTCTAGTGTGACCATGTTACTTAAGTCATTTTAAAGACTTTAAGAAATCAGAACATTCCTCTGTATCGGGTGGTTCGAGCTGACCAACATTCTCATCAAGGCAAGTGATTTACTAAGGAACAAATTGAAGAACAATTTCCTCATCTGTTGCAGCAGATTAGTGCAATGGGGCCCATTCCCTCTCAAGAGGGGAGGAATGCTCATGATTAAATTGGGAAAAAATTGAAATTTAATTTTTCAAATTTTACTATGTTTTAGAAAACTACTGAAATCTAATTTTTCAAATTTTACTATTTTTCAAAAAAAAAGTCTAAATCTATAAGAAACATTTAATTTTTTGTTAAACCCACAAAAGTTTTCGATAGCAGAGTCAAATTTCTATATCCTTTTTGAGCACCCATAAAAAAAAACAAGCCAATCTTGATTTTGTTCAGAATGCATTACAAACTAATTTCATTAAGTATATCAATTCCTAGTTAACCAACAAAAGAAATTTTGTTTGCCAAAAAACTATTTCAAAATTGTTACCCAAAATGATAATTAACAAGCTAGTACTTACTGTGGGCGATTGCGCTCCAAGCCTTCATCCATGGCTTCCAAGCTTGTAGTCGTTGCTTGCTTTGATGATTTCAATTGTCAAGGAAGCAACTTTTTAAAGTAATCGGGCTACATAGGAACAAAGAAATGTCAGAGAAACTGTGGTTGCGTAAACAGGAAGTCATCCACTACAACATTAACGAGATCAAAGAAATGTCTTCGATTACGCAAAGAGGAAGTCATCAGGAAACAACCTCGAAGAATAGTCTACAAGACTTAGAGAGGAAGTCAGCAGAAAATAGATGTCCAAGAAAAGTCTACGAGACTTGGACTGCATAAAGAGGAAGGAGGAAGGAAGGCGCCGATATCACTCTTTTACGTCAGTACGGCTAGTTTTGTCGATATCCACACTAAATTTGCCATTGAATTTGTCGACACGTACGGCTAGTTTTATATATTTTGAGGGCCCTTCTTTGAGGAAAAATTCGTATATATAATTAATCAATCTAAAAATCTATTCTATAAATATTCTCTCTACCATGGAAGATTTTAAATCATTCCTAAATTCTTTTTATTTACATACATTTAATTAATATCCGCATTCTATTTATTGGAAGCATTTCTTTCAGTTATACATACACCTATTCTACTATAGTTATTATTCACAAGATCTCTAGTTGTTTACCTACCTAGAGTTGTTTAGGTTTGTCATGTCCTACTTATGTTAACTATTGCCTTATCAAAGTTTTGTAGTCTTGTTTGGGCTAAAATATGATTTGAACTCTTTGATATGTGTTTAAATGATAATATTTATCCAATCTTCAGGTATTGTCATGTTAGTTATTTTATGCTTATCATTGGCTTGTGTTTTTGTTTCATGATTGTTCTTGTGTGACATATTTAGCTTTATTATTTTCATAAGTTGATGTTGAATTACGTTATTGCTCTAGTTTTACTTTATGTAAAAAAAAACCATAAATCTTTTGATGTTTTATTCATGCTTATAAATAATCTTTAATAGGATATACTTATTTGATTGTATGTGATTTTATTACATTCACATTTTTTTGATGAATAAGTATTTGCACATTCAATTATATAGAAGTAATAAAATACATATTCACAAAAAAGAAAGTTGGTGGATATGAAATCACTCTCGAGAAGATATTATCGACTAGCTCTTATTTTTTACCAACCTAGTGTTGTTTCTACATTTGTGGGGTTTACAATGCCCCACCTATGTAAACAATTGTCTTGTCATGCTTTTGTAATTTTGCTTTGGTCAACATATGAATTGAACTTATTGATAAGCATTTAAATGATACTATTAATCTGATGTAGAGCGTTTGTCACAAACCATAAAGCATCAAGGGTATTATCGACTCAAGACCTTTAGCCTGATTCAATAAGGCATCTAACAAGATTAAATTCTCTTATCAATTTCCTGATTCAAATGACTACAAAATTCACCTTAATATAATACTCTACACTCTTGACAACTTCCAAGGATTAGAGGTATTTCCTTTGTCAAATCTAATATAAATTAGGCTCTAAAGGCCTATTAGGCCTTGTCAACAAATGACAAATCACAAACCTTCAAAGGAAGAACAATTCCCAAATTAGATAGCATTTAAACTACCTTTTAATTTATTCCAAACATGGCTTCAAATGGGTTTCCACTGATTTGTATGAATGATTGCAAGAGGGTTGCCAACCTTATCATTTAGACTAATTAACCCTTACTAATGACTTCTAGGCTTGTAGCTCTTCACAAAATTTATAATTCCCAAACTATGATTGTATTTCCTCACACCCCTTAAGGATCCTTAACAAGATATGAAGGCCTTGGCATGCGATGTTTAAGGTAGATTCTCCAACAGATAACTAGCAATCAACATTATAAGCCTTTTCTTAGGCATTCATCAACATGTCCATACAATTTTCATGATATTTAAAAATAGGAATGATTTTGACCACTTAATATAGTCTTGGATGATCTTATTAAAATCATCCTAAAAAATCAAAATGACTTAAAATCCTTATGAGAACTCACAATGCTGCATTTTTCAGACTTGACTATGATAGCCTTCTTCCCATTAGTAAGACAGTGGTATATGATGCTTCAATCTCCACCTTAAGACCATTAACTCAAGGGTGCAATCAATCCTTGTAGGTACTCTAAACACATAAACATCAATTAAAAAACAAAGATTTATTGACAATACAATACATTTCCCTCTCATTGCCTGTAGCAGTCTAAGACCAATGGACCATATCCTAGGCCATCAACATATTTCAATACAAATTTATTTGTAATGCCTAAAACTTTCAAGTTCAATAAATATACATCACAATTCTTCAATCATCTAAATTGAAAGAGATTATAACCTTTAAAATAGGAGATACATATTTTTTTATTGTTCTTTGACTACCCTCATTGAGGTTTTTGATAGTTTTCCTTAAAATCACTACAACTTGCATAAAAATTTATTAAAATACAAGAGAAATGATTCATTTGAAAGCTATTACATTAATATATCCTTCAAAAGAAATCACATAATGAAATCACATAATACATGAAAAATATTGGCTCTGTGACAGTCATTGATTTCTCAAAATTAGATGACAATCAGGGTTTCATTTGAATGTACCTTCCAATATTTCCTCTAAAATGTCCACCACCTCTATATTCAACCATACATTGGTTTTATTACCCTTGATGACAATTCTAAATCTTGTAACCACCTAATGAATGAAATTTCGTCCTTTGCATCTCTTTTTGCACTTTTTACAATGTTGCAATGGTGCTACTTTTACAACCTTTTTGTATTTTTTGACAACACATTATCAAACCTTGAAAAATCATTCTTGGACACCTCAATCATGCCAACTTGGACACCTCAATCATGCCAAAATGGACTAAGTGAGATAAATTATAACCATTCCAACCCTTTTGTCTCTTTTAGGACCTTATAGGTCTGTTTGGACAAAATGACTCTTCAAGCCTTACAAAATGATTTATTTTAATTTAAATGGTCCTTTGGGAACTTAAAAAACATTAAAAATGAGAAAAAATTAAAATAAAATTTATGAGACCTTTCAAAGGCCAGGTGCTCCTGCACCATACAATCGACTTATAAAGTTTTTTGAGTCCCTTGGAAACATATAATAGTAACCTAGAATATGTTCTCTATCTTGGAGTGATCCTCTTCTTTCTTTGGTGTCATCCTTTGTCTTTAAATCTTCTTTTTTCTATCCCTCTTTCTCTTTCCATCAGGTTGATCACCTTCAAAAGACACATGACTATCCTTGCAACTACTAAGTGTTCTTCACCTTCTCATATACTCCTATCAGTGGAGTACTCTCAAAATGATCAATTCTTCAATGGTTGCAACCCAAGTTCTTTATCAGTCAGATGTCCATCTCTCTCAGTGCTTCACCACACCAAAAATAAACCATCAATCATACCCAACAATAGATCTTTGAAGATGCCTCACTCTCCTTGTTCCATGAACCTTCTACCCAACTCAATCTTTATTGGAGGATGGTAATGACAAACCTCAACTTGTCTTCCCTCACAAAACCTCTCAATAACCTTCTCCTTAAAGCTTAGATGGAACAAGCACCTGCAATAAAATCAACTTAGCAATACAAATCCCATATCTTTTATCTCTAATACCAATTGATATAGAGCATCTATCACAAATCCTAAATCATCAAGGCTAATACTGACCCAAGACATTAAACCTGATTATAAGACATCTATGATCAAGATCAAATTTATCTTCTCAAATTCTTGATTCAAATAACTACAAAATGAACCTTAATACAACATTATACACTCTTGAAAACTTCAAAGGATCAAAGGTCTTTCCTTTGTCAAGTTTGATATAAATTAGGCTCTAAAGGCCTATTAGGCATTGTCAACAAATGATCGATCACAAACCTTCATAGGAAGAATAATTCCCAAATTAGTTAGCATTTCAAGTACCTTTCAATGTCTTCAAACATGGCTTAAAATGAGTTTCCACTAATTTGTATGAATTATTGCAAGAGGGTTGTCAACCTTATCATTAGACCAATTAACCCTTATCAATGACTTCTATGATTCTATCTCTTCACAAAATTTACAATTCCCAAAATATGATTTTAAATTTCCTGACACCCCTTAAGGATCCTTAACATCATATGAAGGCTTGGGAATGTGATGTTTAAGGTAGGTTCTCCAATAGATAACTAGCAATCAACAATATAGGCCTTTTCCTAGGTGTTCATCAATAGATCCATCCAATTTTATTGATATTTAAAAATTAGAATGATTTAAACCAGTTAATATAGTCTTGGACGGTCTTATTAAAATCCTCCTAAAAATTCAAAAGGCCCTACAATCCTTATGGGAGCTCAAAATGATGTTATTTTCAGACTTGGTTGTGACAAACTTCTTCCCATTAGTAAGATAGTGGAACATGATGATTCAAACTTCACCCTAAGACCATTAAGTCAAGAGTGCAATCACTCCTTCCCCTAGATATTCTAAAAACAAAAAAATCAATTACAAAACAAATATTCAATGATAATACAATACATTTACCTCTCACCACCTATACCAGCGTGAGACCAATGGATGAGATCCTACATCATCAACATATTTCAATAAAACTTCATTATTAATGCCTTAAACCTTTAATATCAATAAATATACATCATAATCCCTTAATCATGCAAATTACATGAGATTCTAACCTTTAAAATATGAGATACATAGTTTGGAATGTTCTTTGATTACCCTCATTGAGGGTTTTGACAGTTTTCCTTAAAATCACTACACTTGCATAATTATTTTTGAAAATACATGAAAAAGAATTCATTTGAAATATATTACATTAATCATACTTGCATAGAAGCTAGTTGGCTTAAGATACTAAGTTCAAATATTTGAATAAAACAAGGTGTAATGAAAATATATTCTGATAATTAAAGTACAATCTTCCTAGCTAAGATTATGAAGTTTCATGCCATGACCAAGCATATTGATGTTCAATATCATTTTGTTAGAGATATCGTGAAGGATGGAAGGGTGAAGCTAGTTAAGATAGAAACTTTGATAAATATTATAAATTCTTTGACTATGGTAGTGAGCATAGAGAAGGTCACATGGTGCTCAAAGTCTATAGGCCTTACAATCCCTAGCAATTAAATTATGGTTTATATACTCTTTCTACTTTTACAAGGTGTTTGACAAGTGGGATTGTTAGAATAATTGTGTCTTAATGGTTCGTTATATATAATTTTACTATTTATAGTAAGTTTACATATGAGAAAAAAAATAGTTCACAATTTTCCCGAAAGTTATGGATTGGCTAAATAAGAATTTCAATATTTTTGTTCCAAGTTCATGTCTCTAGATTTCATGATATTAAAGCTTTTATTTTTGAAGTTTCATGTAAAAATTTCAATATTTCGAAGGACTACAATTTTTGAGCCCAAAAGCCGTCAAAATTGGCATAGATGGTTACAACTTAATGGACCACTTCATGACCTCTCGAGTACTTTAAATGATTCATCAATTAGACTCCATATCAAAAGTCACAGACTCTAGAAGTTGGGTCTCCTAAAATAAAAAATACAAAAATGTGATTGACAGATAAATTAGTTGTAAAAGAGAGTTACACATGTTGGTACACATCATAGTGCATCTTGGCTAAGATATAAGTTGGGCACCATGCTTGGGGTGGTTTAAGCTCATTATTTTCTAATATCAATTGACGTTTACATGCATTATATATTGTATATGTTGGGTTTGTGAGATGGAGGTTGTGTGTAAGAGTCTTGTAGCTATTGAGTTACCTCATGATCTTTAGTTGGTGATATTCATGTGACATGCTTACTTTGATAAGTATATTTTGTTTAATTATTGATTTCTAAATAATTTATTAAGTGACATTCAGAGTATGCACTTTTCCTCCCAAAAGGTGTCTTCCCCATGTAAATTATTATGATGAGGCATGTATGTTATTTATGTTTATTTCTTTTAAGTTTATTTAATTATTGAAAAAATTTGTAAAGGTTTGTGTAGTCCTCCACTCAAGGTTAGTGTAGGAAGTTTTTCTATTACCTCAACTCCTTACACCCAATTTGTGGGGTTTCTAATGAACACACACATACACATACACATACACATACATACATACATACATACATACATACATACATACATACATACATACATACATACACACACACACACACACACACACACACATACATACATATATACATACATACATACATACATACATACATACATACCTACATGCATGTACATACATACATACATATGTATATATGTACATACACACATGCTTAAAAATATACAATTGACAACTTCAAATAGTAATTGCAAGTTAAAAAATATAAAGAAAACATAGTAGATGAGCTCTATAAATTAGACATAGAAAAAAATCTAGATCTACAAGTTAAGGTTGAAAGTGTTAGACTAGGGTTCTAAGAATCCTAATTTGTAGGTGTATGTGAAAATAAAAAGTATCTAATTCACAATGAAGATGTTTTTTATACCCATCTATTAAAATTTTAGCCAAAAATAGTTAGGCACATGTATTGAGAATCCTAGTCTAGGTATTTATGTGTGTTCAAAAGTTATTGCAACTTCTTGCAGTCCTCTCTATGCTATTGTACTTATTCTATTCTTGAATCCAACTTTGCACATAAGAAAAATGTAAAAATTCCTTTCTTGTGTTGTATTGAGGCTTGTCTAAGTCAAATATCATTCTTGTATTCCCATGCCTCAACAACAACAATTAATGGTGATGTAAAAGAGGGCTTGTCCTCAAAAGGACATAAGCTAACTAAAACTAGAAATACTTGAATAGACAAATATGACCTCAAATATGAAACCTTTGGTATGAAGTCTCACACAAGGCTTGATGTTGCTTAGAATGTGTTAATGCATTCTTTCATCATGGATAAATAAATGATGATTGATCATTATTTCTCTAACAAGGATCAATGTATGCTTGAATGCTTGGATTATTGATTACAAATCAATGCTCAATTAAGTTTTTTGTCCTCATAGGATATAATTGGATGCTTCCTTAAAAAACTTACTATTCACAATGAGAAAAGGATTTATATAATTTATATGCAACTTAGAATTTTTGAATTTTATTTTTGGGGAAGAACAATATATTAGAGGGAAAGTTTAGGTATTACTTACATAGCCAACCTTTACATTTCAAAACTTAGGGTCAAATTGCCTTGAAAAAGGCATTGTGTGCCCTAGTCCTAATAGTTTTAACCGATAAAGGTCACAAATAGGTGAACACACCAAGTTAATGGAAACACTCTCAAAATTGAGCCTAATTAGGTATAAATTAGGTACACATTAGACACAATTGCTAAAATAAGTACAAACTAAGCATGAAATTGTAAAGGAATATAATTTTACACATTAAATAATAAAATCCTTCACCATCCATGAATATAGAAAATAATTTGAAAATTTCTACATTTTCCCTTTTCATTAAATCAAGACATCAATATGTTTTAAGATATTTATTATTGAGTAAGAAAAAATCTTTCATAAACATGAATCAAATAGATCTCTCACTATTTATAGAATATAACATGAACTTATCTGCATAGCGAACATAGACATATCCAAGCTCAAAATGAAAAGACCTTTTAAAGCAAGAGAGGAGTTCATGGAAGTAAGAAACTTATACAAAACTATATAACTTAATAAAATATGGGATTCTAAACATCCAAATTCAGATTTTCCATGGATATGAGAAAAGGGGACTTTAATATCCATCCTGGGAATTGTAACTGAAACTCTCTATACTTTTTGTAGCATATCATGAGGCTAATCTCTTCCAAGAAAACCTCCTCGGAAATACTTTTCTCCTCAATCATCTTTGACATATAACATTCAAAAATTTTGAGCCTTTAAATGAGACGGGCATTGATAACATGATAATGCGCTTGCTCTTGCTGGAGATTTGTCAAGTCTTTAGCAGTGTCAAAACTAATTTTCTTTCTTACTACTAAGATATTAGTTGAAACTTTAATTTTGAAACTAAGAGAGTCACTGGTGATTAATGGGAAGACTGGGAGTTAAGTTGGGGGAGATCGTATTTTAAGGGGGAGTTTCACCATGCATGCTCATGTATGGAGTGATAATCATGCTTATCAGATAAAACTGATCAATTATTATTATTAATATTTGGTTCTTGTTGTTACCCTCAGAATAATTCATTCCCAATTTTATTTTTTTTCATTTTCTTGGAGAATTCCTTGATTATTACCTTCTGAAGACACCTTAGCAACTAGTCTTTGTGCCATGAAATGTTTCTCAGTCTTCAACCATCAATTTTTCCTCATTGTTTTTCCCCTCCAAACTGATAGGAATGGGAACACTAAGAGGCAGCGGGGGTGAATTAGTGTTCTATACAATTACTTGCTTTTACTTGAAACTAAACTCAATATCTTAATTGCTGAATTGATAATCAAAGTATGTAAAGTAATCAACACATAACACTAGATATGGTTACGGGGAAACCTTGGCCAAAGGAAAAACCCCGGTGGGAATTAATACCCACTAATAAATGTACTTGTGTATTATGAACCTGTTAATGTTCTTGAGCCCTGTTAGGAGTTGCCATTACAATGCATTATGTACATAGACCTTGTCAAGGGTCAGATCCTGTTAGGAGTCTTTTACAATTAACCCTGTTAGGGGTGAGGACATACTTTCCTAGAGCTCACTGCTCAAGTGGTGAAGGCTACAACCTTCCGAGTATCAGATACACACTATATTTGCAAGGTGAACTACTACTGTGACACTGCTTTTCTGATCAGTTCCTTTTGTGCGCTGATGCTTTAGCCTCTTGTAAAGCTCTACAATATTTTAACTTCTCTTCACATACTTCTTCTCTACTTCTATCAACTCTATATCTTATGCCATACTCAAATACGAAGGTGCGTGTCTTATTTATATGCACAAACAAAACTTATTCAAGTCAACCTATAACTAATTACATACAACGCTTCCAACTCAAGCATGTTTACATACAATGAGATTAACATGTCTATAACACATTTACAATAGGCACATAGCCTTTACAAAATAATATTATAACCGCTAACCAAAATACCAATAGTCGGCTCCATGCTCTGTTATGTTCTATCGCTCATTGTTTGTGTCACTTCAACTTGCTGTATCTTTATCATACTAACTCATTTGATCATGCACTCTTAACCATAGCTTAATAACATAACCAAAATCTTATCTTTGAGGGTGCGTATAATAAATCATTCATACACACCTATGGTAATGCTCTGTTCCTTTGGTGCTTCATTGACTATCCATTCTTCTATACTTAGTCATATTCTGATCTTCTAAGTAATGCGCTGACTCCAAAACTTCTTATGACTTTGTTTCCATAATGAAAACACTAAATCATAGTCATATACAATAGTATAGTCAACTTGTTAACAATATCCCCCTTTGTCATTAATGGAAACAAATGAATATGGCGAAGTTACTAAACTGTATCTTACAAAAAAAACTTCTATCATATACTCTATCTTATATCTCCCTTTTACTATATACTCTACTCCCCTTTACATCATATACAAAACTCCATATTCTTCCTTCTACTATATAATCTACTCCCCCTTTGACATTAATGACAAAGGTGCTAAAAAATTTACAACTCCAAGTACTTACATTGAGAGTACATCTGGATATTCAATCTGAAGATTTGCAATTTCTTGCTGCCAAAATGCCTTCAGTGCATCTACAATTTGAAGATGGGTGCACAAAGCATAAGTCAACTTCTCCATCTTCTCCAAATATATATATGAGCCTTGGTCATATGTCACAATAGTGGTATATATCTCCCTGATGTTCTGATTTAGCACATCCAATGAGGGCGCAAGTGCATGTCTCAATTGAGCTTGCCTAGCCCTTATCTGAGCCATTTCTTTTTTTTCCTTCTCTATCTTATCCACTTGTCCTTGGTAGATATTGTTACACATATTTACATATGTGGAGGGATCTTCCATTGATTTCCTTACTGCATCTATCATAGCTTCTACTTCCTGAATTTTCTTGTAAAGGCCTGTAGTTAGTTTGTCTTGGTTCATACAATCAGCTATTATTTTTCTTCCTTTAGCTGCTATCTCTTTTAACATAGCTTGACTAACCTTTAAATAACTAAGGTCAAGTGTGAAGTTACCGATCAATTCACTTAGCCTCTTCTTAAGATATTTGTCTTCTGCAACTTTGGATGTTGATTTCTCAAGACTTGAAAAATTTGTTTTGAAGCATGTCAGGATGGTGCTGACATCATCCAGTGAGTGTACAATGACCACTTTCTTTTCTTCAGGCAGTAGGATATTCAGGATGTTGACTGATTCAACAAACAATGGATTCCTCATAACTTGTTTCTCCTTTGCCTTTTCCATTGCTAGCAAATTGATCTTAATCAGGTCTTCTTCTCCCCATGAATCTAAGTTTGTTGTATCAGGGGTCAGACTTGACAATAATTGTAAGGAAACTCAGGTGCGGAAACAGCTTCCTACGCTAATCTCTATAAGAGAGTATTGTGCAAATTCTTATAAATCCTTACAATTTCAGATTTGTTAACTACTTTAACAAAGATATTGCAACCACATACCATACATACATAAAAATAAAGAATGACACAATGATATACCCTGGGGAAAACCTTTCGGTAAAAAACCCTAGCACTCCAAAACCTGCACAATGTATTATCTTCAACACAAAGATTACAATACACTTGCAATGCAAGTTCTTTCAGGAAATGAGAGACAAAGCCAACAAGACTTAAATTTCTGTTATATCTCTCCCATAGGAGTAGCATCATCTATATAGACTCCTCTAGACCCAAAAATAGGCACAACCACCAAGACCCATGCACAAAGCCACATGTACATAGTTGTTACATGCAATCCCAAGAATAGGCGTCCATCCCTAGAATAGACTATGACAGCTTGTCATAGAATCTGCCAAAAATAATGGTCATAAGAGAAGTGTAAGAGAATCTGTCATACCAACCTATTTTTGGCATATTCTCTTACACACACCAACCACTTCTTCTTGGGCGCCCAAATAGGCCCAAGTCATAAGATGCTCTTACACCTGTCATAGCACATTCCTTAAATAGTTCTTATGCATCATAGGAATCTGTCATGACCATTTCAGTCATGATCTCCTTACGCACAAGATGCCGACACATCAAGTGGAGTGACACATCAACATGCCAACTAGACATGTATACTCAAACTTAATTACATTATTTGCAAAAAATACATTAACAAAACAAATAATAAGAATAGGAATTATCCAAGGTTGAGACACCTTATTCCTAACATTCTCCCACTTGTCGAACACCTTGTAAGAGCAACAGGAACATAACAGGAACTTTAACCGCTATAGGCCAAAAGGCCCATAGACTTCGAACACCATTTGAACTTCTCAGTGCCCACTGGTTTCATTAATGCATCTGCAACATTCTTCACAGTATCTACCTTCTCCAAATTTACCTTTCCATCTTCCACCATATCTCTCACAAAGTGAAACTGCACATCAATGTGCTTCATTCTGGCATGGAAAGTTAGATTCTTTGCAAGGCAAATAGCGCTCTGACTGTCACACCAAATAGTAATCTGTTTTGCATCAACACCAACATCAGAACACAATCTTCTAAGACAAATGGATTCTTTACAAGCATGAGTAGCAGCCATGTACTGAGCTTCTGTAGTGGACAAAGCAACCACAGGTTGTCGCTTACTCATCCAACTGATGGCACCACCAAACATAGTGAACACATAAGTACTGGTGGATCTCCTGCTGTCAATATCACCTACCCAATCTGAATCCACAAACCCACGAATACAAACTAAATGCGGAGATCTAGAAGAGTTACCATGATAACATATGGAGTAATCTGATGTACCCCTCAAATATCTGAATACTCACTTAATTGCATCCCAATGTACCCATCCAGGGTTAGCCATAAATCAACTCAGGACTCCCACTACTTGGGCAATGTCTGGTTTAGTACAGACCATAGCATACATAAGACTGCCAACTGCACTAGCATAAGGTACTCTACTCATGTCCTCCACCTCACTAGGAGATTTTGGACAATCATCTATAGATAACTTTGTTCCCATAGAAATAGGAACACATAGTGGTCTACAATCTGCCATGCTGAACCTGTCCAACATAGACTTCACATACTTACTCTGACTCAACCAAAGTTTTCTGTTAGACCCGTCTCTACTGATTTCCATACCCAAGATGTACCTAGCTACCCCAAGATCTTTCATCTCAAACTGTGTTGACAACTGAGATTTAAAATCAGAAATCATACCCTTACCCTTCCCAAACAGCCACATATCATCAACATATAATGCAACAATAAGAAGGTGATCATTTTCAACTCTAAAATAAACACAATGATCTAATTTTGATCTTACAAATCCAATTGACAACACAAATGCATCAAACTTAAGGTACCACATCCTAGGAGATTGCTTCAAACCATATAGAGATTTCTTTAATCTGCAAACTAAGGATTCTTTACCTTTAACAATGTAGTGCTCAGGCTGTGACATATAAATCTCTTCCTCCAAATCACCATGAAGGAAAGCTGTCTTCACATCCATCTGTTCTATCTCTAAATCATATGATGTAGCAAGAGATAACAGAAATCTAATGGATGTCAACTTTGCAATAGGAGAGAATATTTCACCATAATCTATTCCCTCTACCTGTGAATACCCCTTTGCAACCAATCTAGCTTTATACCTTTCAACACTGCCATCTGCACATAATTTCTTCTTGAACACCCATTTACAGCTAACAAATTTTCTCCCTTTAGGCAAAGGTACAAGGTCCCAAGTTTTTTTTTTCTCCAATGAAACCATCTCATCATCCATAGCCTCAATCCAGGAACTTGCATCTTCCATGCCCAAAGCCTCTTTCATAGATCTAGGCTCATCAGTGTTAGTAATCAAAGCAAAGGCACAATTGGAATCTAACATAGAATAACCAAACCTTTCTGGTTGCTTTCTTTCTCTCGTGGATCTCCTCAAGGGCTGTGGTTGAGGTTGTTCTTTCTCTTCTTCTAAACTATCAGAGTTGCTAGAGCTCTCCTCATCATTAGACCCAACATGGTCTCTCTGTTCAGTCTTCTCAAGGGTAGGAGGCAACTGAACAACATCTTTTTCCTTTTCTTTTTCATCTGGTTGTAGCACAATAGGAGAAGATGTTAGCTCTTTGAAAATAACATTTCTACTATACAACACCTTACTAGTCATGGGATCCCAAAGATTGTATCCTTTCACACCAGCACTGTATCTGATGAAAATACATTTAACAGCTTTGTTTTCCAACTTAGATCTTTTCTCTTTTGGAACATGTGCATAAGCTTCATAACCAAAAACATGAAGATGTCTAATTGAAGGCTTCTTACCAGACCACACCTCCATGGGTGTCTTACCAACAAGGGCTGATGTAGGAGATCTGTTAACTAGATAGCAAGCAGTGGCCACAGCTTCGCCCCAAAACCTTTGTTCTAAACTAGCTCCACTAAGCATACTCCTAGCCTTCTCCATCAGTGTCCTATTCATTCTCTCTACAACTCCATTTTGCTATGGGGTATAAGGAGTTGTCTTATGCCTCTCGATACCTTGTTCTTTACAGAACTGTTCAAACTCTGCTGAGAAAAACTCACCACCATTGTCAGTTCTCACACACTTAATCTTCTTACTAGTCTGATTCTCTACAAGAGCTTTAAATTCCTTGAACCAACTAAAGACTTGTGTCTTACTTTTAAGGAAATAAATCCATGTCCTTCTACTGTAATCATCTATGAAAGATACAAAAAATATAGACTTGGAGATTGAAGGAACTTTTACAGGACCAAATACATCAGAATGAATAAGATCCAAAACATCAGAAGATTTGTGAGAACTAGAGTAAAACTGAACATGATTTTGTTTACCATAGACACAGTGTTCGCAGAAGTCAAACTTGAGATTGCAATCATTTAACCCCTCAACGAGATTTTTATTTTTCAGGGTTTTGAGACCCTTTTCACCAATGTGGCCAAATCTCATATGCCACAACATTGTCTTTTCTGCAGGAAGCTTACCTTCCAAAGTGTTTGCACTACCATTGGAACCAATAACCACAGACTTCTTCACTACTTGTTCAGATGGTGAGGATGAAGAACTATTACATAGAGGAATACATGCATCTAGCTAAAATAAGGTACCTCTCCTAGTACCCCTTGCAAGCACTATTGATCCTCTCATCATCTTGCATCCTTCTTTCGAAAAAACAACTTGCACACCTACATCATTCAGCATACTTACAGATAATAGGTTTCGTGCCAAACCCAAAATGTGCATAACTCCATTGATTCCCTTTACTTGTCCATTAGGAAATTTGATAGTGACCCTTCTACGTCCAACTATCTTTAGGTGGGAATCATCACCCAAGTACACCTTTCCACCATCGAACTCTTCATATTTTGAGAACCAGTTTTGATGAGAGGTCATGTGAAAAGATGCACCGGAGTCAACCAACCACACATCATCAGATGCATGGGTTGCCAAAGCTATGATGAATGCATCACCATCTTCTTGAGATCTTTTTGAAGCTGAATCTAAACCTTTCTTCTTCTTCTTCGGCTCTTTGCAGTCTTTACAGAAGTGCCCAGATTTATCACAATTCCAACATTTTGCCTTGGAATTATTGGAAGTCTTTGACTTCCCACAGGATTTGGATCTACCCTTATTGTCAGACTTATTGTCATTTTTCTTCCCTCTTTCAGTGGATCTCCCATGAACAACAAGGGCTTCTTTTTCCAAAACAGAAGCCTTTCTCCGCATCTCCTCTGATAGCAGCGAAGAAACCACATCATCCATTTTGAAAGTGACTAAAGTGCTTCCGAGAGCCATCACAAGATGGTCCCATGAATCTGGTAAAGAACACAAAAGTGTGTAGCAACGATCCTCCTCCTCTAACTTGACACCAGTTGATGTCAATTGTGCAGCCAGCAGATTAAATGCATTTAAATGATCCGTTAAGGATCCACCTTCCTCGATTCACAGCGAGTACAACTTCTTCCTTAGGAACAACTTGTTCACTAGAGATTTGGCCTGATACATGGCCGCGAGTCTTTCCCACAAACTATTTGTGGTTTTCTCATCTAGAACATTCAGAAGGACTGCATCGGTTAAACAGAGTCTTATGAGACCCTTAGCTTTGCGGTCTTTGATATCCCAATCTACTTGAGCTATAGTTGCTGGTCTTGTAGCATTTGAAGTCATTTCCCATAGGTCACGATCTTCCAACATGTCTTCCATCTTGAGTTTCCACAACTTGAAATTAGTGCCATTAAATTTTTCCACCTCCATTCTTCCATATGATGAACTTGCCATCTCAATCTACAAATAAGATTCAGAATGCTCTGCAAAAAACTCCCACTCAAACTTGAGATTAGCTCAAAAAACCCTACCCAACAACTAGGATCAAAAGTTGATCAAGCTCTGATACCACTTGTAAGGAAACTCAGGTGCGGAAATAGCTTCCTACGCTAATCTCTATAGGAGATTATTGTGTAAATTATTATAAATCCTTACAATTTCAGATTCGTTAACTACTTTAACAAAGATATTGCAACCACATACCATACATACAAAAAAATAGAGAATGACACAATGATATACCCTGGGGAAAACCTTTCGGTAAAAAACCCCAGCACTCCAAAACTTGCACAATGTATTATCTTCAACACAAAGATTACAATACACTTGCAATGCAAGTTCTTTCAGGAAATGAGAGACAAAGCCAACAAGACTTAAATTTCTATTATATCTCTCTCATAGGAGCAACATCATATATATAGACTCCTCTGGACCCAAAAATAGGCACAACCACCAAGACCCATGCACAAAGCCACATGTACATAGTTGTTACATGCAATCCCAATAATAGGCGTCCATCCCTAGAATAGACTATGATAGCTTGTCATAGAATCTGCCAAAAATAATGGTCACAAGAGAAGTGTAAGAGAATCTGTCATACCAACCTATTTTTGGCATATTCTCTTACACACACCAACCACTTCTTCTTGGGTGCCCAAATAGGCCCAAGTCATAAGATGCTCTTACACCTGTCATAGCACATTCCTTAAATAGTTCTTACGCATCATAGGAATCTATCATGACCGTTTCAGTCATGAGCTCCTTATGCACAAGATGCCGACACATCAACATGCCAACTAGACATGTACACTCAAACTTAATTACATTATTTGCAAAAAATACATTTACAAAAAAAAAAAAAAGAATAGGAATTATCCAAGGTTGAGACACCTTATTCCTAACAATAATGACATTGAGGGCATAGGGGTAAGGATTGAACTTTGATTAACATACATTACCTTAGTCTTTACAATCATTGGTGTTTCAATAGAGGGTTCATCTATAGGTTCATCTTTTTTCTCTTAATCCTCTTTCTCCTTTTCTTCCTCCTGTCCTTTTAGATCCTCAATTTGAAATTCTTCTTGTTGCATAGATGAATTATCACTACATAGTATTTTAGCCTCTTCTATACTTACAAAGGCTTCCTCAAACTTATCTAAGTCTTTATCTATGGCCTCCATTGATATCTCTACATTATAGATCATAATTGTGTCATCTTTTGTTTCAGACATAGGCGCAAAATCTTGTGGACATGTTATAGGTGCATTAGGGACCTAAGATGCTTTTTCTTCCTTGGATGGAGCTTGGGTTGCAGGTGAAGTAGATGGATACATGTGTCTATCTAAGAACACCTTCTCAAATAGTGTTTTCTCTTCAATTGAACATACAGGGAGGCTTTCATCCAGTATTTTTTCCCTTATTATGTAGTCTTCTTCTATAACCTATCTCTTTTGAAATTCTAAGATGTTCCATACACTATCTGGAATGAATTTCTTAAGTTCCAAGACTATTTTCTTGAACTTAATCATGTGTTTGATAATCATGGAATGGATCTCTGACTTGTCAATCTCATGGTACTTATCATAGAAATTTTCAATATGGTCCAACCTTCCTTCATCTACAATTCTAGTTCTTGATATTTCAAGATTCAAAATGAATCCTACCTCAAGAGGTGCTTGAGATTTTCTGCCTTGGCTTCTAGTGGATCTTGAGGATGGATGGCTTGTGACTATCTGCTTCTTCCTCTTGGGTATCTTTCTTGGCTCAGGAGATGGAGTGGACTCTAGATCAAAAATCTCTATGGGCGGATGAGTGCTATCATTAGTTTTACTTTTCTTCTCCTTGGGGTCATTAGACTTCTCTATTTTTACTTTTGAAGAAAGGGTGCACTCTCAAGTTACATTGCAATCTTTCAACTCTTAACTTCTTAATCTCATGTTCTCTCCAAAGGCTCAAAATCAAATGCAAATGTGTGAATAATGGATCTTCAGTGACTTTAAAACAACTTTCCACCATTAATACTTGTCATGTAAACACAAAATCCCATAGAGAATTCCAATCTTCCTTTCTTCTATCAATCAAGCAGTGCGCTCTTGCATACTGCATCTACTAGTCTCCAAATAGTTATAACCAAAGGCACATACTCTAAGGGTGAGTATATTGGTCATGCAGGGGTCTAGAGCTAGTCTAGCTCCCCCTATAACTATTACCCAAATTTTCCTATGCATACAAATTTGGAAAAAAATCCATCCCCAGGCCTCTACTTTTATCTTGTCAAACACCCCAAAAAATTTCACGAGTCTACCTCTTTTCCCCTGGTCTCTGCAATATCTTTTAGGTCTCTGGCTAGTAGAAAAACCCTTAGAAAAATTCATAAACTAGCCATTACCCTGCGCACCCTTTGGCCGCTTTATATTTTTATGTTACTTTATCCCGACCACTTAAGTCATCCCAATTTGCATGTGCGCGAAATATTTCCTAAGTCCGGTGGTTTAATCTTTCCTAAGTCTCAGCACATAAATATTTTCCTGTGGGTTAATCTTCGGTTTGATTTGATGGTCTTCGTCATTCCGCAAGCCAAAGATGTGCATGTGTTACGATCACAGTATAGTGACAACTATCAATCTTCCTTCTCTTCCTGCGTTGCAGTATGTCAGTGGGACCGATGCCACGTAATCAATTTGGCAACTCCTGATTCATTGGTAGTGTTTGATTTGGCTGCCTGTCAGTGGGCCCTTTTCCTTTCAATGTGTTAAGCTTCAGTTTCATCATGTGGCTATCATTATACTGGAAGTTAGATATGCTTGTCCTTTATCATCACGGTATAGCGACAACTGTCCGATGCTCTCTCTGTAGGCCATGGGTCTGCGTTGCCAGGTGTGCTAATGTGCCAGTTTGTGATTGGTTGCCATGTGCTGATGAGGACTTGCAGGTGGACCCGATGCGTTAGTGGGGTCCCAGTTAAAAGGATCAAGGGCTGGTCACATGATCGCAAGGAATATTCGGTGGTCATGCGATCATGCAACTACCATTGGATTGGCATCTTAGTTGAAGTGGGTCCGTTGTCAGAGGTGCTGAGGTGTTTGCTGATGAGGAAGGTCAGGGTGAATAGGAGAATGCAATGTGTATGTTGTCAGTGGGCCCATGGGGTCAGAGGTTTCTAAAGAGGTTAAAGCACAGTTGGATCTCGTGGCTGTCATTACACCATGAATCCAAAATGCTCGATTATTAGCGACAACTGTTAGATGGTGTTCTCAGGGACGTGGGTCCAAGGTCTTGTCAGAGATGCTGATTTGCTCGCTTCCAATTGGCTATTGACTTCCACAGTGGATTTGACTTGTTAGGGGGATTTTAAGTTGTTTTCTCAGTGCATCACAACCGTTCATCTGCTGGGAAGGTTATTCATTGACAGTCAAGTTTTTAAAATTCGACCTGCTAGCCGTTATATTCGAATTTAAATATTTCTTTGCAGGATTTTTGCTAGGGTTTTTCTCTTTGTGGCCATGTGCGTTAGATGGGTAGCTAGGATTTATTTTTTCAGGATAGGAATGGTTAAGGGGATGATGATAGACGATCTGATCATTAACACCATAGATTTTACAGGGTACCATGCTGTGTGGAGGCTTTAATGAGCTTGGCGCCACCTTTGCAGAGTTAATCTTTTTAAACCCAAATATCTATAAGATCAAATTGGATGCATTCATGGCTTAGTGGAGTTGTAGGTGGGTAGATGGATCAAGGTGGCTGTGTCCGCAGGTTGATGTAGTACAAAAATGGGCATAAAAACAAGTATCTGATCGGTCGTGATGTTGCAAAGATATTTTATGATCAGATTTGATAGGTAGTTAGGGTTTGATATTTTATTGTAGAACTGTGTAACCCTAATTAGGTTTTGACTCCATCTTGTGTGCCAAAAGGAGATGTATATATTGTATTTTGGAGCCTTAGTGCTCAGAGGTTAGAGAGTTGACATTTTGTAAAGAGAAAAAATATCTTTTTTTAGAAGGCTATTTGAGACATTTTTCTGTCCTCTGGTTTTCTACATTTTGTAACCTCCCATTGATAATTCAAATATTGAAGGTATTTTTGTGACATTCTTCATGTCCCTATGCCTTCTTGTGTGAGTTATTTCTTAATGAATTCAGTATTTACATGCTTCTCAGTGATATCTTAGGATTCTTGATCCCTCTTTCTTTCTGCAATTTTGTGTATCATTGTGGTTGATTTGATGTGAGTGCTTTTGTGGGTATATTTCAACCCCTTAACAATCTTGTCTCATTCCTATACCTAGTTGCAGGGGTGAATGTTTATTTGCAGGTCATAGATTGTTGTCTAAATCCAAAGGGTATTATTGTTTGTGAAAGAATCTCTTTCCCTGAATAGCTCTTTTCATCTACAGACCCTTCTATGAAGTACTTATGCAAACCTATTCAATGAGTTGTGGTCTCCTAGACCTAAGTCTATCCATTGATTTCATCTTTTATACTATAATTCATACCATATTTTTGGTGTATCACCTAGTAGGATAGTTTCCTTTCAGTCATTTCCCTTACAAACATTCCTTCTATCCCTTTCCCTCAAAAGATTTACTTTTTTGTCAAGAAGAAAATTAAGGTGATTATCCAAGAGGAACCAGCCTATAACTTGGAGGTCTCATCTCAGTTAGCATAGGTCCCACACCTGAAGATGATTCCCATGTTATACTAGGTTATCAAGACTACGAGAGCTTGAGACAAGGGTGCAAATTTAGTGTATAACAATAACCATGAAGGTCATTTAACCATAAGTACCTGAGGTGCGTCCATTGCAGATGCATCCTCAACTATTTCACCAACATTATCTATCTTTTCTTCCTTCCAAATCGTGCTCGCATCTTCTATAGCTTTCACAAACTTGACTTCTCCTGATTCATCTAGAATTGATCCTTGAGACTTATTAGGGCTTTCTTGTCTTTGCGCTTTTGATCTACAAAACTTTGAAATATTTCTAGCTTTGTTACAAGAGTGACAAATGACTGGAGGCCTTATATTCCTCGACGCATTGATGTGAGTTACCAATTTGCACTGTCTAGCTGTATGACCATTATAATTACATATCTGACATGTAATGTTCTGAGGACTTCTAACATTTTGCTAAGGATGATTTCTTTGACTTTTCTAATTCCGATTTCTTTGATTTGATCTACAATTCATATCTCTATGACCAAACTTATTGCATGAATAATAGTAACTATTGAAAGGTCTTACCTCTTTAAAATATCTTACTATGTGTCCATGCTTGTTATAGGCATAACAAGTTTTTTTTACTAGCTTGCGCTCATCTTTAGATGGTTCTACTTTAGCTTTAGTATGACCTTTAGTCTTCTTAGCTTCTATAGGCTCTTCAAGAGCTTTCATTCTATCTCGCATAGCATCAATCTAAACTTGGGCTTCATTGAATCCAATACTTGTGGTATCTCCTTTTAGCTTTCGAGCATACAAATGTGATTCTATTAGATCCTTTCTTGTGTGAAAATTGTCAATATGATTCTTTACTTTAGTCAATTTAGATTCCATCTGCTTCTTAATGTTCTTTAATTCCAAGATTTTCATGTTTTCTTGCCTTAGTTCTTCATCCAACCACTTATTTTCTTTGACTTGTTCTTCATAGACTTCTTGATTGTTAAATAGATTTTCATCCCACTCTTCAATCTGATCCTTCAAAGATGTATTTTCCTCATTCATCTTTTTGACCATTTTCCCTAAATCACTTGTAGAACAATCTTTCAAATCTTTTCTTAGTTTCTTGATGAATACTTGAGAAACACTAACCTTTAGTTTCAGTTCTTCAATTTCTTAATTAGATCTGTCAAGGTCTTCAAGAGCTGCTTCAAGATTCTTCTTCAGATGTTTCACTTATTCCAAACCCATGATCTCCTCAAGTGATTAAACTTTTCTTTAGAGGACCAAAGCTTTGATACCAATTTTTAGGAATGGAAACATGGGGGGGGGGGGTGAATCAATGTTCTATACAATTACTTTCTTTAGCTTGTAACTAAACTCAATATCTTAATTGTTGAACTGAATATCAAAGAATGTAAAGTAATCAACACATAACACCAGATATGGTTATAGGGAAACCTTGGCCAAAGGAAAAACCCCGGTGGGAATTAATACCCACTAATAAATGTACTTGTGTATTATGAGCTTGTTAATGTTCCTTAGCCCTGTTAGGAGCTGTTATTACAATGCATTAAATACATAGACCTTGTCAAGGTTCAGACCCTGTTAGGAGTCTTTTACAATTAACCTTGTTAGGGGTGAGGACACACTGTCCTAGAGCTAATTGCTCAAGTAGTTAAGGCTACAACCTTCTGAGTATCAGATACACACTATATCTACAAGGTGAGCTGCTATTGTGACATTTCTGATCTGATCAGTTCCTTTTGTGCACTAATGCTTTAGCCTCTTGTAAAGCTCTACAACATTCTAACTACTCTTTGCATACTTCTCCTATGCTTCAATCAATTCTATCTCTTATGTCATACTCAAATACAATGGCACATGTCTTATTTATATGCGCAAACAAAACTTATTCACTAAGTCAGCCTATAACTAATTACATACAATGCTTCCAAATAAATTGGCTCAAGCATGTTTACATGAAATGAGATTAACATGTCTAGAACACATTTACAATAGGCACATATCCTTTACAAAACAATATTATAACTGCAAACCAAAATACAAAAAGTCATCTCCATGCTCTGTTCTGTTATGTTGCTCACTATCTATGTCACTTCAAATCGTAGTATCTTCATCATGCTAACTCATCTGATCATGCACTCTTAACCATAGCTTAATAACATAACCAAAAGCTTATCTTCCAGGGCGCATACCATAACTCGATCATACACATGTGACTAATGCTATGTTTCTCTAGTGTTTCACTGATTGTCCAGTCTTCCATACTTAGTCATATTCTGATCTTCTAAGTTATGCGCTTACTGAAAAACTTCTTATGACTTTTTTTCCATAATGACAACACTAAATCATAGTCATATACAATAGTATAGTCAACTTGCCAACACAAACGTGTGTCCAGATCTCCCAAATTTTATTATTTTGTTGTGTTGACCAAGATTTTATGGGTGGGGAAAGGTGAGGCATTAAGTTTTTCTCAAATTTCCTAAATTGAATGCAACGATGGTTATTTAATAGCTTGGTTCTACCTGTATGCACCCTAAAATGGTCGCCTAGACCTTGGGCCCCATTTCTGCAATTTATCAAATCCCTGAATCAATAGTTTCAAATATCAACAAAATCAATTATATCAATTTCCTTGATCAAATCATAATCAATTCAATATTTCCTAAGGTTTGAGCCTTATTTAATTTAAAAGAGAAAAAAAAAAAAATCTTATTTAATTAAGAGAACATGCTCCCTTTTAATTAATTAAAAATCTCTTTTAATTAAATAATAAAATCACTTTATCCCAAGCCTTTATTTAATTAAAAGGAATTTCCTCCCCTTTTATTTAAATAAAAAATCTCCACTTTTCCTCTTATCCTAAGTTGCACAAATAAAGCATTTATTCTTATTTTATAAAAAAAAAAAAGCACTTTTTGTCTCATATGGACATAAAGTCAACTCCTATTTTCCTATTGGAGGATATTTGTGCACAAGGATCAAGCTTCTTTTTTTCTCCACCGTTGATTAAGTCTTTTGCCTCTTAATCACAATGGTCCATTCCTTTTCACTTCCTATAAAAGAAGAGCTCTCTTCTTCATTTTCATATCTTAGGTTTTTATGCTAATGTTATGCTGGAAGTTTTCTAGGTCATTTGGAGCTCTTTGAAGACATACTTGCATTCAAGCTTTGAAGACATTGTTGTTGCATTTCATTTAGTTTATTTTTTTACATCATAGTTGCATGATAATGAAATTTTTAGTATAGATTTTCTTTATGCAATAGATTAATCTCACATAGCTTAATAGGAGGATTTGTAACACTTGTATTTTCCTTTCATAGCATAGCTTGCATCTTTCATTCTCATAGATTAGTTTGCATTGCATTGCATTCATTTGGATTTCATTGGAGATATTGACATTGTTGCCCTTGTTTTCATTATGAATCTCTCATTGTGTGGTTGACTAGCAAGGTCATGAGTTTATAGCTCTAGCTGAGAGCAATTTTACAAATCTTGCAACTCCATGTATAAAGAGCTATCGATCGATTTGTGAGGGCTCATTCTTGAGTTTTCTTGCATGTAAGGATTCATAGAAGTGTGGTCACATTTTCACCATACATTTTTGGTGCCCACCATGGGGCAACCCACCTCTTGCATGCTGGTTTTGATTATTTTTGGAGCTAACCCTTGTGCAGATTTGTTTGGAGATGGAAAACCCTAGATTTTTAAAGATTTGATCATATCTCCCAAACGGCTTGGTGTTTTTGTCTGAATTTTTTTTTTCAGGTTGGTGACATATCAAAAAAGCTCCAAAAATATTTTTAAAATTTTCAGAGGTAATTTGTATTTTTTATGATTTTTTCTTGATTTTTCATAAAAAATCAATTTCTGGTGCAAATAAGCATATTGTTCAGAAATTTTTACACTTATGGAAAGGTCTTGAAATTCTACAGGGGGTCCATTAACTATGTTTTTAATTTAGAGGTCATATCATAGCTCATTTGATCGATTTATAAAAACTGGTCTATTTTGGTAAAATGACTCTCTAGGGCACAAATGAAAAGATCTTTTCAAAATTTTGACATTTTTGGAAAGCTCTCTATTTTTTGACAGAGGTCTCTTTTCTGCATTTTGGGTTTAGGGTCTGAATTCATGTGGTAAAAATTAGATCTTGTTGGCTAGGTCAAATGCAAAAAAAATAAAATTTTGTGATGGATATGCACTTATTTTTTTCATTGTTCAATGCATGATATGAGTTATCATTTGAATTATTTGCTGGTTATCATTGATCCTAACAATTGATTTTTAGATCTAACCCTAGGGTTTGCATAAGTTGGATATACATTGCATATCTTGTTTACTTGTTTTCTTGTCTTGTTCATTTGAAGGTGCTCTTGCTTTCATGGAAAATGCTTAAAACAAAGCGTTGGACTTGAGGTACTTTGTTCCATCTCTACAACATTTGGATTTTGGGATTAAAATTAAATCTCTCATGTGTTTGGCTTGAGTGTTTACATGCTTTCATAGAACAAATTTCAATTGATGCTCTTAATGGGAAATGAATGAACATAGATTTGCTTTCATACAAGTTTGTGTAAGTGAAAGCTTGTGTTTAAAAATTAAGTAGTTCTTGGTTCCAATATCAAATATCTCATTGAGTGATTGAGGGCATGGATTCATTCCTTGTTTACATAAGGAGTTAAATGCACCACTTTGTGGACTCACTCTATGTTTACTTGGAAAGTTAAATATTCCATTGTTCAACCCTTTTTCATTTGTGAGTAGTATTGATTAGCAGTTTTAAATTACTTGTGATTGATCTAGATTGCTATCTTGGGTTATTGGACTCGTTAATCCACCAGCCCCTCATTTTCACCTCGTGGTTGCAAGATCAACGCCACATTAAAGGGGAGGGGTCAACAAGAAAGAAGCGTTAATTGCTCCACTAGGCAACCCTTTTGTACTTTTTGGAACTCACTTGTTTTCTAAGGTGTGGACTCACTTTGAGTTGGTGTGAAGAGTTAAATGTTCCACTTTTGGACTCACTTTGAGTTGGTGTGAAGAGTTAAATGTTCCACTTTTGGACTTACTTTGAGTTTGTGTGAAGAGTTAAATGTTCCACTTTTGGACTCACTTCACATTCTCTTGAACGGTTAAATGTTCCACTTTTGGACTCACTTCACATTTTCTTGAAGGGTTAAATGTTCCACTTTTGGACTCGCTTCACATTCTCTTGAAGGCTTAAATGTTCCACTTTTGGACTCATTTCACATTATCTTAAAGGGTTAAATGTTCCACTTTTGGACTCACTTCGCATTTATTTGAAGAGTTAAGTGTTCCACCTTTAGTGCTCTAAATACTTTTGATAGTGAATTAATTAGTTTTTATTTCTAGAAGGCCTGCTTGGGGACACACCACCTCAAGGGATGACCTTAACTCCTGTGTTTCGACGGAGTATAAATATCGGGAGGTGAATCCAAAGACACCTCTCTTGGGAATTGAGTTTGATATCACTCTTGGCTAAGCCTCAAAGAACTTTATACCTTTGAGAAGTGAAGGAGGAGATTTGGGTTACCGTCTCCCCCCGGCTGTGTGATTTTAGATTCTTCTCATTTATGGATTTGGGCCTCATGTACCTTGCGTGTATCAAGGACTCCTTTTAGAAAGCCACGTGTATCTTTGTAGACAGCTTGTTAAGGTGTTGTTGTGTTCTATGTGCCTGCTAAAACATTTTCAAGAACATACACAAGTAGAACCTTTAAGGAGTAGAAATACTAAGTCACTATCTCTATTCATGCACAAGGTTGCTTTGTCCCTTGCCCATTGCTTGAAGATTGTTTTCTTGAATTCCCTAGTTGCTGTTCTATGTGCTTGATCATCATTGCAAAATCTTTTGAAAAATCTAATTGAAATACTGAAACTGAGTTCCGTCATGCTGTAGTGAGTTCTCCTTAGAAGCTTGGTCTTCCTTGGTTAGTCCAGATCTCAGATCCTAGGTGCTGTCATGTTGGTCAACATCTCAATAAACATTATGGTATCAATTACACAAGATGAATCTTAGTCTTCTTCTTTCCTCTCCATTTCCCATGTTCTTCTGAAGTCTTCTATTCCCATGGGAAATTCTTCTTCTTCTTCTTGATTTCTTTCCTCTTATTATCTAGTCTACTTTCTTCTATTCATTTATTCATTTCTTCTATGCTTGATTCCTCCTCTTCTAGAACTATGAATTTCAACTATCTTGTTAAGGAACCTCTCTTGAGAATGGATGATCTTGAACTCATTTCTCAATTTGAAAAATTTTGTTCCTCCAATGGCTCTTCTAAATATGGCATGGGTGATAAAATTATAGCAAAAATAAAAGAAAGTCGATTAAATTAGATGCCTTTGTTAGAATCATACTCATGATCTCATCCAAATATTCTTCATCTTCTAAATCTTGTCATCATTCTTCATCCTCTAAGTCTTATCATGATTCTTCTAAACACTGTTCACATTCTTCATCTTCCAAATCTTATCATGACTCTTCTAAACATTATTCACATTCTTCATTATCCAAGCCTTCTTTTTCCACTAAGTCTTCAATTTCCTCTTCTTCATGATCTCATTCTTCTTCTACTTCTCCCAAGAATCTTCCTTCTCTTCAGAAGACATACCATAATGAGCAACGTGATAGTCCTTATGATACCTCTTCCACAAAGAGTGATGCACCCACCTATGATGACTATGATGACTATGATGATGGACAATGTAGTGATACCTATGACACCTCTATTCCTAAGAGTCCTCCTAGTCATGTCCTTGTGCTTACTGAAAATGGGTCCTCATATTGGAAAGATCGTGATGGTGATCCGTATGATTCAGATTTTGAAAGAAACTTTGATGATTTTTGTGAACAATACCTTGATTATGATCCATCTACTACTGCTGAGGACTATAAAATGCACCATGCTAATTTGAAATGTAAATATTATAAGAATCCTTCCTCAAAGGACATTCATTCTGAAAATAAAGATGACACTCTCAAGCAAGATCATGTTAATGTTGAACCTTTGTCTTGTGATGGTTCCCCTCCATCTCCTACTTCCTCCAATACCCACACATCTCCTAAAGCTTCCAAGTCTTCCAAATCTTTCACAAATTCTTCATCCAACAAAGATCCTAATTCTTTTCATGCAGTTCCCTACAGTTATCCTCGAGGGCTACCTCTTAAAAAAACTCAAGCTAACCTTCACTTGGCTGAAAATACTTTCAATAATGCTAAACCTAAAGAGCCTAAGTCTTTATGTGCTATAAAGCCTACTTCAGCTAATCCTTCACCATCTCCTCCAAAGTCTTCCATACAATTCCAACATGCTTCCTTGTCCTTAGAAGTGGCTTTATGTCAAGGGGACCCTAAAAATGATAAAGAAAAAAATATAAATAAAGATCAAGATCAAGAACCCTCCATGACATCCAATTTTTTTCATGATGTCTCTTATCCATTTCACAGTTCTTTTGATCCTTTACACCCTTTCTCATTCATTCCACCATGTCTTAAGTCTTCTCCTAAGCAAGATCAAAATACTACTTACACTGTTGAGCTTATTGCCAATCAAAATAACCTTACTCCACTTGCGCTTTCCAAAGATGATACTTCCATTGAGGTTATTAAAAATGGTGTTATTACTTGCACTATTAAGCCTATTGAAAATCAAGAAAAAAATGATACGCTTATGCTATCCAAAGCTCCTTGTCAAGATCAAAGTCTTCCATCTTCTTGTTCTACCGCTCCATGTTCACTTCCACTTTCTACTCTTCCTAAGTCTTTGCAAGCTTTGAACAATCCTATCAAGGAAGATGCTCCTATTCAAGATGTTCACAATCCTATTGAAAATCCTAATGCTCTCTCTAAAGATGATGATATCCTTGGTTGTCATATAGATGTTGATGAACTTATTGATTATCCTTTTGCATCTTCCATGTCCATCCTTGGACCTCCTCCACCAATACTAAAGGCTTCGTGTCTTCCTTCCATCTTGGGTCCTTATGTCTCTTCACTTTCCCCTCCTAACTCTCCTAATTCTTCATCCATCTTGGGTCCTCATGTCCCTCCATCTCCTATGTTTCCTCAAGATTAACATAGATGCATACCCTTGAATCCTTTTCATTCACCCACCCATTTAAACTAGTCATATTATCCTTCTTCCTCCATAAGTCCCAAGTCTTTTGGAAGTAACTTGAATATTCAATACAAGAAAAAAAAGCAATACAAGAATCCATCAAGAAAAGATCACCATGTCTCCTCTAATCGACATGGGGGCATAAAGTCAAAAGAGATATATAAGAAGAAAACTACAAGACAAGTATGGGTTTCAAAATCCATCATTGAAGATATTCTCTCTAAATCATCAAAAAATAATGAAAAACCTAAATCTATATGGATTCCAAAATCTCTCTTGAAAGAGTCTAATATTGAACAAATAGTGAAGTTGACATTCAAGCTTCCAAAGGCTTCCACTTCATTTTCTTCCAAAAACATTCTTCAATTCCATGCGCCTAAACCGCAACCTCTACTAAACATTCACCATATTCCTTCACGAATTTCTTCATTCAAGTTTCCTCTACCCTCTCGCCACCGTTCAAGGTGTGTGTTGATGTTGATCTTGCCTTCCTTTCCATCTACTCTTTCAAAATCCTTCCATTCATTATCCTTCTACCTTCTATCATTTTTCTTCATTTGCCTATTCCTCCTATCTTCCAACCTCACTCGCTTTACATAAAACCTTATCTTCCATTTTTCTCCTCGATCTTCCTTTCCCTATCAGAATCTTTGAGCATATCATTTTGAATCCTTGGCATATCATGGTTTATCCTTTCAAGGAGTACTATCTAAAAAGCTTGCCTTCTTTAAAAAAAAAAGAAAATTTAAAAAAAAATAGAAAAATTCAAAAAGAAAAAAATGAAAAAATTGAAAATGTGCCATGGTGAAAACCTGGAAATAGGTGCCTTGGTAGCAAAAGTAAAGAGAAATAAATTCATCCTATGGTGAAAACCACTCCTTTGTGGCACCTTGGATAAGTACCATGATGAAAACTTGGTAATCAAGCATCATGTGTAGTTCTTCTACATATTTCATCCATTCCTTCTTCTCTCTTTGATCTTGAAAATGTTGACCTATACATGAATATTTGGCTATCTTGTGAGCTATTTTACGATGATCTTGCTTTCATCCCATTCATGTCTAGCTTTCATTTTCCTCCATTCATTCTAGCTTGTCGCTATCCTTTTCCCCTTTGGTCTTGATCAAATAAAAAGGGTAAAACATGATGTTATGAAGCCTCTTGACATGTCTACTCCTTTGGACTGCATCCTTTCCTTCTTTGGCATTACACTTTTGTGACTTATCCTATGCTAGCCTCTCATTGTTTGTCCAAATGTGCTTTACATGACATTTTTTTTCCTAGCTGGGGTACTCTTGAGGAGTTTGACCTTGAAGATTTCTTCCTTCCGTCCGCTTTCATTCTCCTTTCCTCCATCTCATTCCCCAGCTTGCTCATCCTTCTTGTCCCTCACCTTGCTTGACATTGGGACTACACGATGTGATCTTGCTCACGAGTTTGATGCTTGTTCTATCTAGGGGCATCTTTTGTACATATTTTATGATCCTGAAAAAATACCAAAAAAATTCATATATGATGCTAAAAAAATCTTAAAAAGCATAAAAAGTCTTGAAAAAATATAAAATAAAATAAAATAAAAATAAAAATAGAAAAAGTGCCTTGGTAGCAAAAATACAAAAAAAGAAAAAAAAAAAAATTGCAATAAATCTCCAAGTGATGAAAACCTGGAAACAGGCGCTACTTGAGGCCTTTGCACTCCTATTTGTTAGCATGCATCCTCGACACTGAGCCTTTCTCCATCATGCCTTGACCTTATTTGACTTGGTCTAGAATTAGTCTTTGTTTTTTTCTAGGGGGTATACCTGTTAGCATAGGTCCTTTAGGGTGCGTTTGTCTCTTGGGGTATTTCACAACAGGTGTTTTTCAACACCACCCAAACAGTGTTTTTCAACACTACCCTTGCGTTGAGTGTTTCTTAACACTTATCAGATGTCTTTCCCAATAGTCTAAGTATGATGCGGTATTTGTCATTAGTAGATGTGATAACCAGAGTCTGACTCTATGACCAACACACATGCACTTAAACAATCAACTTGTTGAGATATGTTGACTTTATTTTTCTGTGTGTTGTCTATGAGGATTTCTTTGATGAGTGGTCTCTCCCTGAGAAGTTTTCGATAATGCATAGCTAGAAGACTGAGGGTATGAGAACATGTTTTCTTTCTTTATCTACTTGTGGGTATATTTTGTTGATCCTAACTATCATGAGCATTTATGCTGGTCTTACTTGACACTATGGATTGACAAGGTATTATCCTTGACTGTTTTGCAAGTGCATGCTTCTAGTTATCCTGACTTTCATATGTCTTGATACAATCATAATCTCGCCATATCAAACTTAGGTAATCTCACTGCCTTAGTCATCTGGACCTACATGTCTTTGATGCCTAGGTGGGATTTCCACATTTCTATCTGATAAAGATCATATTCATATCCACATAGTTATGCTAGTGTGCATTGTATGAACTTACAACGCTACCAATAACGCTCAATGATGATAATTAGATGTCTATAGGCATTGTGACCTTGCAAGTCAACCACTTTTTCATAGTAGCTTGCATTTTTAGGTTCATGTTAGTCTAGTTTTGCATGTTGCATATGGAGAGAGCTCTCCTTTTCATCATCTACAGACTAGTTGGTCAACTGTGCTCATTTTTTGATTCTTCTTCATCATATCTTTCATTTCTGGTCTTTCATATCACATCATTTTCTATCCATTTTCGGACTTGAAATCAAAATTTGAGTCGTGTTTCCAAGTTTTTTCATTCTTATACGCAGTTTACTGACCTTTTGAGGTATAATTCTTCGATTTTTGATCGAATTTCTTCCTTTCCATATCTTCCAAACTTTTAGTCTTTCATTCACCCCTTTCGCTTCCTCTCTCTAAGGTTTGACTTAATTTTTATCCTATATCTTTCCCAGTCAAACCTGGTCAATCTGGGGCATATCTTCACTATTTGATGGTTATCTTATCATGTTCCATCCTTCGATTGTGATTTATTGTGACTTGATCAGGTTTATCAATTTGTTGTTCTCCTCTATCTGATTTTGATTTCGATTCCGAGGGGGTAGTACTTATCAGCTTTAATCTTTGATTCAACTTTATCATTCAGCTCAGCTTGAGATTCTTATTTTTAACTTGATTATCACCTAGTAGCGATGATGGTGATTTTGTCTTTCAATTTTTATCTCCTATTTTTCAAACTTGATTATTGCCTAGCAGCGACGGCGATAGTTTTGTCTAAGGCTTAATTTGCACCTAGCAGCAACGGTGTTGGTCTTGTCTTTCAACTTTTTGCTTATCTTTGTCCTGATGTGTTCCCAAAATGAACACACATCTGGGTTGTTTTGTGATCCCAAATCGATCTCACATTTCAATTCTTCTTTGAATGCATGTGTTCCCAGAATGATCAAACATTAGTCAAAGAGGGGCAAATGTATGCACCCTAAAATGGTCGCCTAGACCTTGGGCTCCATTTCTGCAATTTATCAAATCCCTGAATCAATATTTTCAAATATCAACAAAATCAATTATATGAATTTCCTTGATCAAATCATAATCAATTCAATATTTCCTAAAGTTTGAGCCTTATTTAATTTAAAAGAGAAAAAAATAAAAATCTTATTTAATTAAGAGATCATGCTCCCTTTTAATTAATTAAAAATTTCTTTTAATTAAATAATAAAATCACTTTATCCTAAGCCTTTATTTAATTAAAAGAAATTTCCTCCCCTTTTATTTAAATAAAAAATCTTCACTTTTCCTCTTATCCTAAGTTGCATAAATAAAGCATTTATTCTTATTTTATAAAAAGGAAAAAGTACTTTTTGTCTCATATGGACATAAAGTCAACTTCTATTTTCCTATTGGAGGATATTTGTGCACAAGGATCAAGTTTCTTTTTTTCTCCACCGTTGATTAAGTCTTTTGCCTCTTAATCACAATGGTCCATTCCTTTTCACTTCTTATAAAAGAAGAGCTCTTTTCTTCATTTTCATATCTTAGATTTTTATGCTAATGTTATGCTGCAGGTTTTCTAGGTCATTTGGAGCTCTTTGAAGATATTCTTGCATTCAAGCTTTGAAGACATTGTTGTTACATTTCATTTAGCTTGTTTTCTTACATCATAGTTGCATGATAATGACATTTTTAGTATAGATTTTCTTTATGCAATAGATTAATCTCACATAGCTTAATAGGAGGATTTGTAACACTTGTATTTTCCTTTCATAGCATAGCTTGCATCTTTCATTCTCATAGATTAGTTTGCATTGCATTGCATTCATTTAGATTTCATTGGAGATATTGACATTGTTGCCCTTGTTTTCATTGTGAATCTTTCATTGTGTGGTTGACTAGCAAGGTCATGAGTTTATAGTTCTAGTTGAGAGAAATTTTAGAAATCTTGCAACTCCATGCATAGAGAGGTATGGATCAATTTGTGAGGCTCATTCTTGAGTTTTCTTGCATGTAAGGATTCATAGAAGTGTGGTCACATTTTCACCATACACTACCTACTTTGTTTGTATTGCTCTTTTTCAAACTGTTAAAATTTTTAGAGTGTAAACAAGTCATTGCTACCAATCCAAGACAATTGGTATCTTTATCATCAAATAATTTGGAAATATGATCAAATGTTTGAATTTCCACAAATATTAGGATATGTTCGTGTTGCCCAAAATTTTCCTGTCATTCATTTTTGGCCACAGTTCCTATTTTCCAAGAAGAAATGCTCAAGTGTCGAAAATCTTTCTATTTTCTGCCTTTTATGTTGAGAGTCCGGTGTGTTTTCTACTAAAGTGTCGAAAACCCAGTGTATTTTTGACCTCCTCTCTACAGGCTCGGGATGTTTCTGCCTTAATTCGGTCCAGAAATCTAGTGTGTTTTCGACCTCTCTGCTCTGAAAATTCAGTGTATTTTCGACCCTGGCTCGAAAACCCTCTATATTTTCAACACCTTCTATGTTTTTGGCCCTAAGTGCGCAACTCTGATGGGCGGGTCCTAGTTCCTCAAGCCGTGCCAATGCAGAGAAGATCTGATGGCTGTCACATGATCGCATGGGATCTTCTGATCCCATGAGATCATATGACAATTATTGATGCGGTGTCAGAGGATCAGCAATCAAGATCTGCGATAGGTGGTCAAGCAAATAGCGAGGGTGGCGGTCGGTGGCTAACCCCTTACAGTTAGTTGCATGATCGCATGGGCTCTTTTGGGCCCATGCGACCATGCGACAAACCGTCAACATTTTTCGGCGGGTCCGGTTTCAAGCGGTAAGTGGTCATCAGTTAGCATCATGTGGTTGGTCGCATGATTGCATGGGCTCTTCTGAGCCCATGCAACTTTGTGACAAACCGTCAATGGTTTTCAGTGGCGGTACTGGGCTTGGAGTTGGCAAGCTTTGCACGGTTGCGTAGTTGGAAGTGGGGCCCGAGTTTCTGCATCGGCACAGGTGCGACGAAGATCAATGGTGGTCGTATGATCTAATGGGATCTTTCGATCCCATGCAATCATGCAACAACCATTCGATGGACATCTTAGTGGGTGGTGGGGCCAAATTTTCTAAAGCAAGGTGGCAGTCAGCATAGATCTAACGGCGGTCGTGTGTTCGCATGGAATCTTCGGGGGCCATGCGATCTTGCGCCTGCCATTAGATTGGAATCTAAGAGATTGCCAAGGTGCTACTGATGTGGCAGCCGGGATGAATAAGGGAGTGACATGTGGTGGTTAACAGGGCTTCAATGTGCTTTTGGTTTGGTGATGTGTCCATTTCTTAGTGGTCGGCAGAGGTTGTTGCAGGTCCCAAGTGCTTATGTAGCGGCAAGGCAAGTTTTTCAAAGGGTTGTCACATGATCGCATGAGGACTTTTGGCTCATGCGATCATGTGACCAATGTGTTTTTAAAGCAGTGTGGGCCTGACAAGTTCGTAGGTGCGTGGTTAAAGGATTTCTCACAGTCGCCAGATAGACCCAGGGTTAAGGAAAAGATCAAGCATTTCAGCGACTGAGGGAAGATGAACTCGAGGTAAACCAGGGTCAGGTTTGCTGTGATGTTTTGCGGGTCCCGAGCGTCTACGTGGCAACAGAGGTAGAATTTTAAAATGTTGTCACATGATCGCATGAGGCTCTTTTAGCTCATGCGATCATGCAACCGTTGACTTTTTTGTGGGAATTTGGAGGTTGCGGTGGCTTTCCTTGCGGGTCTAGGTGTCTTGCATGGCATTTGTGGCAGCGGTGGCAGTTTCAAAGGGGTTGTCACATGATCGCATGAGGCTCTTTTAGCTCATGTGATCATGCGACCAGTGTTATTTAAAAGTGGTGTAGCCATTTTTCATGGGCTTTCTTTTGTGAGCATTTGCAAAGTGCGGGTAGCTAAGAAATTGATGATTTCTTGAGGCGGTTGCTGGGAGATTTTTTGCAGAGGATTTTAGGCACTGTTTTGAGTCCTTTCCAGGATCTGATCAGATTTGAGCATTCATGGTAGAGTGGGCTTGTAGAGAGGTAGATGGATGAGGTTTTTGTCACCAGGCATGATCAAGTGCAGATGGACACACAAAGGGAGAAATATCTGATTTGGCATTGATATTCATAGAAATGCATTTATGATCAGAAGTGACTATTTTAGGGCTAGATTATTATAATGTATATCTATGTAGCCCTAATTGGGAGATATTTTTTGATTCCTACCCATGTGTAGGGGATGTATATATTCTTTTTTTGGAGCCAATAGTGCTCAGAATTGGCAATTGTAAGAGGAAATCTTCTTTCTCACAAAGCAATTTGTGGCAATTTTCTTTCCCTTTGGCTTTCTGTAATTGTAATTTTCATTGGTTGTTCAGAATGCAAAGTATTCTATGAAATTCTTACTATCCTCATGCTTTCATGTCTGGATTGTCTCTTATTGAATCAAAGTTTATGAATGATTTCAATGACATCTGAGGTTTCCTGATTCCTCTTGCTTTTTGCAATTTTGTGTGTTTCTTGTGTCTGATCTAATTTAGGTGTTTTGTGGGTATACTATAGCCCCTAGCAGCCTTGTCTCATTCCTACACCTAGTTGAAGAAAAGGATGTTTGTTTGCAGGTCATAGGTTGAGTCCCCTGTTCACACCCTCCTATGAAATACTTACGCAAGCCTATTTATTAAGTTGTAATCTCTTGGACCTGATACCTTCATTGGTTTCATCCCTCTGTACTGAGATCCAAACCCAAGTTCGGTGCATCACCTAGTAGGTAGATTTTCTTTCCTATCATTTCCCTTTCATGCATTCCTTCTAACCCTTTTCCCCTCAAGTTTACATTTCCTGTTAAGAGAAAATCTGGGTGACTATCCAAGAGGAACGTGCCTAGAACCTGGAGGTCTCATCTTAGTTAGCAAAAGGTCCCACAACCTTGAGATGATTCCCTTGTTAAAATAAGTTATCAAGACTATGAGAGCTTGAACTAAGGGTGCAAATTCAGTGTATAACATTTCTGGCACGCTCGGTGGGACACTACAAAAGAAGTCAATTTCAAATATTATGCTATCTCTGATATACTGATTGCATAATATAGGCCTTACAGAGGTTATTACTCAAGTATATCTGGCGACTCGATGGGTGTTGAGAGCAGTGACCCAATTTCTGATAGAGCTCATGAAGAAAATAGACCCTTTTGATGGCAAGACTATTTGCATTTGCACCCTTTAATCAGGGTAGTCCATTAAATTTTGCAGTGCATCATGATGTGCCCCTTGCAGCACTAAAAGGTATACTTGATTTCATAGGTGAGGTCCAGACAATAGCTTTTGAGCACATAAGAGATGTGACCACCATTTGCAGCATACACAACATTACTCAAGGATGTGGCCACCAAGTTATTAGCAGCATCTCTGAAGGGTAAGGCTCTAGAGTGGTTTAGAAATTTAATTGTTGGCTCCATTACTTCATGGGATAGACTTGGAGATCTCCTTAGCAAATACTTTGAGGGTAAGGCAGACTCTTTGTCTCTACTAGAATAGCTCCAAGTTATAAAGAGAGATCCTCGTGAGCTGATGATAGATTTTAATGGCAGATTTCTCAAGACATGGAGTAGGATTCTAATTAATATAAGGCCTTCAGTAGATTGTGCTTTCCTTTATTTTTTGGGAAGCCTAACTAGTGATATATCTGTCACGATTCAATCTTTAGGAGGTACTTCATTGCCCCAGGATTTTGACCTAGCTGTCAAAGCAGAAAATTGCTTAATCCAAGCAGGGATGATAGATAGAATACCACCCATGCCTATCTCTCTTAATCTTTAGCCTACTATACCTCTACAAATGCCTCCATTTACCCCCATACCTACACTAATGGAACCTCAAGCAAGCACTAGCTATGGGAAGTCCATAGTTGACCTTTCTCAAGAGCTACTCAAAGTGAAAAGCAATCAACAAGCAACAAAAAAGGAGATGATGAGCCTGTTGCAGGCTTTAACCAAAGAGTTGATCACTGTAAAAGGGCAGTATTTGGAGGATGGATCACTTTATGAACAAGAGGATCAAAATCCTAATCAACATTGGCAAGTTCAGGAGCAACTATATCAGGAGTCTAGGCCACAATATTAGGAGAAGCATCAGAGAAAAAGGCAGAGTTTGGTAAAGAGGCCTTTCCATCCATACAATCTAGTCAGGAGAACATTCCCAGTACAAAGAATCAAAGTAGCTGGTAGTCACCTAAACCCATTTGTTGGGAAGGAGGCTCCAGATTTTCCACTTGTTCTCTTGAACCATGAACTTCCTGATGAAGAAAGGTCAGAGGTGTTGCAACAGGAGACAATGGCCTCTCAAGCACATTCCCCTAAGGATGGAATGCAACAAGTGACCAGACAAGAGACTCACAAAGTCCAAATCTCAAGCTCCTTTCCTGGTAAGTCCACCGACACTTCTATTATTTTTCCAAGTTTTAGATTCTCTCCTCCAGTTCAGAATCTTAGTCAACATGGGCCTAATCTCTATGCATTTTTAGAGCCTATTCATGACCTTGTCTCAGTTTTCCAGCCACTTCATCCTATTCCTATAAATGAGATACCTATAAAGTTTGATTTTCTAGATTATAATGAACCTGTCCTATAGTAAATAAAGCCCTATAAGCCAATTCTTAAAGAGTCCACTACACCTCAAGCACTTTTAGACCATCAGGAAGAGGATGATTCTTGTCTTTTAGGGATAATTTTTCATGATGATCATGAGGGGTAGGTGAGGCTATTACATCAAGATGGATTAAAGCAATCAGATCAGGATAAGAAAGAAAGTGAAGAAGGTGACAGCCTAGCTAATCTTTTTGAGGAGATGCCTTCTTACATTGAGTAGGATGAGGAGGTTGATAATGTCCTAATTGAGGAATTTAGGCCGGTTTGCAATAAAGTGGGGGAAGAATCTAAAGAATCATATTTCTTGGACCATAAGGAGGGGCCAGTGATTGTTAAGGATGTGAGATAGTTTGATACCTTTGATGAGCTATTGGATGTTTCAACTAATGAAGAGGATGGTCCGCTGACTATAGAAGAAGAAATATTATGGCAAGCTATCATGGAGGGACATAATTTTTGTCATCTTGCTGAAGTTATTAATGAGATGCAGCCTGATAGTAGCAAAGGGAGTCCCAAATTCATTCCTTCCAGGGGTTTCCCCTTAAGATACTTAGCAAGAATGGAGGCTAGTAGTAAAAAGGATCCAATCATGTTTGTGTCCAAACATGAGTGTTCAAGTGAAGTCGAAGCTGAGGGTGAAATTGCAATTCAGCAAAGGCAAGCTCAAATCACTTATCTGCCCCTGGATAATGGAGATAAAGATCTGTTGGTGGAGGTGAGTCATTTTGTTTATGTCCTTCAAGAGGTAGTGCATCGGTTCTTCATGCAACTGTGTGTACTGCCCCCCTTATTAGCTATCCTCCTGTATGAAAAGTGCAATGTCTTAAGGAGTAGGGGTAGCTATTTTTCACAACCAGTGAATGGTTTTGTTTGACCAGGTCTCTGCACTAGTTAGTTTAGGCTAGGTTAGTTTCCCTGCTTTCTAGTTCAGTTTTCCTATTTTCCAAGAAGTGCTTGTGCATAGGTTTGTTTTCCCGGTTTAGTTTTTGTCCCTCTCCCTGCCAAGAGGTTTTTATGTTCAAGAAATGACTCCTATGTCCAATGGATTGCTTCAGGGCAACTGGTCCTATGTCTAGTAGGCTGACATCCCGCAGAGGTCGCCAAAATGTTGCCCAAAATTTTCTTGTCATTCATTTTTGGCCACGGTTCCTATTTTCCAAGAAGAAATGCTCAAGTGTTGAAAATCTCTGTGTTTTCTACTCAAGTGTCGAAAACCCAGTGTGTTTTTGACCTCCTCTCTGTAGGCTTGGGATGTTTCTACCTTTCGGTTCAGAAATCCAGTGTGTTTTCGACATCTCCGCTCTAAAAATTCGGTGTGTTTTTGACTTTGGCTCGAAAACCCTCTGTGTTTTTGAAACCTTCTATGTTTTCAGCCCTAAGCGCACAACTCCAATGGGTGGGTCCTAGTTCCTCAAGCTGTGCCAATGCAAAGAATATCCGATGGCTGTCGCATGATCGCATGGGATCTTCCGATCCCATGAGATCATATGACAACTGTTGATGTGGTATCAGAGGATCGGCGGTCAAGATCTGCGGTAGGTGGTCAAGAAAATAGTGAGGGTGGTGGTTAGTGGCTAACCCCTTATGGTTAGTCACATGATCACATGGGCTCTTCCGGGCCCATGCGACCATGCGACAAACCGTCAACATTTTTCAACGGGTCTGGTTTCAAGTGGTAAGTGGTCATCAATTAGCATCATGCAGTTGGTCGCATGATCGCATGGGCTCTTCCGAGCCCATGCGACCATGCAAAAAACTGTCAGTAGTTTTCAGTGGTGGTACCGGGCTCGGAGTTGGCAAACTTTGTGCATTTGCATAGTTGGAAGTGGGGCCCAAAGTTTCTGCATCAGCGCAGGTGCGACGAAGATCAACAGTGGTCGTATGATCTCATGGGATCTTCTAATCCCATGCGATCATACAACAATCATTCGATGGACATCTCAGTGGGTGGTGGGGCCAGATTTTCTAAAGCAAGGTGGCAATCAGCATAGATCTAGCGGCGGTTGTGTGTTCGTGTGGAATCTTTGGGGGCCATGCGATCTTGCGCCTGCTGTTAGATTGGAATCTAAGAGATTGTCGAGGTGCTGCTGATGTGGTGGCTGGGACAAATAGGGGAGTGACACATGGTAGTTAATAGGGCTTCGGTGTGCTTGTGGTTTGGTGATGTGTCCATTTCTTAGCAGTCGACAGAGGTTGTTGTGGGTCCTGAGTGCTTATGTGGCGGCAGGGCAAGTTTTTCAAAGGGTTGTCGCATGATCACATGAAGACTTTTGGCTCATGCGATCATGCAACCAATGTGTTTTTAAAGTAGTGTGGGCCCGACAAGTTCACAGGCACGTGGTTAAAGGATTTCTCGTAGTCGCCAGATAGACCCAGGGTTAAGGAAAAGATCAAGTGTTTCAGCGACTGAGGGAAGGTGAACTCGAGGTAAACCAGGGTCAGGTTTGCTATGATGTTTTGTGGGTCCCGAGCGTCCGCGTGGCAACAAAGGTAGAATTTTAAAAGTTTGTCACATGATCGCATGAGGCTCTTTTAGCTCATGCGATCATGCGACCATTGACTTTTTCATGGGAATCTGGAGCTTGCGGTGGCTTTCCTTGTGGGTCCAGGTGTCTTGCATGGCATTTGTGGCAGCGGTGGCAGTTTCAAAGGGGTTGTCACATGATCGCATGAGGCTCTTTTAGCTCATGAAATCATGCGACCAGTGTTATTTCAAAGCGGTGTAGCCATTTTTCATGGGCTTTCTTTTGTGAGCATTTGCAAAGTGCGGGTAGCTGAGAAATTGATGATTTCTGGAGGCGGTTGCTGGGAGATTTTTTGTAGAGGATTTTAGGTGCCATTTTGAGTCCTTTCCAAGATCTGATCAGATTTGAGCATTCATGGCAGAGTGGGCTTGCAGAGAGGTAGATGGATGAGGTTTTTGTCGGCAGGCATGATCAAGTGCAGATGGACACGCAAAGGGAGAAATATCTGATTTGGCATTGATATTCATAGAAATGCATTTATGATCAGAAGTGACTATTTTAGGGCCAGATTATTATAATGTATATCTATCTAGCCCTAATTGGGAGATATTTTTTGATTCCTGCCTGCGTGCAGGGGATGTATATATTCTTTTTTTGGAGACAGTAGTGCTCAGAATTGGCAATTGTAAAAGGAAATTTTCTTTCTTAGCAAAGCAATTTGTGGCAATTTTCCTGCCCTTTGGCTTTCTACAATTGTAATTTTCATTGGTTGTTCAGACAATGCAAAGTATTCTATGACATTCTTGCTGTCCTCATGCTTTCATGTCTGGATTGTCTCTTATTGAATCAAAGTTTATGAATGATTTCAATGACATCTCAAGTTTCCTGATTCCTCTTGCTTTCTACAATTTTGTGTGTTTCCTGTGTCTGATCTGATTTAGGTGTTTTGTGGGTATACTACAGCCCCTAGCATCCTTGTCTCATTCCTACACCTAGTTGTAGAAAAGGATGTTTGTTTGCAGGTCATAGGTTGAGTCCCCTGTTCACACCCTCCTATGAAATACTTATGCAAGCCTATTTAGTAAGTTGTAATCTCTTGGACCTGATACCTTCATTGGTTTCATCCCTCTGTACTGAGATCCAAACCCAAGTTCGGTGCATCACCTAGTAGGTAGATTTGCTTTTCTATCATTTCCCTTTCATTCATTCCTTCTAACCCTTTTCCCCTCAAGTTTACATTTCCTGTTAAGAGCAAATCTGGGTGACTATCCAAGAGGAACTAGCCTAGAACTTGGAGGTCTCATCTCGGTTAGAAAAATGTCCCACAACCTTGAGATGATTCCCTTGTTATACTGAGTTATGAAGACTACGAGAGCTTGAACTAAGGGAGCAAATTCAGTGTATAACAGTTAGATCTCTTCCTTCATAACTAATAGGGTATATTGGAAGTCTAGAAACTTTTTAGTGTTTGTTACAAATATTATAATCCTTAAGGCTCTCAAATCTAAATTCTTCTCTTCTTGAAATAAGTTTTGTTCCTAGAGCTATGAGGGGTATAAGTTCTTTTTTTAATTTATTTAATTACTATACCTGGGTCTTTGAGAACCAATAAATAGTACAACCAAAACTATGTTACCTTTTTTGAATATAGAAAATGATGAATTATTCCAGACAAGTGAGAATGGTTGACTTCTTGATGAATTGTATTAGAATGTTGTGGTGTCCTCCTTATTTTAGTTATTGCTATCATGTTTCCATATGATGATAATCAAGTTAATTTTAATGAAGTATGTCCTTGGAGAGTGTACAATAATATTAAATTAAAAATTGAATGCGTGTATCTATGTGCTTGGGTTTAGTATATGAGTACATATAACATGAAGACTATGTATAGCTAATTATAATTTTATATGTTTATTGTAAAATGTGTGCTAACTTGTAGACCAAAGATATGTCTTATATTATAGGAGTTTGATTGATTTTTTCCATACATTTTGTTAGGATGAAGACTTTTGGAATTGAAAGCATGGATGACGATGTCTGTAATGAGGTATTCATGTACTAAGAACTAATGATTACATTAAGAAAAAGTATGAATACATCGTAGTGACCTCTTGAGTATTATTACTAGTATGTTTTTCCATGTGTGCGATGGATTTTACAATTCCTTGAAATGATAAATTAAGCAAGAAAAAATTATTTCTTCTGTGGCATGATTATGTCTTGTGCTTCCGTGTGAACATGATTTATTGTATTGGTTTATGGACTTACCGTTGAACTAATTCCATTACTTCAGACAGTTTTACTTTGTTAGACTACCTCTAGTTGGGTTGGGTATCTTTCATGCTAGGAAAGATTTTGGGGAAGCGTTAATGCTTCATGGTAGGGTGGAAAAGCACTCCCACAATATTCTCACCCTTAATGCTTTGTGTGAATTGGTGATCATAGATTCTTTCAGGAATAAATTTTCTTTATAGTTCTTATGCTCCTATGTACTCTTCCATGAGGTATTGGCAATTTTGTTTTGTTTACCTTGTCATGATATGGAAGTTCATATTTAATCTAATATTTATCTTACATTGTTTTGATTTGATTGTTGGTTGATATATCTTTGAGTTTTCATTTAGACAAGTTGGTTGAAATCTTTGTATTGAGTCAATAACATCTATTATTGTGATTATGTTAGTACATTCGACAAATGGTCGATATTGCACTTTCCTTGGATATAGAGGCATTCCTTATTATTTTGACAGTTTTGGTTGTAATTTAAGTCATTTATTCTTATATTAAAGGGAATATAATTATTTCATGTTGACTTGTTTATTCAACATTTGAATTGTTGGCCGATTCCTTAAATTTTTCTTATTCTGATGTGGTATTTTTGATTGAAAGGTTTGTCTTTACATATGGTATTCGAGCTCTGGGTTCCACTCTAGGGCCTTGATTTTTCTATGCTTAGTTGCAACCCTTAGTTGCATAAATTGTGAGTCGATTAATGCTTAGTCTATTAATGTAAGTGTAGACTCTGGGTTGGTTAGTGTGTCTTCTAGTTACATTTAATATCTATAAAAAGGAAAGAATATTCCTTATTTTGCATTATAGAAGTGGGAAATAAACACTTACAAGACAATTCCTCATGTGTATGAAATTTCTTGAATGTATGTGTTTTCTTTAAAAAGTATGAAAGATTAAAAATTTCCCGTGAGCTTGATAATTTGTCTACCTTAGTTAGGTATGATTTCTTTTTGTCACAGACTAGGTAATGATAGATTATGTGTGAAACCATGATGTACATTGTGTAGAAGATGCAGTTAAAGTTTAATGTTTATTTCTCTACATTTGTGTAGCAAAGAAAGAAGATAAAAAACTATGAGACATTGTGTAGTTAAAAGATGATGGGTATGCAATAAAGGTATGAGTGCTTGATAAAAATTTAGGACTTGGCTTGTGATAAAAGATAGAAATATGTATTATTGTGATGTATTTTTTTATGAGCGATGAAACAAAATTTAATACTAGATCAAAGTATGCAATTTCTGAGGAAGTAGAATTCAACATGTTTTATATGAAATAGAAATTCGTAGAAAATTTGTAAAAATATATTTATGTCTTGCCTTGAATTTCATGAGATTTCAAAAAGAAAAGAGATAATTAAAAATTCTATGTTGTATTAACCAATTGAATGTGTTACTATATGATGATGCAATTTTTGAGATTTATGTGTTATACACTAAGTTTACACCCTTGTTTCAAGCTCTCGTAGTCTTGATAACCTAGTATAACATGGGAATCATCTCCAAGTTGTGGGACCTATGCTAACTGAGATGAGACCTCCAAGTTCTAGGTTGGTTCCTCTTGGATAATCACCTTAATTTGCTTCTGGACAGGAAAGTAAAAATCTTGAGGGAAAACAGATAGAAGGAATGCTTGAAAGGGAAATGACTTGAAAGAAAACTACCTACTAGGTGATGCACCAAAATGAAGGTATGAATTGCAGCATAAAAAATGGATTCAATGAATAAACTTAGGTCTAGGAGATCACAACTCACTGAATAGGCTTGCATAAGTATTTCATAGAAGGGTCTACAAATAAAAGAGGCTATTTAGGGAAAAGGGAGAGATTCTTTCACAAACAATAACACTCTTAGGATTAGACAACAATCTATGACCCGTAAACAAACATTCACCTCTGTAACTATGTATAGGAATGAGACAAGATTGTTAGGGGGTTGTAGTATACCCAAAAAAGCATTCACATCAAATCACCCACAAGAATACACATGAATTATAGAAAGAAAGAAGGATCAAGAAGCCTAAGATATCACTGAAAAACATATAAATACTGAATTCATTAAGAGATAACTCAGACAAGAAGCATAGGGACATAAAGAATTTCACAAAAATACCTTACAATATTTGAATAATCAATGGGAATTTACAACTGTAGAAGCCAGAGGGTAGAAAGAATACCATAGATGACTCTTAAGAAAGGTAAAATTCTTTTACAATTGTCCAACTCTCTTCTCTAAAGGCTCCAAAAAACATTATATACATCTCCCTTTGTGCACGCAGGCAGGAGTCAAAACCTAACTAGGGTTACAAAGATTTTCAATAGAATAATAACTAACCCTAACTCAATCAAGTTTGAACATAAATGTATCTTTGCAACATCATGGCCAATCAGATATTTGTTTACATGCCCATCCCTATACTGAGTTCACCTGCAGACACAGCCGCCTTGATCCATCTACCCTCCTATAACTCAACCTTGCCATGAATATTTTCAATTTGAAGTATAGAAGGCCAAAGGTGGCCCCAACCTCTTAATTATTCTTTGGCACGAGAATACCAAAATGGTACCCTGAGAAATCCTAGGAGATGGCCATTAGATCTTCTCATCAACCTCCCAACTATAACTGTATTGAAGAATTCAATCTGAGCTACCCACTTTGTCACAATCGATCGCTTGATCAAAAGCTTAGCAAAAAACCTACAGAGATATATTTGAATTTAAATAAGCAATGACTAGTAGGTCATATTAAAACATGACCGTCAATGTCTATTTTTCCTAGCAGATGAACGGCTCAGATTGACCTTGAAATAGTCAGGAGACCCCTTGAAAAGTCAAGTGCTAACTCATCGGTCAGGAGCCAATAAAAAGGGAACACCTCAGCAAGACTGATAGCATAGAAGGCAAGAGAATCCTCACTTTGCATCGGATGATTATCACATGATCTGATGGGCTCAGAAGATTCCATTTGATTATGCAATGATCATAGATCTTCATCAACTCGGCAAACCCTCTGACAACTAGATCCACTAACAAGCGCCAATAGTTCACCCGATAACCAATGAGAAATAGGCGTGTCAGCGCCAGGTAGCACATTGGACCCACAACATCTTAATCCCTCATCGGACGGTCGTCATTATACCTGTTAGGGATTTTTCTTGCGGGTCAAACTTGGTAAGGACATTGGCTTGTCCAATTTTGCAAGAAAAGCCTAATTGATGAGCATTGGATAAGATCCTCCTTCTGCTTTGAGCTCCATAGGACTCAGGCAGGTATTGCCTAAAATAGGTTACTATCTTTCAAGTAGACTATGGATTGGTGGATTAGGTCTTCATTGTCATGCTATTGAGCTTATTAGAGGTACTTTTATGGAAGATAATTCTGAAATAGCTTGAGAACAACCTATTGTAGAATGTGACTAATGAAACTCCTAGTATAATAACATGAACAATGGCATAAGAGTGATGAGTCCTTTTTATGAGTAAAACTCAAGGAAGGCTAACCTTTGATTCACTCTTCAAGGAATCAGCAACTATGGACTATAAAACATCAGGGACAGTCCTATTTTTTAGGTACATGAACATGAAATGAAATGGTATTGGTAATGATGAAACTTTTGTTTGATGACTGAAAGGTTTTTGAATGATAGAGATCAAATTAGTGCCTAATCCTTTGGGCAAAGAGTCTCATGTAAATCAATAGGGGAATTTCTAGGAAATACAATGATATGCCTTACAAACCACATACAATTTGGATAGAATGCCTTACAAACTATCTTCCCAATCTAGGTTTGCTACCATCGAGCTCTTCCACAGATGTATTCATTCTCTAAAATTGCACATAAGGATTTAATTCTTTCCTTGAAAGAAATTCATGCAACAATTAGATAGCTGCATTACAACTAGTATGTTCCAGATGCCTTACAAATAGAGACACATAAGAATAAACACAAAGCAAAGAGACAATAATAGAACCAAGGTAGAAATTGTATTGTATATCATGGAAGTGTATCAATACATACAAGCAAACTTTTTACTCAAAATCATAGGATCAATAATCTACTCTTCAAAGTTTGTATTATCAGCATTCAACCATCGAGAATGTGGAACCAGAGAATAGAATCCCTTGGATTGCCAAAAACTGGAACCACGAACCAAAAAGATTGGAAAACCAGAAAGCTAGGAGACCCAAAAAGGTTTTGGAACCTCTTCAAAATTAGAACTCTAATTACTTATACCACTAGCTATCTTGGGATCCTCAAAGAATTCAGGATGCAACAAGCTTTAGATAGCTAGGGTTAGGGTTTCACCCACTAAACCAACCAATATCAATCAACAATTAATTCTAGGGGAGGAAACCAAGCAACCTAGACAAACAGACCCAAAATTGATCTTCATCAATGAAAATCTTCTGATTTGTACCGAAGATCATGCAAACACCATGCCTTTTTAGTCTAATTGTACACCTACAACACACCTTGAGCTTTACCTATGTCCATTTTATGATGGTACAAACATCTGCAATCAATCATCAAACCCTCTGGACCACCCTGCAGCAGTCGACACAACAACTTCATCAAATCTTGCCGCTAAAACCATAAATTTTGGTCCTTTCTGTCACTATAAACCTTCAAAAAATTCAAATTTGAATTGCAATGGTTACTTTGTAGCTCTAGCAAAAAATCAGCGGTCTGTATTCAAAACTCGATCAACCTTATATCATGACCGTCAGATCTCCATGTTTGCGGGCTTTATGATTTACCTTTTATAGGAATCCTAGTTTACATTTGGCAACCACACGACAAAAGCTTTTTCTTATTCGCGAGATGAAAAACTTAACTCGAGCTCAACCCTGTGACTTAGTGAACAAAAGAAAGCAGCTAACCCCGGTCTTTATTTAGCGAACTGGTGACCCAAGGCTTTCGTCAATTCGCAAAGAACTTTATCTATCTGCCAAATAGTTTAGCGATTGCACGAATACACACTCACTGAATTGCCAGTCAATTTAAAGTACCACCATCTCATTTTGTGAATGAGCGAAAAGCATTGAAATTCATCGGGCCACAAAAACCTTGTCCAAACCGCCAAAAAGACCGAGAAACTTTACTAGGCCTGCATCAAGAAAATTGACGGTTATCTTAACTTCGCATAGACCTACAAGATTCCTTCAGATCATAAGACAACCTTCAGATGAAGAATCTTACCTTGCTCTGCCAACCTTCTAACACTGAAAGAGAGCAATGGCCATCTTAAGTTCACATGTGTCAGGAAAAACCCATCAGATCATGCGCTGATCGTCGATGCTCTGCCACTGTCAGAACTACTAAAATTTGGAAATCCTTGGCTCCACTGACACAATCCAATTCATCACTACGTGGATGAATGAAAAATAGACAACTTAGCACACCGTGGCACATAAAAACCATTTGGAAAATTAGACCCACATTAATATCACCGTCTGAGAAAAGGTAACATCGATGGCTGGCATAAGATCTCAAAGCTCTGACACATCTCATGAGAACTTACACCAATAATTGATCAAATACAGATGTCAGAACCCTCTGAGTCTCAGAAAATTAGGTCCCACTGACAGCATATCCAGTCATTCACCCATGGACCAATCAGAGCTTGCCATTTGTACCAATGTGTCACCTGGGACCCACAAAGAAATACACTGGAAGATCAAGTGGCTGTCGCATGATCTCATGGCTCTGACAGAACCCATGAGATCATGTGCCAACTATTGATTTGAAAGATTGCAAAAAGCTGGGCCTGCAGACCACGTGAGCACGCGACCAAAGAGGAAAGACAAACCATTCACTGGGTCACTTAATATTAACCAGTAATCACCAGATAATGAGATATTACATGAACACATGTTCACCCAATCGCTGAAAGAAAAGGATAACTACTGGGAAACCTGGAGAACTAGCGAGAAGAAAGTAATCACCAGTTCACCGAATAAAAAGATGTGACTGTCGGGCACCATGTGAATAAGCAACTAGCTGGTAAAGAAATGCGCACATGCATTTAAGATCACTTAAGTGGCCCAAAAAGGTAATGAAAGATTAGAATGAGGCTGGGGTAAATTAGGACATTTCACTACAACGGCTAGATTTTTGAAATATTACCAAGGGTTTTAGCCACAAAACAGGGAAAAAAAACTGCAGAGACTGGAAGAAAAATGGTAGGGCCATGAAATTTTGCAGGTGCCAACAGTGGCTCTATCTGAGGATGTTGAAACACAAGTTTTAAAAAGAACCATAGGACTTTGGGATGTAGACCAAAAACCACACTAACCTAAAATAGGGAAAGAAACACACAACCTGAAAGGAAACCAACTTGTACAGAAATTTACAAAGTATTCACACATGCATGATAATCAAAAACTTAATTGAAGAAGGGCTTCAAGAATTGCCCATGCACTGGAAATTCAAAGACTTCACCATCCATGTTCTTCAGCAAGTAGGAATCCTTCCCAAAACTATCATGAATCACAAAAGGACCAAGCCATAGTGATTCAAATTTTTTATGCTTCCCTTTATCCTCTGCTCTCACATTCCATTGAAGCACCAAATCATCAGCTTTGAATTTCCTGGTAGTTGCTCTTTTGTCAAATAAGTACTTCATCTTCTATTGCAACTTGATATTATTCTTTTGACTCTCTTTTCTCTGTTCATCTAACTCAATCAACTACATAATTCTATTCTGTATTGGCTCTGTGACATCCAACTCCTCATCCTAAATAAACTAACAAACTGGAATTAGATTATTTATAGGTAGCCTTGATTGTAAATCATATACAAGCTCAAAGGGAGACTTCCTAGTGGCTCTCTTCACTATAATCATGTCTGCCCATAAAGCCAATCTCAACTTGGAATGCCAAGCTCTCTTATTCTTTTCAAGTGTCTTCTTCAAGATTGTTAGGATGCTTTTATTGCTAGACTCAGCCTGTCCATTTTCTTGAGGGTGATAAGGAGATGAATAGGAAGTCATGATTCCATTATCTTTGCAAAACTCCTTAGACTCATCTAATCTGAAACACATTGCATTATCTGTGATCAACTTCATAGGGACACCAAATCTGGTCAAAATATTGTCAAGTAAGAAATCAATCACCACTTTACTTATTGCCCCTTTTGTAGGGATAGCCTCTATCCAATTAGTGAAATAGTCAGTTGCAACAAGTATATAACTATGTCCTCCACTAGATTTCTCAGCAAACTCACCTATGAAATCCAAGCCCCACATGACAAATGGTGCTTTAGCAGCAATTGGGTTTAGTGACAGTGCTCCTGAGTACTTTAATTTTGAAGCAAACCTCTAACAAGATTCACATTTCCTAAAATATTGGAATGAATCCTTAAACAATGTAGGCCAGAAATAGCCAGCCCTTAAAATCTTGTGAGCAATAGTCCTTGCTGAAAAATGACCTCCACAAACACCAGCATGCATTTCACTTAAAACCTTCTCTGCCTGATATCTGTCAAGACAAAACAACAAGACTCCATCTCTATTTTTCCAATACAAGTCCCCTTGCATCAGTGTATATTTCTAAGCTTGCAACTTTAAGGATCTCTTTTGGTTATCTATCATATAGTCTGGGCATCTAGCATTCTTTATGAAATAGACAATATCAGCATATTCTGGTTGCAATTCAATACTTATGATTGTCATATCTGGAGTTCCTTCGTTATTTACTTGGACTAGGTCCATATTTTCTTTAGTCATCAATTTTGCCAGACCTTGTCCTCTTACCAACTTAGTGATATGGATTTCCAAATTGAATTCTTGAATTCTAGTAATCCACTTGCATCTCTTACCAGTGACTTTAGATTGAGTAAGAACATCCTTTACTGTTGAATGTGGGACATATGTAATGACCTTTGCACACACTAGATAAGGCCTAAAATATTTGACTGCTTTTACCGATGCATATGCCTACTTCTCCATCATCTCATAATTCAACTTAGCAGCCTGCAAGGATTTGCTAAAAAAAGCAATTGGATGCTCAAAACCTTCATTGTCCTTCTGCAATAAAATAGTAGCAATGGTGTGAAATGATGCAAAAGAAAATAATGAAAAAGGCTTGGTATAATTAGGAGACCTAAGCACAGGTGCTTGTTGGACCACATCCTTAATTTTCTCAAATGCAGCCTGAGTCTCTGCAGTCCATTGAAACTTCACATCCTTTTTTAGCAACCTTACTATAGGCTTGACAATTTCAGCAAAATTTGCAATGAATCTCCTAACAAAATTGGTCTTCCCTAGAAAGGACTGCACCCCCTTGATATTTTTTGGTGTAGAAACCTTCTTGATTGCTTCAAATCTCTCTTGATCAATTCTTATTCCATCTTTTGATACAATGTGTCCTAGAAGCTTTCCCTCTTTGACTGCAAAATTACATTTTTTGGGATTCAGGGACACACCATACTCCAGAGATTTGACAAAAATATTTTCTAAGTGCGAACAATGATCATGAGCCTTCTTGGAATAAGAAGCTAAATCATCCTAGTACACAACCATAAACAGGTCTATATACTCTTTGAAAGCAACATCCATGGCTCTTTGGAAAGTTGCTCCAATATTTCTGAGACCAAATGGCATTCTGACATACACATAGGTTCCCCAAGGTGTTGTGAATGCAGTTTTGAATTGTTCAGATTCTTTCACCAACACCTGGTTATATCTAGAGAAGCCATCCATCATAGACAATAACTCACAACCAGTGACCTTGTGCAACATTGCCTCCATGTTAGGCAGTAAATAGTTTTCCTTCAATGATGCAACATTCAAATTCCTGAAGTCTACACACAACCTAATGTCACCATTCTTCTTTCTAACTGGGACTAAATTAGATACCCAAGTTGAATGCCTTATAGGTTGAATTATTCCTGCATCACTCAACTTGACTAGCTCCTGCTGCATCTTAGGAGCCAACAATGGGTTAATGGGCCTTTTCTTTTGTCTGAATAGTTTGACATCTTGCTTTAATGGGATTTCATGTTGGAAAAGGACCTCTCTATAGGCTTTTAGGTCATCATAAGACCATGCAAACACATGCTTGTACGTCCTTAACAACTTTATCAAATTATCTTTCAATTGAGGGGTTAATCCTTTTCCAATATAGACCATTTGAGAAGCATTATGTGACCCCAAATTCACTTCCTCCAGCTCTTCTACATTAGCATTACTTATTTTTGACATATGATCATTTTGGCTGCTATACAAAGCTTTTAACTCAGTTAAGCCTTTAGGAATACTATTTGAATTCAACTGGATCACCTCACTTCCCATGATCACGTCCTTGTCTTCAATTTACTCAACCAAAGTGTTGCAATCTATAGGTTGATCCTCATATATATCAAGACAATGAATAAATCTCAGGATGTCATGATCATCCTCAAAGACCTGCCAATTGTAAATGTAATCTGCAACAACTGGTCTACTTTTTACTTCAAGAATCGACACTCCAAACAAAGTTGAATCATCCCTTTTTAGAGCAACATTGGCCAAAAAATTAGCCATTGTGTTATTTGATCTTTCTACCCAGCATATATTGAAAGCATCAAACATTTCAACTTGATCCCATATTACATGTTTATACAATTTCAATCTATCATTCTTGACAACATACTTAGATCGAACTTGTGCCACCACAAGCTCAGAATCACCAAAAACCTTTAAACATTTTATCCCATGTTTGATAGCAATATTCAATCCCAAAGACAATGCTTCATATTCAACAGTATTGCTTGTGCATTGAAAAGTCAATGAGAATGAATACTTAAAAGTAGTACCTGATGGAGATATGAATAAGACTCCAGCTCCTGAGCCTTCTTTTGAGCATGCTCCATCAAAGTAGATCTGCCACAATCCATCTTTCCATTTCTTTAATTCTACAACTAGTGGATCTATCTCTTCCACTGGTGGGACAATTTCTTCTAACTTGAAATTCTCCATGTCAACATCCACACAACAATTTAAATGATCATCATTTATTTCAATCGTATGTGGAGTTCTACCTTCTCTAGATACTTTCACATTGTCACCATCAATATTGAAAGTTGCAAATGATAGATCACACTGGATACTACCTCCCATTTGAGCACTCCATTTCCTTGACAACAACATTCCATAATGAGGGGGAATATCTACCACTAGAACACTCATTGTTAGCAACTTGTCAAGGAAAGCTGTCAACCTATAAGGAAGTGCTTTTATAGTACCAATAATAGGGACCTCTCTTGAATCCATAGTCTGACATCTACCATGAGGTGTATCTACTTTCAGACCCAAGGATCTCATTATTTCTGCAGGCATAATAGTATTAGAGGCTCTTGAATCAATCATACAATTTCTTAACAACTTTCTATTCACTATTAAGGACAAAAAGAAAGGATCAACTATTCCTGACACAACATTAGCAGCATTAGTGTCCAAATAAATCTCAGGGATCTCAGAGATGATCTCCCCACATTGGTTCTCAATTGAATCACCTCCTGCAGTAGCCATTCCATTAGCCTTGGTGGAACTTTGGGTATTAGAAGAAAAGGCTCCTTTTACCCAACTCAAAGCCTTAACTTTATGCTCCTCTATCCTCATCATTTCTAATAAGGGGACCTTGATAGTGATTTGTGACAAAAATTTTCTCATGTCAATGGGAACATACTTGGGGTCAACTACATCTTGCCCAATGGCAGTGACCTCTTTATCTTCTTCATGTGTAATCACATTGGGACTATCTTTTCTCTGACCCTTTTCTTTCTCTTGCAAAGGAGAAACAACATCCACAAGAGGTTTAGCTTTTACCTTGTAAGCCACAATTGGCTTTGTGAAGGTGACATTTTTCTTCAACTTGGTTTTGTCAGCAATCTCATTAATCTTTTGCTTATTTTGGGCTTGTTTTTCATCCCTTTCTATTTTCTTGATGAAAATTCCAGTAGGCCTACCACTTGGACTACCTACCACCCTATTTCTCAAATTATAATTCCTTTTAACTTGAGACACCATGTCTACTATGATTTGTGCAATTTCTTCATTAGAAGGTCTTCTCAACATTACTAACTCATCACTTCTTAGAGTATTGCACTGAACTACATCAAGGTGATTATCTTCTTCATCAGAAAAAACTTGCTGATGGTAAACCTCATTTATGACTTGGGAACTACCAACATCTTGGTTTTCATCTTCATCTGTAGAATCTAACTCATCATATATGTATGAAGAAGTCATACCACACCCTTGATCATCATAAGACTCTTGATTGTTGTTACCTTGATCTTCATCTGCAGAAATACTTTGAGAAATAGCATAGTAATAGGGATCATGAGGTGATTGGAAAACAATACACCATGGAACATCATCATTCATATTCACTATATTTCTGTGCAAAGCGTCAGGGGTCTTGTGATTTGGTTTATCCTTTCTTCAAGAAGCACTGGCTTCCCATCCTTCCACTGAGTATTATAGGGATAGTTCTGCATTCTTGGTAACTTATTAAAGTTATTGAAAGATGGCCTGTCATTTCCTTGCACCCTACTATTTCTTGCTTCACTAGGCTTTAAATCCTTTATTTCTTTCAAGATTTGTTTCAAACTATCATCATCTTTTGGCTTTGCATCAGGTTTCTCTGGCTCTCTTCTGTTTGAGACTGATGGCTGACAATCTTCTCTCCTTCCCAACTTCCCTGATATCCTTCTATTGCTCTCTATATTAATAGCCAATTTATAAGCCTCTGCAAGATTCCTAGGGTTCTTATCTCTCAAAAGATATCCCATTTTTGAGTCAAAAGCATTCAAGTATGTGACAAGACATACTCTATCATCCAATCTGATAACCTGCAACAATTTATGCATGGCCTTCTAAAATCTAACATTGAATTCAACAACACCCTCATTTCAATCTTTTTTAATGTTGTTGAACTCATTAAGCATGAAACCTTCATTGGTTTTATCACCACACTGTTCCTTGAAAGACTGCCTAAACTGATTCCATGAACATATGCTGGCATGAGGTAAATTTCTAAACCAATCTCTAGCATCTTCAATTAGAGATTGAATAAAAAGCTTCATGATCACATCATCAAGCTCAATATTGTAGTCATCTATCACATCAATGAAACTTTTCAAATGCTCTTCACAATTAACTGCATTGCTTTCAATGAATTTTGGGAGCTTCTTCCTAATTTCATCAGGGATGGGATTTGGATAACCAAGAATCCCAATAAAAACCAATTGCTTATGTGTCTCATGAAAGGGACCTACTTGAGATGGGTCACCACCTAAAGATGTAGATGTTTGAGTATTAGAAATATTAGAAATCTTAGGCATACCTGAAGTTGTAGCAGTATTCAACACATTTGCTCCTTGTGCTTGAGAAGGGGAGAGGGTATTAGCATGTCCAGAAGATTGCCTAAGGAAGTCAATCTTCCTTTTCATTTCAGTAGCAGTGGCTTCAAGCTCTACCTTTTCTAACTCCTTTGCCAACAATTCTTGTTTTCTTTTTGCTTCTTCCACGTCAGCATCTAACCTTGTTGCTTGATCCATGGACTTTTTTGCATGATTTGGTTCATTTATTGAAACTCCTATAGCCTTTTGTTTACCTTTGTCCCTAGGATTTCTTGTCTCATAGATCTTATGGACAACAAGTTAGTCTTCTGCTTGTTCTATCACATGATCCTAATTCATGACCTCAAGATCCAGCAATTGTCTGTTCAATTGCTCAGTTCTAATCATAGCATGTTTGATCTTTTCCTCTTTTTCCTTGTCTCTCTTCTATCTTAAATGGATCTATTCTTAGACTCTCCTCTCCAACTCATAGACCTCTTAAAAAATATCTTCTGATTTAGGGAGAGTAGTTTCAGATTCAACATCTCCTACTTGAACCTCATCCTCATATTGGTTCAAGCCTAAATCAACAACCTCCTCATATTCAGAGGTATTTCCTTCTTGATTTATTTGAATAGACTAGATTTGTTCCTCTTGTCTAGCATTTTCTCTATGTTTCTAAGCATGAAACATATTTCTATTCCTTCTTCCTCTCTTTGTCTGACCAGGCCTAGAAGTACTTGGAATACCTTCTCCCAATTTTTCCTTAGGAAGCTTATTTCTCTGAGACCTAGTACCTCTGTAACTCATCTTGTGAATGATTTTCTGACCAGTACTACTGCAAATATTGTTAGAGTCACCACCTAAAATTTGGGAAATATTATTTAAAATATAGACACCAATGGTAACTAGCTGGTTTGTATAGGGTAGGAGCCCTGGCTCAACTAAACCCTACAACTTAGCAAAATATTTCTTACAACTCCCTAGTAGAGTCGCCAGTCTGTTAGGGATTTTTCTTGTGGGTCAAACTTGGCAAGGACATTGGCTTGATTCTCAGTAAATAGGTTTCCAAGTTTTCAAGAAAAGCCTAATTGATGAGGATTGGATAAGATCCTCCTTCTGCTTTGAGCTCCACAGGACTCAGGTGGGTATTGCCTAAAATAGGTTACTATCTTTCAAGTAGACTATGAATTGGTGGATTAGGTCTTCATTGTCATGCTATTGAGCTTATTAGAGGTACTTTTATGGAAGATAATTCTGAAACAACTTGAGAACAACTTGTTGTAGAATGTGACTAATGAAACTCCTAGTATAATAACATGAACAATGGCATAAGGGTGATGAGTCCTTTTTATGAGTAAAACTCAAGGAAGGCTAACCTTTGATTCACTTTTCAAAGAATCGGCAACTATGGACTGTAAAACATCAGGGATAGTCCTATTTTTTAGGTACATGAACATGAAATGAAATGGTATTGGTAATGATGAAACTTTTGTTTGATGACTGAAAGGTGTTTGAATGATAGAGATTAGATCAGTGCCTAATCCTTTGGGTAAAGAGTCTCACATAAATCAATAGGGGAATTTCTAGGAAATATAGTGATATGCCTTACAAACCACATACAATTTGGATAGAATGCCTTACAAACTATCTTCCCAATCTAGGTTTGCTACCATCAAGATCTTCCACAGATGTTTTCATTCTTTGAAATTGCACATAAGGATTTAATTCTTTCCTTGAAAGACATTCATGCAACAATTTGATAGCTTCCTTACAACTAGTATGTTCTAGATGCCTTACAAATAGAGACACACAAGAATAAACACAAAGCAAAGAGACAATAACAGAACCAAGGTAGAAATTGTATTGTATATCATGGAAGTGTATCAATACATACAAGTAAACTCTTTACTCAAAATCATAGGATCAATAATCTACTCTACAAAGTTTGTATTATCAGCATTCAACCATCGAGAATGTGGAACCAGAGAATAGAATCCCTTGGATTGCCAAAAACTGGAACCACGAACCAAAAAGATTGGAAAACCAAAAAGCTAGGAGACCCAAAAAGGTTTTGGAACCTCTTCAAAATCAGAACTCTAACTACTTATACCACTAGCTATCTTGGGATCCTCAAAGAATTCAGGATGTAACAAGCTTCAAATAGCTAGGGTTAGGGTTTCACCCACTAAACCAACCAATATCAATCAACAATTAATTCTAGGGGAGAAAACCAAGCAACTTGGACAAACGGACCCAAAATTGATCTTCATCAATGAAAATCTTTTGATTTGTACCAAAGATCATGCAAACACCATGCCTTTTCAGTCTAATTATACACCTACAACACACCTCGAGCTTTACCTATGTCCATTTTATGATGGTACAAGCATCTGCAATCAATCATCAAACCCTCTGGACCACCCTGCAGCAGTCGGCACAACTTCATCAAATCCTATCGCTAAAACCATAAATTCTGGTCGTTTCTGTCGCTGGAAACCTTCAAAAATTTGAATTTGAATTGCAATGGTTACTTTATGGCTCTAGCAGCAAATTGGCGATCTGTATTCAAAATTCGATCAACCTTATATCATGACCGTCAGATCTCCATGTTCGCGAGCTTTATGATTTACCTTTTATAGGAATCTTGGTTTACATTTGGTTACCATGCGACAAAAGCTTTTTAGTATTCACGAGATGAAAAACTTAACTCAAGCTCAACCCTGCGACTTAGCAAACAAAAGAAAGTAGCTAACCCCGATCTTTATTTAGCGAACTGCCGACCTAAGGCTTTCGTCAATTCACAAAGAACTTTATCTATCTGCCAAATAGTTTAGTGATTGCACAAATACACACTCGCTGAATTGCCAGTCAATTTAAAGTACCGCCATCTCATTTCGTGAACAAGAAAAAAGCATTGAAATTCATCGAGCTGCCAAAACCTTGTCCAAACTGCCAAAAAGACCGAGAAACTTTACTGGGCCTGCATTAAGAAAATCGACGGTTGTCTTAACTTTGCATAGACCTCCAAGATTCCTTCGGATCATAAGACAACTATTAGATGAAGAATCTTACCCTACTCTGACAACCTTCTGACACCAAAAGAGACCAACAAGCATCTTAAATTTTCATGTGTCAGAAAAAACCTATTAGATCATGCACCGATCATCAATGCTCTTCCACTGTCAGAACTACTAAAATTTGGAAATCCTCAGCCCCACTAACACAATCCAATTCATCACCACGCGGATGAATGAAAAATAGACAACTCAGCACACCGTGGCACATAAAAACCATCTGGAAAATCAGACCCATCTTAATACCACCGTCTAAGAAAAGGTAACATCGAGGGCTGGCATAAGATCTCAAAGCTCTGACACATCTCATGAGAACTTACACCAATCATTGATCAACTACAGATGTCAGAACCCTCTGAGTCTCAAAAAATTAGGTCATGCTGACAGCATATCCAGTCATTCACTCATGGACCAATCAGAGCTTGCCATTTGTACCAACGTGTCACCTGGGACCCATAAAGAAATACACCGAAAGATCGGGTGGCTGTCGCATGATCTCATGGCTCTGATACAACCCATGAGATCATGTGCCAGTTGTTGATTTGAAAGACTGTAAAAAGCTGGGCCCATAGACCACCTGAACATGAGACCAAAGAGGAAAGACAAACTATTCGCTGGGTCATTTAATATTAACCAGTAACCGCCAGACAATGAGATATTATGTGAGCACATGTTCGCCCAATCATCGAAAGAAAAGGCTAACTACCGGGAAACTTGGAGAACTAGCGAGAAGAAAGTAATCACCAGTTCACCGAATAAAAAGATGTGACTGCCGGGCACCATGTGAATAAGCAACTAGCTGGGAATGAAATGCGCACATGCATTTAAGATCACTTAAGTGGCCCAAAAAGGTAATGAAAGATTAGAATGAGGCTGGGGTAAATTAGGGTATTTCACTACAATGGCTAGATTTTTGAAAAAAAAACTGCAGAGACTGGAAGAAAAATGGTAGGGCCATGAAATTTTGCAGGTGTCAACAATACCACAGCCTTAAACAACCTGCATCTTCACCCAATGGTATAATGATGATCATAGATCCTGATCAGACTTTAACCTACCACTGGAGCCAAAGACCACGGGCCCACTGACAAATCTCCACATCACAACCCAGCCGGCCAATAAAATGTGAGCACATCAACAAGAAAGGACCCACTTGATAGAGCCTCTGCAATAAAGCAAGATCGACGGTCGGCGCATAATCTCATGTGTCTAAAAAACACCTTGAGAAGATGCGGCAGCCATTGATTAAAGTTATATAGCTCACCGGGCCCGCTCTGACAAACTTTACAAATCACCACCCTCGGCCAATAGGAAACGTACAACTCAGACGATGTGGCAGTGGACCCACTGACAACCTGTAGCACTATATGAAAGGAAGATCGATGATCACCACAGCATCACGATGTTAACTTTCAAGCACATCTCCACAGTGGTATAGCGGAGATCATAGATCTTATTTGCGATTTAATTTTGCAGGAAATCGAGACTGCCAAACAAACTGTAACTGCTTCGCTAGGTCACTAAGTGTTAAGGGGTTAACTGCCAGGAATAAGAGACTTGACGATTGAAGGATTTAAATGCGCACATGGAAAATGTAAACCTTTAGTAGCCAAAAAAGGTAATGAAGAATTATAATGGGCCAAAGGGTTTTTTAGGGCTTTTGGGCTACAACGGCTATATTTATGAATTTTTACCTAGGTTATCGATGCCAGAGACAAAACAAACGCTATAGAGACCAAGGGAAAGTTGTTAAACCCATGAAAATTTTTGGGGTTGTTCAACAAGGCTTAAGGCATGAGGATCTTGGATTAAAAATAGCCTATGACCAAAATGAATGGATATGAAATTTTGGGCAACATTTTGGTGTTTTCTGCTAGATGTCAACCTGCTAGACATTGAAACCAGTGGCCTTGACATATTCATTGGGCATGGGGTCATTACTAAGCACAAAATCTCAATAAAGGGATAGAACTGGAACTAGAGGGACAAAATTTGTGCACAAGCACTTCTTGGAAAGCAGGATAAAACTTAGAAAATAGGGAAAGAAAACAAAAAACACATTTACAAGAATTGACAGAGAGGGATTAACCTCAAAGCAGGGCTTCAAGTGGACACCATTCACTGATATAGGTAAGGCATCTCCTTCAAGAGTTGATAGTTGAAAAGCATTAAACCCCTTGCATTCTGTTATAACAAATGGCCCACCCCATAATGAATCAAATTTTGTATGTTTGCCAGGTCTGGATCTGAATTCATCTCACTTGATAACTACATCTCCAACTTTGAAATTTTTGATCCTGGCTCTTTTATCAAAACCCCTCTTTGTCTGATCCTAATGGAACTCCATATCCTTCATGGATTTGTCTCTGAGTTCCTCTAACTCTATTAGCTAAGCATACCTAATTTGCAAGGGATCTCCTTCAAATAGGACATACTGAGTAGCTAAGGCCAAAGTTGGTAACTCAGTTGAGATGGACAACTTAGGCTCTCTGCCATATGCTAACACATAAGGAGAGTTCCCAATGATTTTATTTGAGGTAATTCTATCTCGCCATAAGGTAGACTTCAATTTAGTATGCCAATCTCTCTGGTTATCCTGTAGGGTTTTCTTGATTATCCTAATCAAGTTCTTATTTGTTGACTCTGCTAAACCATTGCCCTAAGGGTAATAATTTGAAATTGTATTCAAACAAATGCCATTCTTGATTTCCCATTCTGAGACTTTGAGGCCTGTGAATGCCAATGCATTATCTGATATTATGGAGTCCGGAGTGCTGAATCTATGGATTATATCATCATAAAAACTCAATACAACACTCTCATTTGATTCTTTTAAGGAAACTGCCTCTGTCCATCTAGTGAAATAGTCTGTTGTAGTAATTATCCACTTGTGTCCTGCACTAGATGGAGGATTGATCATACCAATAAAGTCTATACCCCATTTCATGAAAGGTTGCTCTATTCTGACCAGATGAAGGGGTAGGGCTGCAAGCCTTTCCTTTCCTACAAACATGGCACATTTGATGCATCTTATCACATACTCATGACTATCCTTAAAGATAGATGGCCAATAGTATCCAACCCTCATGATTTTAAAAGCAGTAGTCCTAGGAGAAAAGTGACCTCTAGAAGGTCCATCATGAAATTCAAATAGGACATCAGCTATCTTTTCTGAATCAATGCATCTTAAAAGGACACCATTGTGATCCTTTCTAAAAATAACTTCATCTATCAGCACAAAAGGAACAGATTGTAATCTATAGTATCTTCTTTTTGCTGAATCCAAACCTGCAAGACATTGTCCTGTCTTCAAGTAATGAATCATGTTAGGCAACCAACTTGATGCTTGGGCATGTTCTTCTATAGAATGCACAACCAAAGATGCATCCATTTGTTTTGATTTATTTGAAATTTCACCCCCTACCAAATGCTCACAAAGACCTCTTCCTCTAACTAGCTTGGTGGTTTGGATATCAATGTCATATTCCATCACCTTGGTGATCCAACCAGCTCTTTTCTCATTTAGGTCCTTGGAAAGAAAAAATTCTTTGACACTTGGATGAGTAACTTTCAAGTGTACCTTGCTATGGGTCAACAAATATCTAAACTTTTTAAGGCTCTTCACCACAGCAAGTGCATGTTTTTCTACAAAAGAGTATCTCTGTTCATACTCTTCTAAACCTTTGCTAAAGAAAGCAATAGGCTTCTCCAATCCATCTGAATTTTCTTGAGTCAACATTGTAGATATAGTATCATGTCCTCCATAAGCATAAAGGATAAAATCCTTACTGAAATTTGGGTTGAGGAGAGCAAGAGCTTCTGTGAAGGCCTCTTTGATAGCCTGGAAATTGGATTTTCCTTCTTTAGTCCAACTGAAAGTTGAACTCTTCTTTAACATGGATGTCAAAGGATTCAATAAATCTACAATATTAGGAAAGAAACACCTAACAAAATTAATCTTTCCTATGAAATATTGGAGACCCTTCTTATGGTGTGGCAATGGTAGCTCTAGGATGGCTGCAATTCTCTCAGGATCTACTGTAATTCTTTCTTTGGATACTACATATCCCAACAATTTTCCTTCATGAACTGCAAACACACATTTCTTGGGATTAAGAGATATCCCAAATTCTCTACACCTTTCAAAAATCTTCTTCAAATTTATGATGTGATATGCTACATGTTCAGAATAGATAGTTCTGTCATCTAAGTAGACTAGTACAAACTTGTACATGAGGCTTTTAAAGGCCCTATCCACTTCCTTTTGAAATGTAGCACCTACATTTGACAAACCAAAGGGCATCTTTTGATAAGCCATGGTTCCCCACTTGGTTGTAAATGCAGTATTATATTGATCCTCTTCATTAACCAGAATCTGATTGTATCTTGAATAACCATCCAATAATGAAAATCTCTCAGATCCAGAGACACATTGTAAGATTTTTTCCATAGAGGGTAATGGATGGCGTTCTTTTAAGGATGCCCTGTTAAGATCCCTGAAGTCAACACATAATCTCAACTCCCCATTCTTCTTCCTGATAGGAATAAGGTTGGAAACCCAACTAGTATGCTTAATAGGGTAGATGATACCACTTTCTATCAATTTGAGCACCTCTTTATGCATACGTGGCTCAAGCTTGGGATTAACAGGCCTTTCCTTCTACCTCACTGGTTTGGCATTAGGCTCTAATTCAATAGTGTGTTGAGTAAGGGTTGGATCAAAACCTTTAAGGTCTTCATATTGCCATGCAAATACATCACTGAATTCCTTGAATAATGGAGTGTAAGCTTACTTTTCCAATTCAGTGTTTATCTTTCCAAATTGTAAGCTCTTATCTGGCTCCAACTCTAATTCAACACAATGTTCTTGTTGAACTACCAGGCTAGCTTTGTTTTTCTTAACTTCATCATCCTTGTTGAAGACAGTCTCTAAGGTGACAAGACCTCTAGGCATCTTATTGGACTTAAGTTGTATCACTTGATCACCATAGTTATGTGATAACCTCTCTTGATTATGTCTTGAAAAGACATCCTCTTCAAACAAGAACTACAAAATTTGTTCATCATTGTCAAACACTTGCCAATTGACATTATTATCAGGAATAGAGGGTCTGACAATCACTTTGATATGTTGTTGGGTCTCCTCCTTTGAAATACTATTTGGAATATCATACCGAGATCCAACAACAACTAATCTATCTGCATTTTGATTTAGCTTCCTAGGGATAGCAACAATATTGAAAGCACAAAAATCTTCAATTGTATCCCAAACTCTATGTTTGTATGCTTTCAAGGTGTCATTTTTAGTTGCACTTTTCCCTCTCACTTGGCTAACTACTAACTCACTGTCACCTTAAACCTTTAGGGCCTTAAGCCCCCTTTTTCTAGCCCACTCCAGTCCATTCACAAGACTTTCATACTCTGCAGTGTTGCTAGTGCAGGAGAAACTAAATTTGAAAGCTGTATAGTACCTTTCTCCTTTTGGGGACACTAGCATAGAACCACCACCAGAACCATGTATACTTCTAGCTCCATCAAAAAATAGTTCCCAAACCTGATTATTCTGATCCTTTGAATCAGTGTCTTCTTTGAGGAGGCTTGGCTCTATGGATCCACTTTCTTGTATCAAATAACTTCCCAAACCAAAATCCCAAACAAGATTTTCTTGGGCCTTTGAAGCTCTTTCATCTAGTAAAATATCAGGGATACTTTCTATCTTAGTGTCTACTTCTCCAATGGTTTGGAAGTCATTGTCATCAAATATGGGGCAATTTAAATTGATGGTATTGGACACATATGGCTCTATATGGTGTGCTGCCAATGGTTCTGACTTAATGGTGACCTTGGTCCCATACCTTGTGTGAAATAACATGTCAGACCAATGAGAAGATAGGTAGCCTCCTATCTTGGCTGTGAACTCCCTTGACAAACATATGGCAAACAATGCAGGGAGATCTATGATATATATATCAAGGAGGATGGAAAAATTAGGACTAGCATGCAGGATTAGACTGGTATCCTTGGCCACACCTATAGTATTGACTGAGGATCCATCAAGTTGTGTGACCTTCATTTGGAAGGGTTCATATTTTAGTCCTAATTGGTTAGCCACCTTTTTGGGCATTACAGTGCTAGTAGCTCCACTATCTACCATACAATTATGCACTAAATATTTTCCAATGATTACAGATACATAAAATGGAGGTGGCTTTGAGTTCCTACCTTGAATGGCATTGGCTTTGGAGTTGCAACTTGGAACCTCCTTTTCTTGATCAGTGTTAACCAACACTGGCTTTGCAGCTTCTTTTGTAGGCTGAGGAGTTGTTATTTTAGTCATGGCTTTTTTCAAAATCTTAGGTTGCCCTGGAATAGCCAAAGAGTCCCACATAGACATAGTAATGTTCACCTTCTTCATGTTGTCCACAATGTTGAAAGGTGTTATAGTGTGTACTCTTTGTTGTGCTTTTACAATGATGGGTTCTACTTCTTTGAGATTTTGCCCCTCTTTGCTTGTAATGGTAGGAGCCTTCTTGAATGTGATAGGAGTGGCTTGCTGTATTGGGTCTGTAGATGTAGTAGCTTTAGTACCAGAGTCTACTCACTCCATGTCTTGAGCTCTCCTCTTTGCTCTTGTATTAGCATAAACAACAAATTCATCATTGACTCCATTGAAGTCTGGCTGCTCCCAATTGAAAAGAGCAGTCTCATTCTCTTGTGATTCTTGTTGAGGAACTGATCCACTGGATGAAGCCTCTAATTGAGCTTGTGAGGCATTTTGAACCATTAGAGCTTGGTTCATCCATCCATTTGAACATGTAGCCTGATTATGAGGCTGATTACAAGGAAAACACCATTCATTATCCATAGCCATATTATTTTGACTAGGAACCATATCCCTAACCAGATTTGCAGAATTGATGGGTGCAGGGTTATATGGTTGGAATGGTCTCTGATTAAAATTTTTCCTTTGTCCTTGATACCCTCCTTGGAATGGTGGCCTATTTTGTTGATAAGACTATCCTTGATTCTGATATTGTTGATTAGGACTTTGGCCTTGTGACTGAAAGGGTGGTCTGATTCCTTGCCCTTGCCTCTTTAGGTTTGTGACCTCTTTAGTCAAAGTTTGCAGCAAATTTGCCATTTCTTGCTGACTAGTTTGTTGACTATTTTTTTATCTCTTGCAGCTCTTGAGAGAAACTCGCCTTTAACTCTTGACCGCTAGTACTGGCTTGAGGTGCCAATATGGTGGGAATAGGAGTAAATGGGGGTACTTTTGGAGGTGCAATGGGATGAAGGTTAGGAAAGATAGGCATGGGTGGCCTTCTAGCTATCATACCTGCCTGAATTAAACAATTTTCAGCCTTGACAACTATGTCAAAAGCTTGGGATAAAGAAGTACCACCCATAGATTGGATCATGATAGAAATTTGACCATTCAAGCTTTGTAAGAAATATAGGAAAGCATGGTCAGCTGATGGCCTCACTGAGACTGGAATTCTATTCTATGTTTTAAGGAATCTACTATTATAATTTGTCATTTTCTCTTGAGGGTCTCTTTTAATGGTTGTCAACTGCTCAACCAAAGACAGGTTGTTTGATTTATCCTTAAAATGCTTACTCAATGCATCTCCTAACTCATCCCATGAAGTAATAGAGCCAACAGTTAAAGTTCTAAACCATTCAAGAGCCTTACCTTTGAGAGAGGCTGCTAGTAGTTTGGTGGCCACATCTTCTTGAGTTATATTGTGTATACTGCAAATGGTAGTCACATCTCTTATGTGCTCAAAAGTAGTTGTTTTCCCTTCACCTGTGAAATTAGGTAAACTCTTTAGTGCCACCAAGGGCACATCATGATGTTGAGCAAAGGCTAATGGACTCCCTTGGTTGAAAGGTGCAAAGGCAAACTGCCTAGCCATTGTAGGAGCTATGATTTGAAGATTAACAACTATGTGAGTTGTATTTGATGCTAGATTTGAATCTTCTTCTAGATCTCTAGTTAGAGATCTACCTCTTCTTTTGAGATGAAAGGGTAAAGGTGTTCTTTCTAAGGTATCAAGAGGTGTATACTGTACTCTCCTTGCAAGAGATGTTCTTTGAGTTGTTCTACCCTTATAGCTCCTTTTTAAGGGTAACTCTGCAAATTTAGTGGGCTTTGAGCTTCTAATCTCAATATTTCTCATAAACTTTGAACAAGGTAGCCTGGATCTGTGAAATCAGTGGAGTCGCCAAATATACTTGATAAAACAACTTCTAAAAGTTTATATTATGCAATCTGTATATCAGAGATAGCATAACTTTCAACATGAATCTGATCTTTGGTCCCACTGGGTGTGCCAGAATTGTTATACACTAATTTTTCACCCTTGTTTCAAGCTCTCGTAGTCTTGATAACCTAGTATAACATGGGAATCATCTCCAGGTTGTGGGACCTATGCTAACTAAGATGAGACCTCCAGGTTCTAGGCTGGTTCCTCTTGGATAATCACCTTAATTTGTTTCTTGACAGGAAAGTAAAACTCTTGAGGGAAAAGGGATAGAAGGAATACTTGAAAGGGAAATGACTTGAAAGAAAACTACCTACTAGGTGATGCACTGAAATGAAGGTATGAATTGTAGCATAAAAAATGGATTCAATGAATAAACTTAGGTCTAGGAGATCACAAATCACTGAATAGGCTTGCATAAGTATTTCATAGAAGGGTCTAAAAATAAAAGAGGGTATTCAAGGAAAGGGAGAGATTCTTTCACAAATAATAACACTCTTAAGATTAGACAACAATCTATGACCTGCAAACAAACATTCACCTTTGCAACTAGGTATAGGAATGAGACAAGATTGTTAAGGGGTTGTAGTATACCCACAAAAGCATTCACATCAAATCACCCACAATAATACACATGAATTGCAGAAAGAAAGAAGGATCAAGAACCCTAATTTATCACTGAAAAACATATAATACTGAATTCATTAAGAGATAACTCAGACAAGAAGCATAGGGACATAAAGAATGTCACAAAAATACCTTACAATATCTGAATAATCAATAGGAATTTACAACTATAGAAGCCAGAGGGTAGAAAGAATACCACAGATGACTCTTAAGAAAGGTAAAATTCTTTTAGAATTGTCCAACTCTCTTCTCTAAAAGCTCCAAAAAATATTATATACATCTCCTTTTGTGCACGCAGGCAGGATTCAAAACCTAACTAGGGTTACAAAGATTTTCAATAGAATAATAACTAACCCTAACTCAATCAAGTATAATCATAAATGTATCTTTGCAACATCATGGCCCATCAGATATTTGTTTACATGCCCATCCCTGTACTAAGTCCACTTATAGACATAGCCGCCCTGATCCATCTACCCTCCTATAACTTAGCCTTGCCATGAATATTTGCAATTTGAAGTACAAAAGGCCAAAGGTGGCACCAACCTCTTAATTATTCTTCAGTGTGAGAATACCAACATGGTACCCTAAGAAATCCCAGGAGACGGCCATCAGATCTTCTAATCAACCTCCCGACTACAATTGTCCTAAAGAATTCAATTTGAGCTACCCACTTTGTCGCAATCGATCGCTGGATCAAAACCTTAGCAAAAAACCCTATAGAGATATATTTGAATTTAAATAAGCAATGGCTAGCCGGTCATATTAAAATGTGACCATCAATGTCTATTTTTCCCGGTAGATGAATGGATTAGATTGACCTTGAAATAGTTGGGAGACCGCTTGAAAATTCAAGCGCCAACTCATCGGTCAGGAGCCAATAAAAAATGAACACCTTAGCAAGACTGACAGCACAGAAGGCAAGAGAATCCTCACTTTGCATTGGACAGTTATCACATGATCTAATGGGCTCAAAAGATTCCATGAGATCATGCGATGATCATAGATATTCATCAACTTGGCAAACCCTCTGACAACCGAACCAGTGGACAGGTGCAAAATGTTCACCCGATAACCAATGAGAAACAAGCGTGTTAGTGCAAGGTAGCACATTGGACCCATGACATCTTAATCCCTCATCAGACGGTCGTCATTATACTGCAGCCTTAAACAACCTCCATCTTCACCCAATGGTATAATGATGATCGTAGATCCTGATCAAACTTTAACCTACCACCGGAGCCAAAGACCATGGGCTCACTGACAAATCTCCACATCATAACCTAGGTGGCCAATAAAATGCGAGCACATCAGAAAGAAAGGACCCACCTGACAAAGCCTCTACAATAAAGCAAGATTGACGGTCGGTGCATAATCTCATGTGTCAGAAAAACACCTTGAGAAGATGCGCTAGCCATTGATTAAAGTTATACAGCTCACCGGGCCCGCTCTAAAAAACTTTACAAATCACCACCCTCGACCAATAAGAAACGTACAACTTAGACGATGTGGCAGTGGACCCACTGACAACCTGCAACGCTATATGAAAGGAAGATCAACAGTCGCCGCTGCATCGTGGTGTTAACTTTCGAGCACATCTCCACAATGGTATAGCGACGATCGTAGATCTTATCTGAGATTTAATCTTGTAGGAAACCGAGACCACCAAACAAACTGTAACAGCTTCACCAGGTCGCTAAGTGTTAAGGGGTTAACCGCTAGGAATAAGAGACTTGGTGACTGAAGGATTTAAATGTGCACATGGAAAATGTAAACCTTTAGTGGCCAAAAAAGGTAATGAAGAATTATAATGGGCCAAAGGGTTTTTTAGGGCTTTTGGGCTACAACGGCTATATTTATGAATTTTTACCTAGGTTATCGATGCCAGAGATAGAACAAACGCTGTAGAGACCAGGGGAAAGTTGCTAAACGCATGAAATTTTTTGGGGTTGTTCAACAGGGCTTAAAGCATGAGGATCTTGGATTAAAAATAGCCTATGACCAAAATGAATGGATATGAAATTTTGGGCAACATTATGTTCTAGAAGTATGGTCATGTTCTTTAGCATACCTTGGACAGAAGATGGTGTGTATCTTCTACTCCCTCCTTGTGGCCAGTGTTAGTCACTATGTAAATATGATTTGGTTTTCAATTGAGGTTTTATTTTGAATTTTGATGAAATTTAAAAGTGGTGAAGGACTAGCTTGAAATTTTAAGTTCTCCTATGACCATCTAGCCACCAATTTTGAGTTTTTCAATTAATTGAGGATTTTTTTTTTGTTCTCACTTCTTTTGATTTTTCTTATGACCTTTGAGGTTTTGAATTGAAATTTGTGAACTTTGAATATTGTGATTTATTATGATCTTGTGGTGTCTAGAATATGTGTTTTATGTTGCAAGTCCCATGATGTGAAGTGATGTCATTTGTCATGTTCTGTGTGCAACATTGATAGATTGTAAAAGGGAGTAGAATGCAAAGAACATACCATTCCTAATCTTTCATTCATATGTTACTTGAAATATATTTCAACTATTATAAAATTATTAAACTGAATTGACATGCAAATGGTTGTGTATATTAGAAATACATTGTATGAAATAATTAACATTGATTGATATTCTTTGATGTCAGTTTTGATGTTATGAGGAGCATTGTATGGATATTCATGGAATGACGGAATCCATGGAAAATACATTTTTTTTGAAACTAGTAAGATACTACTACCATATGGGTGTTTATATTTGAGACCTTGCATGAAATTATTATGAGGTGATTGAAATAGATGTATTAGTTGATGCATTTGATGATCGACGAGTAGGTAACTATCTTTTGATGGAAATGGAATAGATTTATTTGGTTATGAAACACTATTGGTGTTTTGATAGAATGGTCAACACTTTCTTCTTAATAATTGTTTATGATGTATTATGATTTCTCATGATGAGAGACATAATTCATTAGACTAGTTGATTTGTTGTGTGACTTTTATACTTTTGTTAATGCAATGATAAATGGAAAGAAATAAATGTTATAGTTGTGTTTGTATCATTTCTATACTATGTATGTGTATTGGAAAGCTTACCTTCCAGTGATGGTGCTTATGCGGAAGAAGTAAATAGGGAAGGGTAGAAAGGGATGTTTCTCTACCTGCTAGTTTTCGTTTCCAGTGATAAAATGATGCTTTGGCCAAAGCTTGTTCGCATATGTTTTCATAAATATGTTTCCCATGTTCCATCTCCCTACCACATCCATGAACAATAGAAATTTTCATGGCCGCATAAGAAACCCCATGCCTTTTATTTGTTTGGCATTGTAGGGTTGGGAATTGTGCGAGTAGGTAGAATCCCAAGGAAGTGAAAAGCTGTGGATAGAACAGACAAGAGTTCGAGCCACACTCCTATCTCAAGATGGCCTTGTGCTAGGAGACATGAACTTATAGAAGGACACATGTCCTATTGCAATTAAATATCTTGTTTCATGATCAAAATTTATGGTTATGTTTTGGATACATTATTATAGATGTATAACATACATGATGTATTAATTTTGTATGGTGATGAATTATCATGATGTATTAGGATGCTTATGCTTAGAATAAGCACACTTGCATTACATTCATGAAAATGTGAATGCTTATTCATATTAAGATGTAAGACTTGTATGAATTATATGGTTTTAGAGATGAAATATATTTGATCTGATGAAATGAGTTAAAATATTTTTTTTAAATGTTATTGTGGTAAGATGGGTATGAGAGCCTAGGTCACATAAGTGGAAAAATGGATCCAATAACCTTTACAGGTGATTTGTGAGGATGCATGAATGATTTTATCACTCAGGGAGTACCACACGTTAGATGGTATGTATGAATGATTTAGTTACTTATGATCAAGTTGCATGATCTAAAGCTAAGTTGAGTTAAGAAATTATAATCTTTACATGATTATGTGTCTCTTAATTTTGGAATTTGAAACATATTATCCTTGAGGTATTGATATGATGTTTGAACTAAATATAATATGAGAATACATATATGAGTATGCCAGAATTATCAATGTGGAACACCCAATATGTTTCTCAATTCATTGCAATGCTTGTTAATGTTTGTAGCTTCAGTCGTATGATCATTTAGAATACATATAAAGTATGTTAATTAATAATAATATATTATATATGTTATATTATTATATTATTATTAATCATATAAAATTTAAATATTAATCTAGTATATTATTCTAAATTAATAATTGATTGATGAAATATTATAAGATTGATTAAATTATAATTAATGGGAAGAGGCATGTCCTTTCAAGGACATGCCTCTCAAAAGGCATATATATAACATAATGTTATTCAATTTGAGAACACATAGAATTCCAATAATGCAAGTATTAGATTGAATTAGACTTGATCATATATATTAAAATATAAAACAATACCCTAAACCTGCAAAACAACAACATGGTATCAGAGCAGGTTCCCTACCAGCCTGTGAATTTTAATTAAAATTGAACGAGTACATGTATTTGTAGAACATGGTTGATGTTGTACCAGATCGTGTGATTATCATTGTATATCAAATGATTTATCTACCATCTTGGAAGGTTGAGAGCCAGGATATCATCATAGGCAGTTTGTCTGTTCTGCCATGACATTCAGAATAAACAAACAACATTTGGAGACCTAGAAGGGAAACAGGAGAATACAGGGTATCAAGTATACATATCGCAAACCATGGAGGCTAATGTTAAAAACATAATGTTGACAGATTATATCAACTTTAGCAGAAGTATAATGGCTTGAATTCATGGAATCTGCCAATATATCTGTGAATAAAAACTTTTCACGATGTCTATAAAGATGTATATATTTGTCTCTGTATAAAGGAGATGAAGGTCCACTGGTTTCTTTTGTTTGCCACCACTTGTCATACCGTTGGATTGGATAAGGAATCGGGAGACAGTTGCCACTAAATTTGGTTGAACATTTTCACACAACTTGTATATAGAAGAGAAGCATGGTTAGATGCTTCAATTTGCACAAGTCAAGATCATTAGGAATGGATTCATTAACTCTGGCATTTGAGACCGACTTTCTATAATTTGATTATGATAATCACACCATCACAGTCAATATTATATGGGCGTGCTTCCCCAAGTGAGCTCTTGGAGTTTTGAGCAAAGTCATTATTCTTGAAATATCTTGTTTTGATCATTGTTAGATATTGATACCCGACATTGAAGAAATGGACCTGCGAAGGGTGTGGAGACTTTTGAGAGTTCTTACTTAATCAACCATATATGATGCATGCCACTTCTACAAGAAACTGGTCCCATATTCATAATATGTTTTAGATATCATTACTTGAGATCCCTTCATACGAAAAATTGAGATCTATAACGACAATCATATATTGAACTGTTGTACGATCATTTGGGTGTGAGTATTGGGTGATGGTCTAAGTTTTACATTTTGGCTATACTTGAGGAAAGTATTGAACATTGTCAAGCAAGCTTTGTCAGGTTGATTTGAATTACACTGCATTTCATCTTTGCCAAATACGGAATGAGGAATTCAATAAGAAAATTATATTATCGTGAAAGGAAAGAATGACTTTGTCATTCTAAGATGAAGGTCTATGTTGAGATACTAAGGGGAATGTATATCCCTTTGAATGAGGCGCAAAAATTCATCTTGAATACAATGGAGAATGATGATTGGTTCTTCAACAGGCATCAGGCATATTATGGCAACGAGACAATGGTGCTATGCGGGTACATTTGAACATTTGGTTGTGTACAGATTACATGGCACATATTTCTGACATTGCAGACAGTTCAACGTTCTCGTGGAAGAACATGACATTGAAGATATCATTGAATGAAGTATTTTTGTTTCAGTTTTTTTAGTGATATGTTGGGCCATGTTAAGGGATGATTCTCTTTAATATTATTTTACTGTGACATGAAAACTTGGTGGGGTCAATTAGCAGATTGAAGTAGTACCATGATCAATATCAGATGGATCAATTGCTAAGATTTCATATTGAGAGAGCTAATGTTTGGAGGAGTACGTGGAAACTTGAAGAGACAAATGTATCAATAGTGTTGTGAGAATTTCATCCTTAAGATTATGTGAATAAAGGTCCATTACCAACACAGTGGATTTGGCTTCTTCAGTCCATTAATTTTCGTGATTGGAAAGAATCTCTTGGCCACCAAAGACTATATATTATATGGTTCCAAGCTTTGGTTAATATGAAGCATTTTGTATAGTCATTTTGTAGAAACAAAGCATATGGGAATCAAGTTGTAACAAGGGCATTAAATGATGCGGTGCATCCAACAAGGTGTTGTGAGTTTGTTGTGAATTCCCCAGGAGTATCATACGTATATAGAGATAAGTACTTCATATCCTTGAATAATGTTCATGAATTTTTGAGTCATTCATTCATGCTATAACATTGAGATAGTAAATCTTGTATGCTTCTATGTATTTCCCTTTGGGATTGTGTAGTTTTATGAACTATTTTCAAGACAAATCTAGAAGCATACGAGATTGCATTCAAGGGAGAAAGAAGTTAATGACTGCAGTTATGGAGGTAAGTTAAGAGTTGATATCAGAATCAGAGGGAGTCTGACAATCCATCATAGACAACCACCAAAGGTTGGAGCAGAACATGAGCAACATGAGGAGGCTAAACTAATATTAAGAGGCTCAACATCATCGTGAGAGGGAGTCTAACATCTTTAGAAAGGTCTAGAAGTTGGCAAAATTCAGCTTCTTGGACAAACTCGATCATATTGATTGAGAGGGAGTTCACTATTAAAGATAAAACAATTTTGAGATTATAGTAGTGGGAACTCGTGAATAGAATCGATGATGAGATGCATGGGGATAGAATCCTTGATTAAGGCATTCCTTACATCATAAGACTACATCTCATTGAGATAAAACATCATACTAGAGGTCTTTATTATCTTCCCTCAAGTCCAAGAGGGAGTGTTAATGTGTGGCCTTGGAAAAGATCAAAATGCATCTTATGCTAGCTGATGTAACCTTATGACTATTCAGATTATTCGTATTGATTCTCTTAGGAAGGAAGGTATGAAGTGACATCTTGCAATAACATTGAGTTGAGTATATAAATAGGGTATAAATAGGGCATGCCTTCATGACAGAGGGATAAGTTAAAAGATCTACACTAGTAGACATTCGAGGATCTTGATTCAGAGGGAGTGTACCATGTCAAGATGGTGTATACTTTGTAAGCTCAGACTATGAGGCAGTACAAACAAATACAATTCAGTGGAGAACAAACAGATGATATTCTCACCACACTCCTTGCTAGAAAGGAGATTGTGTACTTTCAGATAACCTTGGTATGTTGAGGAGTAAAACCTTAGCTGAAAAGAAGGTTTCAGCTTCTGTGACAAGTCTAAGGTGGAAGTCTTGGTTTCCACTCTCTAGGATGAGCCATGGTTGATCCATCCTCTGAGAAGAGTCAAGGTGGATGTCATATGTGTAACTTTATGGACCCATTCTTTTTGTGTTTATGCTTCTATGGTTGTTTAGTTGCATCAGATATGTAATGAAAGGTGACAATATTTCATGGACATATATATTCAGAAGGTAATCTTTGTAAGGTGATGATCTTGCAAATGTAGGCCTATTATTATGACAGTTTTGTTCCGGATACACCGGAAGTCATTGATAACGAATGCATTATGATTACTCTAGATAATGTTTTGGACAATTAGAGATCATAATATATGTTATGATAGTGTTCATAACATGGTGATTGTAGTTATTTGACAAGTCACTATTTCTGAGTGTTAAAGTCAAATAATGTGTTGTGTGTAAATATCCTTAATACTGATATCTCATAAAACTTTGTCACTTCTCCCTTGCTAAGAGGGAGTGTTGATGTTTTGTGTAGCTATGGTGAGGGTCATAAGTGTTGACATGGGAGACCACTACACATTCTGTCTGATCATCCTCCCTAGCTAAGAGGGAGTGTTAATGTTTGTAGCTTCAGTCGTATGATCATTTAGAATACATATAAAGTATGTTGATTAATAATAATATATTATATATGTTATATTATTATATTATTATTAATCATATAAAATTTAAATATTAATCTAGTATATTATTCTAAATTAACAATTGCTTGATGAAATATTATAAGATTGATTAAATTATAATTAATGGGAAGAGGCATGTCCTTTCAAGGACATGCCTCTCCAAAGGCATATATATAACTTAATGTTATTCAATCTGAGAACAGATAGAATTCCAATAATGCAAGTATTAGATTGAATCATTCTTGATCATATATATTAAAATATAAAACAATACCCTAAACCTACAAAACAACAACAATGCTAAGGTATGGTAAAATACACATAGGTATGTGTATACTTTATTGCTACTTTTAGGTATGATGAAGATTTATTTCTACTTGTTAAAAGGCATAAAAATAAGGGAATATTTGATTTGATTTGATTTATGATATAACATGCACTAATGTTGTTGTGTTGTTCCTATAAATATAACAGATAGAATGACATGTCATAAGAAAGGGAGAATAATGTCGGAGAGAGGTAGTCTAACTTGTAAAACTGTAGCGTGGTAATGGAACTCACACACTCGCATAGAAAAGTTTCTTGAAATGATTACGTTACATTTTTTTTCATCTTCCTTTTTAATATGCTTTCTTTAAATGAGTGTTGACACTGTCTTCAAAAAAGTTTGTTTCTATAAGAGCGCATGTTGATTTTTACTAGAATGCATTTCTAATGAAAATTTGAATTCATGTAAGCAAAGGAAATGAAATTTTTCTTGTTTTATGCAAGATCTAAAAATGGATACATGCATTATCTTGAACATTTCCATAATAGAAGTTAAATCATAAATCAGGTTAAGTATGACTTTCTTCATTTTTGTTTGAATATAATTTCCAAGTTTGATTGATGCATTGAGACGAAGTATTGTTTAAGGGGGAAGGATGTCACAACCCATTTTTTTCTTACCAAAATTTTAGTTGAAACTTTAATTATGAACCTAAGAGAGTGGCCAGTAATTAATCCCAGGACGACTAGGAGTTCAGTTGGGGGAGATCCTATTTTAAGGGGAAGTTTCACCTTGTATGCTCACACATGGAGTGGTAATCGTGCTTGTCAGATAAAACTGATCAATCATTATTATTAATATTTGGTTCTTGTTGTTACCCTCAGAATAATTCATTCCTAATTTTATTTTTTTCATTTTATTGGGGAATTTCCTGATTATTGCCTTCTGGAGACACCTTAACAACAGTCTTTCTTCCATGAAATGTTTCTCAGTTTCAAACCATGATGATTTTGAGCTTCTTTTAATTCTCTTTAGCTAACATTTCATTCACTGCACGTCCAGCTTTGAGCTCCAATAGTTGCATCCACTGTTCTAAACTGGCCTATGATCAGAGCGAAAAGACCATTAAAGCTGGTGCATGTGGCTACAGTTTTTTTTCTGCGAGACTCAATGGCCAAAATTTGGAAGCTTAGACCTCCAAATTATATAGAAATGGTGTTGGATGTAGCGCTTGCTATCATAAAAGGTATTTGGATTCCACTATGTGTAGCAAAACATGGAAAAAGATAGCGGTCACAGACATCACAATAAATAATGAAACAAATTTTGTGGTTTCAATGAAAACCTTTGTAGCCTTGGAACTTCCACACAAGGGCGTCAAACTTCAAAGAAAAGGGATCACTGGCATCGAAATATGAAGGAATATTCTACGAATATAAAGGAAATAATTTATCTATTTTGGTGGACGAAAGTAGTCATTATCCAAATTATCTGGTTGTGGAATTTCTTTATCAAGGAGGGCAGACAGATATTGCTAATGTGGATTTTGCACAGGAGGATATGTGACCGACATTCACATACAAAGGGTACTGGATTTCAACTGGAACGAACTAGGAGGTCCACTAGAATCTGATTTGACTTGAAAGAAATTTCTTCTTTGAGCTATGAGGGGTATACTCTTTTTTTAAAAATTAGTTTGCCTAGGTCTTTAAGAACCAATAAATAGTACAACCAAAACTATGTTAGTTTTTTCAAATATAAAAAATGATGAATCATTTCAGACAAGCGAGAATGCTTGACTTCTTGACGAATTGTATTAGAATATTGTGGTGTCCTCCTTATTTTAGTTATTGCTATCATGTTTTCTATATGATGATAATCAAGTTAAATTCTACTGAGGTATGTCCTTGGAAAGTGTACAATAATATTAAATTAAAAAATGAATGCGTGTATTTGTGTGCTTGGGTTGAGTATATGCGTACATATCACATGAGGACAATGTATAGCTGATTATAATTTTGTATGTTTATTGTAAAATTTGGGCTAACTTATAGACCGTAGATATGTCTTATATTATAAGAGTTTGATTAATGTTTTCCATACATTTTGTAAGGATGAATTTTTTTTGATTTAAAAGCATGGATGATGATGATGTATATGATGAGGTATTGATGTACTAAAAGCTAAAGATTACATTAAGAAAAAGTATGAATGCATTGTGGTGACCTCTTGAGCATTATTACTAGTATGTTTTTCCATGTGTGCGATGGATTTTACAATTCCTTGAAATGATAAATTAAGCAAAGAAAAAATTGTTTCTTCTTTGGCATGATTATATCTTGTGTTTTTGTGTGACCATGATTTGTTGTATTGGTTTATGGACTTACCATTGCACGAATTTCATTACTTCAGTAAGTTTTACTTTGTTAGACTACCTCTAGCTGGGTTGGGTATCTTTCATGTCAGGAAATATTCTTGAGGTATTGGCAATTTTGTTTTGTTTACATTGTCATTATATGGAAGTTCATATTTAATCTAATCTTTATCTTATATTATTTCTATTCGACAGTTGGTGATATCTCTTGGAGTTGTTATTTAGATAAGTTGGTTGAAATCTTTATATTGAGTCGATGTAACATCTATTATTGTGATTATGTTAGTACATTCAACATTATTTTTTGGACAATTTTAATGGTAATTTACTTCTTTTATTCTTATATTAAAGGGAATCTAATTATTTCATATAGAGTTGTGCATTTGACCTTTGACTTATTGACCGACTTCTTAAATTTTTCTTTGTACTGATGTAGCATTTTTGATGGAAAGATTTGACTTTACAAGCAACTTCTTCTATGTGAGACCAAAAGAAAGAGTCCTCAGTTAAGGATGCAAAGTTTGTTCGAGACTTCTTATCTCCACCTGTGCGAGTATGGTTTTTATCATCCAGCCATTTTTTCAGAACCACATGACAGACCTGCCTGTTCTGAACTGAGAGATAGATTCCATTGTTTCTCTGCCGTCGGCAGAAGTCTGCAATATCCAGAGGCTCTACAACTCTTCTGTATGCAGTGCCAGCATTGATCCATTTGTTTAGAAATTGAAAGTTACTGGGCAATTCATGTTTTTTCGCTTTCTCAACAATGTTATCCTAGAAATTTTTCAGAGACATCCTATTATTATTGACAGGGAAACCTCTCATTTTATTTAGTTCTTTAAGAACATCATAGGAGCTTCAGCTGTTGCCATCACACACTTTTTTAATGTAAAATTCCAACTCTACCATCTGACTTTGGCTTTTTCTCAACTCTTTATTTAGGTTCTCATTGTCCATCTCATGCTGCATTTTCAAATCTTCAGTTTCTTTCAAGGCTTCGAATGTAACTTGATTGCGTTTAACAATAACTCGTTAGCCTCGATTTCTAAATACAGTAAACGACGTTGAGTTAAATTTATTAGTGTAAACGGAACATTCTAAGAAGCTATCGCAACTATGGAAATGAATGGCATCTAAAGAAATAAAATCAGTTTCCTGTTCTTCCGGAGGTTGGCTCCCATCCTATCCCCTTCTTCCTTGGCCTAATAAGGTTCGAATGTATTATTTAGCGAAAGTTCTCAGAATATTTTAGTTAATTGTATTTTAAAACTTAAATAATAGTGTTAAGTTTTGGTTTAGGTGGCTTATTAGTATTGGGGATAGGCTAGGCAAGTACTATTGCATTCCTTTTGGATTAAAAAATCACATTTCTACTAATTAAAATTATTATTTTTATCAAATTTGTTACAAAATTAATAATTTGTATAGTATATATGCACATTTTTTATGTTTATAATTCAACAAAATTAATTTAGAGCTTTTCTGTTGGCTTAAAAATTTAGCCTCGGGCAAATACTTTACCATGTCTTAAAATAATTCATATTTATTTTTAAAAATATGTTATAATATAAATGCACGGTTTTGGATATAGATTATTTATTAACTAATGTATATTAAATTGAATAATTAATTTTTTTATATGTATTATAATTAGATGTTATATATTTAGATTATATAACATAAATTATAATTATAATCTAAATATTAATAAACTTAACTTTTTCATTATATATTTTATATTAATTAACTTATGAATTAGTGATAATAATATCTATTATTTATAATAAGTAATTATAAGTTATATTTTAAAATACTAAATAATATGATATGACATAAGTTATATGAACTATATAAAATATTATTAAATTGTTCCTTATTAATTAAATGATGTAATTTATTTGGATTTTAACAATTATTTTTTAAAAATAGGAAATTATATTATATTAGATTAATAATTTATGTGAAGTATTTAAATTTTGATTTATAGTTATATTTTTAAAATATCTTACAATATATTATATTAATTATTTATGTATAAATTATTTTATTTCAAAAACTGATAATTATATTTAAAAATAATAATTTTATTGCTATTTTTAATTATATATTTTTAAAATATTGATAATATATAAAATTTTAAAATTAAAAAATAATATAAAAGATATTACTTGAAATTTTTTAAAAATTAAAGATAATTTATGTACTTCATTAACACAGATATATTACATTTATAAGGATTAATTTCTTTTGTTTTTATTAATTTGATTTAAACTATGATAATTAAATATCTTAAAATTGTAAAACAAAAGAGTGAAATATTTATAATTATTATATATTTATAATTCTAAATTAATCAAATAACTATAATATTAATTACATTGTGGTTAATACCAATTATACTTGTACTACTTAGTAACTACAACAATATATATTTGTTTTATCTTTAACTTATCATTATTAACTTAATATCCAACTCCTAATCAATTAATCAATTTAATTATATTTGTAAGAAATAGCCATAATACAATTTGGAAGAATTTTATTATTATTATTATTAGTAAGACAAGTAACTTACGTGACACTTGTCTACAATGACATTAATAGGTGGGTTTTAGGGAATTCATATTCTTGAAACATAGATCATTTATATATCATAACTATTCTCTAGACTTAAAAACATATTTTTTTGGTATAATTGATTATTGAAGGATTATATTTTCAGAAAAAAATAATATAATTTTAAATAAACTACCTAAACAAGTCCAAACTTCAAATGTACTATCTAGAATTATTTTATTTAGAAATAAAACTCATCATGTCTCAATTTCTAAATACAGTAATCAGCATTGAGTAAAAATAATTAGTATAAACAAGAACATCCTAATAAGCTACTGCCACATGTCAGGAAATAAATGGTATCTAAAGAAATAAAATCAATCTCTTTGCTCCACTCCTCTCCCTTCGCCTCCTTGGCCTAAAAGAGGTTAGGATAACTTTCTCAGATAAGCTTCCAAAATTTTTCTAGTTATTTGAATCATTTTAAGTTTAGATTTATTTATTAATCTGCATTAAGTTTTAATTTTTTAAATTGGTTTATCTAGAACCATACTAATAGATTAGTAATCTAAAATAATTTTAATGGGTGGGTCTTATTTCTCATGTTCAAATTCTATAGAGGATATGATGTGTACAACTAATATTTTAAAAGCATACTTAAGACACCTCTTGCATACTTGAAATATGGGTCAATCACATTTCCTATAAGCCACCTTAGAGATAAAAACTAGTATTATCCAGGGACATGTTCTCGGAGACAAGTTTCCACCATAACTAGAAGCATCTGAAAACGGGTACAGTTCCAGGGATGGGCATCCCCAATTGGGCAAGGAAAAAAGGAAAACTTTTCCTAGCCATCCGCAATTGGGCAAGAAAAAAAGGAAAACATCCCCAGAATGTGCCATTTCCAGAGATGGCTGACTGTCTTCGACAAATATAAGCGTCCAAAAAAAAATCCCCAGCTTCAAAAATATTCAATTTCAAGCTGTAATCAATGAGAAAGATCACTAATCATAATGATTTCATTTTATTTCAATAGATTCCCAGCAGCTTGTTCTTATTTTTTTCATTGATTACTATCTGAAGAAGTTTGTTCTGTTAGATTTTATCTATAGGTACAGTCAGCAATAAAGGAATTACTTTTGAGGAAAGGATAAATCTTGCTAACGCAGGTCTGAAGCCCGTTTAATTTCGGTGTTTAACCACAAACTCGTTTCCCACTACTCTTCATTTTATTTTATAATCATTATCACATATACAATAAAAAATACATTGAAGTGTAGTTGGAAATGAGTTTGCTGTTCTAATAGAATGTTTAAACACTGAAATTAAGTGACTTTTTCTTACGCTATCTGGATTTATCATTTTTTCAGAAGTAGTTCCGTATGGCCCACTGTGCCTATAGATCAAATTTCAAAAGAAGAACCTTACTCAATGAAACAAAATAAAAACAAGTTACTAGGAACTTATCCAAATCAAATCAAATCATTATAATTAGCAATCTGATACTGAATTTTCTATATATTTTAAAATTTCCCAAATTTTTATAGTCATTTTCTCTTTCATTTCCACTATTCTTTAAAATGAAAAAAAAAAACTATTCTGAAAATCTGTTTCCCCATCCCCACTGTTTCCCATCCCCCATTTAGAAAACTGAAAATAATTTAGACAAAAATAAATCATACAATATTATAGATTATAAAAGATACAATTATTATTAAATAAATAATTGTAATTTTAAATGAACTAGCTAAAATGTACTGTTTAAGTCTGAAAATAAATACCTACCCCTTTTGCTGACTAAGACGTTCAAAATGAGAAGTATTTAGGACTAAAAGAATAAGACTATGTAAGAACTTACCTTGGCTAGGATAACGTTTCATAAATTGCAACAAAACTAGAAAAAATCTAATTGAAGTTACAAATACTGTATGTACGTTTTGAGTACAAAGGGTCATGTGAGTGATATTCTTAAAAAGTTATAAGAAAAAGAAGATGAAATTACTTGTCTGAAAACCCATTACTTTTAATTGCAGTGCTATTCCCATCTGAATGGAGGATTCTGAGACGTTGTTTGCAGTCCTTGTTGAGTATCCGCTTTCAATAACGTGTTTCAACTTATCCCCATAACTTATGTGCTCTGAAATGAATGCAGCTGCAATACCATTTTCTGCTACAATATCATTTTCTTCTGTGTTTTGAATAAAGGGGATGTTTTATATATGAACCCATCTTGAAGGGGCCAATAGTTCAGTGTTAGAACAATTCAACAATAATTGGAGATTCCTAAATTCTAGTTCTAACTGATCCATGCAAAGCTCAACAAATTCTATGAGGAGTTCCCCAAAAGCAACTATCAAGATATATTAATATGATACTTTAGCATAAAACTTTAGCTTCATTTGACAAGAACTAGCATTTGGTGCCATGTAGTTTACTTGTTAAACTTCTAAACTCTATCCATTGTTTTTTATCATCAACTTTGGTTTGAATCATATTTTATGATTCATCATCAGAATAAAATAAATAAAGAATAGAAATAAGAAACTAGTTACAAAATAAAAATCTGAATAAAATAAAATTCAGAATAGAAAATAAATTGACCCTTCCAAAATAGGAGAAATAAAAGAACTAGCGATCTTAAATATAAGATCATAGTTGTGGTTAGTTAGGTAACTATATATAAAATTTTGAAAATCATAGCTTGACAAGAACGAATTGATTGTTGACCCCTACCACAAAATTTGTGTTGTGTAGAATAGTTGTAAACCATTATGAGAACTTCTCATTGGAATGCAATAATAGACCTACATTATAGGAAACTACATAAGTTGGAGTAAAGGGTTATCATATTTGGGTTTCCAAAGTCTGAATTTTTCAGAATGTACAAGAACATATTGAGAGCTCCTTTGTGAACAAGGGTTGGTTGATCATCATCACCCTTAAGGCTGGCAGAAAATACATCGTTCTCATTCTGAATATCGCACTGTTCATATGGACTATCACTGGTACTGAAATCCCCTATATAAACTAAAGGGAATGTGATTAATACAACACCTTCGTACTCACTCCAATGAAAATAAGTATTGTCATTGTTATTTGAAATAATGTGTGTCTCGCCCCAAGATCATTTGAGCATTCCACAAGAAGAATGAAAAATTGCCTTCTCTTTACCAGCAGTGAACAAATAGCAAAAATCCTAGTAATGAGTATCAACTAGGCACTTCAAGAATAAACTTTACCTGATAATTTTCAAAAGAAAAGAAAAATTATATAAGAAATATTAAATTTCTGGTTAAACCTTTTGGGGTGACTTCGTACGTAAGGTACTATACGGTGACCTCTCACCGTACAGTGAGATACTGCATGAGTAAGTCCACTGTATGGAAAGTCCACTGTATGGGTAGGTACTAAGCCCACCCGATGGTGAGTCCATCGTACGGGGTCCACAGTAGGGGAAGTAAGGCCGTACAGTATAGTAGTTGTATGGTGAAACCGGTACGAGGAGGCCCAGTATGGTGAAGTAGTATGATGAGTATAGTGAAGTCATACACAGAGACTAGTGCTAGTTAGGTGTCAGTTCTGATATGGTGTGAGGCAGAGTTGGTTGATTATTGACATAACTAAATTCTGTTTAAGGAATTGTAGAGTATATAAATGTCTACGAGATTCGTTAGGAATTGAGGGTTGAAGTAATGAATCAAAATCAGGTTGATTGTAAGACAATCTGAGCTTGTGTAAAAATAAGGAGTGCATTGTTTGTAAATTTGTTTACTATAATACAAAGTTTCTCGAGGGTTTTTTGGGTGGTGGGTTTTTATCCAAAATGGTTTCCCATGTAAATCTGTATTTTCTCTGTGCTTGTGTATGGCATTTTGCATGTTCTAATTTACTTGCATATCTTTGTGGTTTAAATTTGTATCTTCTTATTTCCCATTAATCACCACTGCCCCTTATGACCCTATGAAACTTGATTCACATCAGTGATCCTTTTTTATAGGTTGACTAGCATAACAAAAAATTTTATACCTTTCGGAGCTCTTCCTTTATGTGATCCATAGTAAGATAATTTATTACTAGGCTAGAAATCACACTTATTTCTCATTTTCTTTATTCTCTCATCTGACTGATGCCTCCCTCATCTTAGTTTCAGATTTAATGAATAATTAATTCAGTTGGGGGCTTGATATTTATTTGTCTCCTTGATCACAATAGGAATATTGTTAAGCATTGATTTAGTTTACCGTGAGCATGCATTGGTATCATGATCCTTCTAAATCGAGGGCTACATATATAGTCCTAAAGATTTAGGACCCATAACTAGATGCTTTAGGAACTATTAGGCACCATTTTGGCGATTTCAAGGTCGAGAAGTCTGTTATACTTGATCTGATGCAGGAGCATCTCGGATCCCTAGTAATCCTGTGTCACAAATTTTTTTTTGAAGTTTGTTTGTGTTGGTCAGTTCCTTCTTTGCGTCAAGTGGTATCACAACAAGGTGAGATCTGGATCTAGGTCTGCGGATCTAGGTTCCCTTCTTGTGAATCCCTAGTTGAATTGTTGTGGGGTGCCAAATTGCAATCTAACCTATAATTGTAGAGGGTTTTCAAGATGGTTAATGAGAGGCGAGAAGAAGATCTAGGATTGGCGGACATGTTGAGACAACTTTCTACTAAATTATAAGTTGTTGAAACAGCCCCGAGAAGAGGCAAACATCTTGAAGATGTTAGTGATGATGAAATTGAAGTGGAACAAGGTGAAGCAGAACCTACACCTGTGATGGATCAGGGTGAGGAAAGATTCTTGAAGGCTTTGACAAGTTTGAAGTCGACACCACATTTCAATCCTCCTGAGTATAGTGGGAAATTAGATTCTGATGAATTGATGGATTGGATCACTGAGATGGAAAAGTATTTTGAGTATGAAAGTGTATCTAAGGAGAAGGAGGCGAAAATTGCAGGTACAAAGTTGAAAGGTCATGCATCCTTGTGGTGGGAGCATTTGCAATTGGATCAGAAAAAGAAAGGCAAAGACAAAATCAAGGTATGGAATAAAATGGTAAATAAATTTGTGATTGTCAGAATAACCTAGTTAGGTGAATGCAAAGTCTAAGGCAAAAAGATAGCTCGATAAAAGAATATATTGAGGAATTATATAGATTAGATATCAGATTTGGACATGATGAAGATGATGTGGAAAGAATTGCTAGATACCTAAATGGTTTGAGAGTTTCCATCCAAGAGGAAATCAATTTGGTCAAATTGGAGAACATTGAAGATACTTATCAATTTGCATTGAAAGCTAAGGAGAAATTGAACAAGAGACATGAGAAGAGACAAAGAGGTCGAGGTGGTAGATTCCCTAGAGGAAGAAGTGGATCTAATGGTGAAATGGTAGATCTGAACCAGAAAAGACAACTCTGGATAAAGGCAAGACCAAGTGGAAAGGTGAAAGTTCATCTAGAGGTAGAGGTAGTAACTACCGAGGTGGTTATAGCAGAGCTAATTTACAAGGAACTTGGTACAATTGTGGAGAAAAAGGACATAGATCTTTTGAATGTACACACATGCTAGTAAGAAGGCTGGTAGCAGTAGAAATGCTTTGGTACAAGAGGAGTCACCGAATGAACTTGAGAAGGAAAATAACTTGATGGTCAGAAGAGCACTATGGAATGAAAGTAAAAAGGAAGATTCGGTAAGGAAAAGTTTTTTCAAGACCAGATGTAGAGTTTCTGACAAAGTTTGGAAGGTAATCATTGACAGTGATAGCTCAGAGAATCTGGCATCTAAGGAAATGGTCACAAAGTTGCAGTTGAAAAGGTTGGAACATTTGAAGCGCTATCAGATTTCATGGATCAAAGATGAGCATACACTCTTGGTAAGTGAACAATATTATGTGAATTTGAAGATTGGAAAATACTATGATAAGGTGTTGTGTGATATCATGCCTATGGATTGTTGTCATATTTTGTTGGGTAGACCTTGGCAATATGATAGACATGTTATATATGATGGGAGATTACATAAGTATACTATTGCAGCTGATGGAAGAAAAAAAATCTTGTTACCTTTGATGGAAGAACCTGTTAATAATTTTTGCACATCTATGAAAGTTTACTTGATTGAAGGAAGGAAGTTGTTTAAGGATTTGAAGAAAAATGATGTATGTTTTGTTGTGATTCCTAACAAACCAAGTAAGAAAATAGAGGATAATGTTCCTGAGGAGATTGATAAGTTACTCACTGAGTACAATGATATCATTTATGATAATGTACCTAATGGTTTTCCAGTGAAGAGAAGTATTGATCATTGCATGGATCTAATCCTTGGACCTAGTTTATCGAATAAGGCACCTCATCGGTTGACACCTACCAAGAATTAAGAATTTAACTGATAGATTCAAGAGTTGCTAGATAAAGGTTTGATCAGAGAAAGTTTGAGTCCTTGTGCAGTACCTATGGTATTGGCACTGAAGAAGAATGGAGAATGGAAAATGTGTACTGATTCTAGAGCAATCAATAAGATAATAGTGAAGTATAGATTTCCTATATCAAGAATGGATGACATAATGGATAGTTTGACTGGAGTAAAGTATTTCACAAAGATTGATTTGAAAAGTGGGGATCGTCAGATCAGAATCAGAGAAGGTGAAGAGTGGAAGACTACTTTCAAGACAAAAGAAGGTTTGTATGAGTGGTTGGTTATGCCTTTTGGTTTAACTAATGCACCAAGTACTTTTATGAGGTTGATGAATGATGTTTTGAAGAAATTCTTGGGTAAGTTTGTGATTGTATATCTTGATGATATTATGATATTTAGTAAGACCAGAGAAGAATATTTGTTGCATATTAGACAAGTTTTATAGAGATTAAAAGAAGAAAAGTTGCTGATAAATTTGAAAAAGTGTTCATTTATGAAAGAGGAGATTGTGTATTTGGAATTTTTAATTTCAGCTGATGGTTTGAAGATGGATCCGAAAAAGGTTGAAGCTATTCTGAATTGGCCTACATATGTGAATGCTAGTGAGGTAAGATCATTTCATGGTTTGGAAAGTTATTACCGAAAGTTCATAAGGAATTTCAGTTTAATTTGTAATGATATGAATAAGACTATGAGAGGAGATAAAAGAGAATTTAAATGGACACATGGAGTTGATAAGAGTTTTGAGACCCTGAAGTAGAAAGTTGCTGAATTGCCTGTTTTGGCATTACCTGATTTCAATAAGGTATTTCAAGTGGAATGTGATGAAAGTGGAAGTACACTTGGAGCTGTGTTGAGTCAAGAAGGTAAACCTGTTGCTTTCTTTAGTGAAAAGTTGAATGATGCTAGAAGGAAATATTCTGTGTATGATCAATAATTCTATTCTATGGGTCAAGAACTGAAGAAATGGAGACATTATTTGATACCGAGTGAATTTGTGTTGTATACTATCATAAGGCTTTACAATACTTGGGTAGTCAAAATAAGTTGAATCAAAAACATATGAAATGGGTTGAGTATTTGCAGAGTTACACATTTGTGATAAAACATAAAAGTGGAGTCACTAACCAAGTTGTTGATGCATTGAGTAGAAGAAGATCTTTGATGATTGAGATGAAAATTGAAGTTCTTGGTTTTGATGAGATGAGATATTTGTATGAAACTGATCCTGATTTTTCTGAGCCATGGAGAAAGTCTAGAGAACCTATTCAAGATCAACCGAGTACAAAATGGGAAGAATATTTCATTCAAGAAGGTATGTTGTCTAAAGGTATTTAGTTGTGTATACCGAGAAGACAAATAAGAACTAATTTGATATAAGAGAAACATAGTAGTGGTTTGTCTAGACATTTTGGTATTGATAAGACTTTGAGTTTTCTTAAGGAGAAATACTTTTGGCCACAATTGTATAAGATGTTCAAAAATTTGTGAAAAGTTGTGGAATTTGTCAAGTTGCAAAAGGAGTAAGTCAGAATTTACTGGATTGTATACAACAATTTTTGTACCTGAGGAACCTTGGAATGACATTAGTATGGATTTTATTCTTGGCTTACCAAAGACATTAAGAGGTAATGATTCTATATTTGTTTTGGTAGATAGATTTTCAAAGATGACACATTTTATACTTTGTAGAAAGACATCAAATGAAGTACATGTAGGAGATATTTTCTTTAAGGAAATTGTTAGATTGCATGGATTACCAAGGAGTATTATCTCTGAGCGAGATAATAAATTTGTTGGATAGTTTTGGAAGACTCTTTGGAGAAAGTTTGGCACTGAGTTGAAATATAGTTCTACATTTCACTCACAAACTGATGGACAAATAGAAGTTGTAAACATAAGTTTGGGAAATCTTTTGAGAAGTTTAGTTGGAGACACACCTAGTAATTGGGATTCTATGTTGGCACAATAAGAGTTTGCATACAATAATTTAGTGAATAGGAGTACTAGGAAAACACCTTTTGAGATTGTAAATGGCTTACAACCGAGAGGTATATCTAATTTGAGAGACATTGATGATGAAAGAAAGATTAGTGCTGAAGTAGTAAAATTTGTGTAAAGGATAAAATATGGATGGGGTCCTAGAACAATGGTTTGCACATAAAAGAGACCCCAAAGCCAATATTTTACACTTACATTAAATTGTATTGATATGGAAAGAAAATATAGGTGATTAATATTGAAATTAGGAAATAAAAGTACTTACCTCCGAAAAAGAATCGGCTGAAAATCCTGTCAAATGATCTAAAAAACTATTGATATCCACACCTCTGAACCGAAACTGCGAGATCTACAAAAGCCAGAAATATTTTTCCAAGATGAGATTAGGTCGACCTTGACCTTCATAAAAGGTCAAGGATGACCTCAATAAAATGAAGGTCAACTTTGACTTTGTCTATGAGTCTTGGAAGTTCAGCAAAAAGGGTATCCAAATCTACTCTCAGATCTGAAACTCCGCACCTGTACCTAGAAGAAAAAGAGGGTTTTTGTTGTTTGTTTTGGGGGGTTTGCCTTGGTCAAACCCTGGTTTGGAATCAACCTTAATATTGAAATTAAAATGGAGAATGCTAGCAAGTAGTAGAAGTAGATCTAACAATGAAGCTATGCAATTCAATAGATAATGCAATTGTATTTGACATATAACCAAGTATGTTGATATGAAAGCTTGAACATGTATATCAAACCTCCATGATTGTATGTTTGGAATCCACTTTGAGGGAAGAATGAAATGGATCTTGAAGATGAACAAAATAATCTTGAAGGAAGATCACACCATCATGATGGCTAGATCTAGGGTTTGAATGATGAATCTTGAATGCTTGAACCAAATCCCTTCAATGGCTTGAATGCTTGAATGGATGCTTGCTTGAGTGATCACCTTGAGAGCTTGAGAGAGCTTGAGCATGAAAACTTGATTGAGAGATGTTCTCCCAAAACTTGATGGAGAAAATGAGAGAGGAAGGCTCCCTTTTATAGTGATCTAGGGCACAAGAGGGGCCTTGTAGAAAGTAATAATTAAGGGCCCATGGCACAAAACTCTAAAGAGGTGCACATGGAGGGAAATTAAATTAAAGTCTTGACATAAAATTATAGGAGGGGACCACCCTTAATATAGAAATAAAATAATTATTTAAGAGCCTTGTTACAAAATTTGAGGTAAGGCCAACCCCAAAGTTAGTTTGAGCATTAGGCACAAAAATCGAGAAAGGCTAATCTCCAATAATAAATTAGGAATCATATAGAAATATCAAGAAGGTCCACCTCAAATATTAATTTGAGAATTTGACACTTAATCCAAGAAATAGTGGCCCTAAAGAGGGAAAATGCAAGATTTTGATGAAACCCAAAACCGGAAGCCAACCCCGAAGGTTCCGGACCCCAGGGTCAAGGTCAAGCTTGAACCTAACTAGTTCAGGGTTGAGGTTGATCCTGACTAGGTCAGGGTTGACATTGACCTTGACCCCATAAGGTTGACTTTGACCTTATGGTCAAAAACCTTAGGTTCATAGTCCAAAATTCTAGGAAAATGCCAGGAAGAAGTGGGAAATGGGGTAGAACAGGGGGAAAAGCTAGATCCAAGTCGAATATCCATTCAAGGCATTTGACATGACCCCAAACCACTTAGTCGGAGGGCTAAACGCTCTTAACATGGGAGTACTTCCATTTTAAGATGATACATTAAGCCCCCACTTTAGCAAGAGTACGGACTCAATGCAAACTCTTGGTAAAGGAGAAGAAAGAGGAGATCCAAGTGGACTCACAAAGAGATAAAATAAGACTTAGCTAAGGACACAAGCCCCCAGGCTAAGGATCCTAACTCAACATACATGCACGAGGGTTCGAAACAAGAAAACCAAAAGAACAAGGGTTAGCACTAAATAACTCAAATCAATTAGCATAAGAAACCTTGCTAAGAAATATTTCTCATACTAATATCATATTTGGAAAGCTATCATAAAAGCTTAAATGATTACATAGGAAAGACAAGAACAACACTATAAATAACATAGCTACATGATCCCGTCCTACTAGCATGAAAGCAAAAAGAGAGAAAGGAGAAAGTGATTACCTCACCGAGTAAGATGCCCACCTTACCATGAATCACCTTGGAGGGAGAGCCCAACAGGTTCACCCATAAATTGTAGCTTGAAATTGTAATGCATCTTCTGACGGCTTCTGGAATACCCATAGATCCACCTTCTTGTATCACTATGAATATGAAAATGCATGTCTCCTTAGGATTTAGCAACTTATGTGCGTTACCTTTGGAAGATTTAGCATATAGGTGCATGTCTTTTCAAGATTTAGCAACTTATGTGTGTTACCTTCCAAGATTTAGCATATTTGAAAATTGGAAATGCGTGTCCCTTCAGGATTTAGTAACTTATGTGCATTACCTTCAGAGGATTTAGCATATTGAAAAATTTGAAAAATGTGTGTCTCCTCAGGATTTAGGAACTTATGTGCATTATGTTCGAAAGATATAGCATATAAATGCATGTCTTTTTAGGATTTAGCAACTTATGTGCATTACCTTCCAAGATTTAGCATGTAAAAATAAAAAACTATAGTACAAGGGAGACCCTATATATGCCTTGCTCCTTAATATGGCAAAAACATACTATTTTGACATGTTAAGGAAATAAAAGAACAAGGATAAAGCCTTCTTCAGCATCAAGACAATATCCACAAACAACACCCAGTCCAAGCCAAGAAGGTCACAGCTCCTATGAGGCCATGGAAGGGATGAATGCAAAGAGATATCATGCAAGAAGTGAAAAGAAAGTAACCCTTATGAGGGATAGCACACTGTTCAGTTTCCAAGGTCAAAGATATATCAACCATGGAAACCCAATGTCAAACAACAAAAGATGTTTTTATCAAGGAATCCTCAATGTAAACCAAAATTTTCATGTATGATTGGATATCACATAATAGATAAATACTGCTTACCCAAGGAAAGAGGTGAATCCCAGAAAGATAGAAAAGAAGGAGATGACATCCTTGCCCCCCAAGTATAGGAACAAAGATGGAAGAGGATACCTACTTCACAATGCAAGGAGATATCCTATTTACAACAATATACACCATATTCTTAGTGAGGGATATTGATCCCTACATCCAGGAATATAGATAATCATGAAAAGGATATGTCACTCATGGAAAAGGATCCTAAAATGAAAGAGATCTTATCAACAAGACCCCCACCAAAGAGGAGTGCTTTAGATAAAATATCATCTTCCAAAAGGTGAGAACAAAGATTCAATCATCAAGCCCCCTGCAAAGGAGAGGAAGAGGAATCTTTGGAATGAGGGAAACAACTCTAACACCAAAGCGAGGGTAAGAGTTTATAAAGAACATATTTTGCAACATAGAGAAGAAGTGACGACTTAGGACAACAACTTCTCGTATAAGAAGATTATCCATAGTCAAAATATCTGTCAATATGATGAAATAATATTGTAATATAACTAAATACCACTAAGCTAAGGAAAGAAGTTCCCTAGACAAAGAGAGAGAAGAAAGAACCTTGCCCCCCAGAGATGAAAGCAAGGGATACCTTTGCAAAACACATGTCCTAGAAAAGATATCTGGAATAATAGAAGAGAGCAATAGATGAAAAACTATCATAATACAAACCATCAATATAAATGAAAGAATAACCAATTAAGCTCAAAGCAAGAAAATAATGGATTCTAAAAGATAGGAAGAAATATACCTCTTGCCCCCCAATCTAGATGGGAAAAGAGAGTGAGGGGTAAAATTATGAATAAATCTCAAAGGAGAAGTTTCTTTTCTCTTATATTTATAGACTGGATAATAAGGAGAAGGTACTTTGAAAAATATTTCCACATCTTGAACCATAGTTTGAACCTCAACATAAGTGTGGGAAGAACTAGGAATAACATATGGAGAATTAGGAATTGGATTAGGAAAGATAGTATTAGGATTAGGAAGTTTAGGAACTAGATTATGAAGATTAGGAATACTAGGACAAGTGTAGGATGTGATATGAATGGAAGACACAACTAGAGGAACACTTGGAACCATAGTTGGAAAAGGGTTGGAATAGAGATAAGTAATATTATGGTAAGAATGATGTGAGGTAGGATCTTGATTTTCCATAAGGTCACTACTAAGGAGAAGAGCGTTAAGGGAATGCCTATCTTTCTCCACTAATGCCTCATCACTAGAAGGAATCCTAAATTGAGGTGAAGGATGTATAATGTTATCTTCTTTTGCATAAGGGAAATGTGTTTTAGAGCATATGTCATCCTCTTGTATTAAGAATTCTTCACAAGGAGGAGATAAATCAATGTATTGATCCCAAATAAGAGGATTATCCATAATGGTTTCATGAGGAAGAGAGTAATCAATATTAAAATCCAAAGTTTTAGCCTAAATAGGAGGATCATCCACAATGGCTTCATGAGGAAGACAGTGATAAACATTGAAATCTAAAGGTTCATCCCAAATAGGAGGATTATCTATAGTGGCTTCATGAGGAAGAGAGTAATCAAAATTGAAATCCAAAGGTTCATCCCAAATAGGAGGATTATCTATAATGGTTTCATGAAGAAAATCAATATCAAAATCCAAAGGTTCATCCCAAATAGGAGGATTATCCAAAATGGCTTCATGAGGAAGATAGTGATCAATATCCAAATTTAAAGGTTCATCCCAAATAGGAGGATTATCATCCCTATCCATAAAGCGCATTGTAGGAGTGCCATGAGTCATTAAAGCTTGATCCCTAAAGGGGAAAGAAGATAAATTGTATTGTAAACAAGGCTCATAGAAAAGACATATATTAGGAGAATAATTAACATCAATCCCCAACTCATCTTTGTAAAGGTCAATTAAAGAGGTTGTAGAGGAAGATGAAATAGGAATAGGGTCAATGGAGATCTCATTCGAACAATTTTCATCCTCACTTCCATGTTCCTCATTAAGGGATCTATCCTCTTAAACAACAAAAGCTCATCAAAGTACTCAAAACAAGAATCATACATGTTGAATACTAAAAGCATGAAAATCTAAATGTTTTTATATTTTTAAAGAAATTTTGCAATTTTTTTTGTATTTTTGAAATATAAATGCAAGAGCATAAAATAAATCTACTTTTGTAAGCATGTAAAATCGAACACAAAGGGAAATATAACACAATAGGGCATCTAAATCCACAAAATAAAAGGGGTACAAGTATGTTGGGTTCACCAAAATGTAAAGGATAAAATATGGATGTGGTCCTAGAACAATGGTTTGCACATAAAAGAGACCCCAAAGCCAATATTTTACACTTACATTAAATTGTATTGATATGGAAAGAAAATATAGGTGATTAATATTGAAATTAGGAAATAAAAGTACTTACCTCCGAAAAAGAATCGGCTGAAAACCCTATCAAATGATCTAAAAAATTGTTGATTTCCAAATTGCTAAATCGAAACTGCGAGATCTACAAAACCCAGAAATCTTTTTCCAAGATGAGATCAGGTCGACCTTGATCCTCATAAAAGGTCAAGGATGACCTCAGGAAAATGAAGGTCAACTTTGACTTTGTTCACAGATCTCGGAAGTTCGGCAAAAAGGGTAACCAAATCTACTCTCAGATTTGAAACTCCGCACCTACACTTGCAAGAAAAAGAGGCTTGTTGTTGTTTGTTTTGGGGGGTTTGCCTTGGTCAAACCCCAGTTTGGAATCAACCTTAATATTGAAATTGAAATGGAGAATGATAGCAAGTAGTAGAAGTAGATCTAACAATGAAGCTATGCAATTCAATAGATAATGCAATTGTATTTGACATATAACCAAGTATGTTGATATGAAAGCTTGAACATGTAAATCAAACCTCCATGATTGTATGTTTGGAATTCACTTTGAAGGAAGAATGAAATGGATCTTGAAGATGAACAAAAGGATCTTGAAGGAAGACCACACCATGATGATGACTAGATCTAGGGTTTGAATGATGAATCTTGAATGCTTGAACCAAATCCCTTCAATGGCTTGACTGCTTAAATGGATGCTTTCTTGAATGATCACCTTGAGAGCTTGAGAGAGCTTGAGCATGAAAACTTGATTGAGAGATGTTCTCCCAAAACTTGATGGAGAAAATGAGAGAGGAAGGCTCCCTTTTATAGTGATCTAGGGCATAAGACAGGCCTCGTAGAAAACAATAATTAAGGGCCCATGGCACAAAACTCTAGAGAGGTGCACATGGAGGGAAATTAAATTAATGTCTTGACACAAAAATCTAGGAGGGGACCACCCTTAATATAGAAATAAAATAATTATTTAAGAGCCTTGTTACAAAATTTGAGGTAAGGCCAACCCCAAAGTTAATTTGAGCATTAGGCACAAAAATCAAGAAAGGATAATCTCCAATAATAAATTAGGAATCCTATACAAATATCAAGTAAGGTCCACCTCAAATATTAATTTGAGAATTCGACACTTAATCCGAGAATTAGTGGCCCCAAAGAGGGAAAATGCAAGATTTTGATGAAACCCCGAAACTAGACGCTAACCCTGAGGTTCCAGACCCTAGGGTCAAGGTCGAGCTCAAACTTGACTAGGTCAAGGTTGAGGTCGATCTTGACCAGGTCAAGGTCAAGGTCAACCTTGACCCCATAAGGTTGAATTTGACCTTATGGTTAAAAACCTCGGGTTCATAGTCCAGAATGCCAGGAAGAAGTGGGAAATGGGGTAGAACAGGGGGAAAAGCTAGATCGAAGTCAAATATCCATTCAAGGCATTCGACATGACCCCAAAACACTTACTCAGAGGGCTAAATGCTCTTAACATGGAAGTGCTTCCATTTTAAGACGATACAATTTGTTGAGTACATGAAGACATTGCATGAAGATGTGAAAATCAAGCTAGAAGAGAGTAATTAGAAATACAAGAACGGAGTTGATAGATCATGGAGACACAAGAATTTTGAGGTTGGTGATGAAGTGATGGTTCATTTGAAGAAAGGTCAATTTCCTATTGGAACATATGGGAAGCTGAAGATGAAGAAGTTTGGACCTTCCAAGATTTTGAAGAAATTTGAGAGTGGAAATGCATATGAGATTGAGTTACCTGATGACATGGACATATCACCAATTTTCAACATTGCTGATTTGTATGAGTATCATGAACTTGATGAAGACATGACAATACTGATGGAGTATCCTAAGAAATAGAATGAAGAAGTGAGCAAATTTTGGAGCAAAGAGTTAGCAAAAGAATAAGAGGCAAACATTATATGGAAAATCTGGTAAAGTGGAAGAACAAACAGATTGAAGATAGTTCATGGATTTCACAGTCTGAGTTGGATGCAACTCGGAACATACCTACAGAATGATTCAGAGAATCATTTCTAAATAACCCGAGGTGTCTGATACATGAGCATCTCGGGTCCTTGGCAATCCTGTGTCACCGAAAATATTTTGAAGTTTTTCTATGTTGCTCGGTAGTTGGTCAGTTTCCTTTGGTTACCAAGTTTTGTCAGTTATCTCCTAGGAAGTCAGTTGTTTCACTAGCACTCGACGATGCTTGTCTATTGCTCGATCATCCTTGCTTACCGAGTAGTTTATTTTGAGTTTCTGTTGAGGCCAACTTATGCATTAATTATAAGTCATGGATTTAATGCTGGTATCCATCATTGGGAAGCGTGTGGTCCTAGATATGACTATTCCTTTCGTTGATTGTAGATCTGAAGGCCAACTCAATTCAGCAGTTTCTTGTATAAGTATAGATGTTTGGTTAGAGTTTAGGGAGGCAGTTTTTGGATAGAAGATAGGAGATAGTAGAATCAAGATTGTTAGCAGATCCTCACATGTTGGAGAACTTCTGTAATTCATTGTAATATCTGGCCGTAATCAGGAATGCCTTACAACCTAAAATATTTGAATCAATTGAGTTAATATATGAATGATCCTGCTTTCTCTTTCTCACTATTTTGTTGTTGCTTCCGTGTGTTGTTGAGCAAGGTGGATCAAGTTAGGGTGTGACATTATTTTGGCCCCTTCTGTTCCCTCTTGGCTTGATATTTATTTGTCTCCTTGACCACAAAAAGAATATTACTATGCATTGATTTAGTTTACCATGACCATGTGTTGGTATCATGATCCTTCTAAATTGGGGGCTACATATATAGTCCTAAGATTTAGGACCCATAACTGGATGCTTTAGGAACTATTAGGCACAATTTTGATGATTTCAAGGTCCAAAAGTATGTTATACTTGATTCCAATGACTCATCTTTTCTTCTCCCATACCTATTCAATATCCTCAATCTCTTTTTGAAATTTAAGAGCATTTTTATTAGGACACATCGCCAAAGGTAACCTATCCCTGGGGT